>JAPZDZ010000021.1:1157490-1178391 GCA_029783805.1 Acanthurus tennentii
CAAATTGGCGAGGCGTCTTCTTTTCAGCTTCCGAATGCTTTGGTCTGCACGAGCGAACTGCTTGTACACTTCACAAATCAGTCAGGTCGCAGTATTCCCCTAGCTTCCCAGAGAAAAAGCTGGTGATGTGAGGCCCTTCGCGCTTATATTTCAACGCTCTCGCGCATGCAGAGTGAATGTTTTTATTGAATTCAAGGCTCCCCTCAGGCACGCGCACATGTTTGCAGTTCACTTATAATCTCTGGTATACCTCCAGGTCCCGCCGAGCCATTAATAACAGTAATCATTTATCTGTAATATAAGTGAAATAATTGTATGCCGGGCCGGATGTGACCCGGGGTTCTGTCCTGATTGACGCGCAAAACACTGGCAGAGCATTCTGGGATTTGTAGTATTAGCGGTACATGCGCCGTATAATACCAGTGGGCCAGCTCTGGTTGTGATTTGGTATTACCTCGCGGGCCAAATATAATTACATCGCGGGCCAAATTTGGCCCGCGATGTTGAACCTATGGAAATGTAAATTATTATATAGCGCTATTACATTACAGTTACTGGAACTACATTAAAATTAAAAAATATATATATACAGACCCAAAGATTACTGGAGTCATCCGTGCTAGGAAATACATAAGGGAGCATTGTTTTTTTCCTGTATATGCCTACATTCTGAATCAATGTCAGGTCAATATTGCATAGAGGGGTGTTTGATTTTGCACATGTATAGACTTGATTGGCTGTCTGATTTTAACTTTCAAGCAGTGAGTGCAGTTATGTTCTGGCCTGCCTGCATGAGAAAAGAAGGCATGTACAGCGCGAGTGGATGGCACTGTGGACTGAGCGTAAGGGTTGACTGCATCCGGGGCAAGTTGGCGCCGGGTCCGATGTGCACTGGGGTGCGAGGGCCCGTCCAACGCTGCTTGCAGCTTTAATTTTTTTTTTTTTTGTTGGTTTGTTTTTTTTATCAGACAAAGTTAGCTTAAATGCTAATCCTATATCAGTCAGTATAAAAAGAATCATTCATTTTAACAGTAGGGCTGGAGGTCTAAAATTTTAAACACTGGCCCCTTTTGAGATACAGTACTCTAGTTTTGATACTGATTGATGGCAAACTTTTAACAAAACCATACTTAAAGAAATATGGGCACACTATAATGTACATCAAACCCCAAAGCTAAATTCTAAACATAAGGAACTGTACAAAAACTTTGCTGAAAAATGACTGCTCAAAGTCAATTTGGATTTAAATCAGGATTTTTTTTTTTTTTTTTCCTCTTTCAAAACTCGTCTGGACTTGATCCCCAAATTTGAGATCAATCACGGTCCAGGGTATTTTTAATGGATGACAGCAAGTCACATACAGTTGGACCCAGCAATATTTGGACGGTGATAACATTCTTTATTTCAGCCCTGTATGACACAAATAAAATAATTAAGATGTAGTTCAAGTTAATAGTTTCAGCTTTAAATAATTAAGATGCTGTCCAAAAAAATCAAAATCATGGGCCATTTGGCCATTGTCCATCTGTGCTGTGTGGTATCATCTGAATCTAAGCAGTCAGTATATCCCCACACACTTCAGAATTTCTCCGGCTGCTTCTGTCTTCCGTCACATCATCAGTAAGCACTTGAGATCCGGTGCCAAAGGAAACCTTCCAAGTCTCCTCCATACTTTTCTGTACTCATCACTCTGGTATTGGTTGATCTTAGTTTTGTCCATCCAAAGAATGCTGGTCTACAACTGGGTTAGCTTTCTTAGGTGTTTACTGACAAAATTTAATCAGGCTTCTTTATTCTTGAGGCTTGTTAATGGTTTTCAAGGTGTAAAGCAGTGAACCCTCTGTATTTGCTCTTGTGGGGTCTTTATTTTACAGTAGATGAACAGTCATGCTCACTTCCTAGGAGGAGGCCGCTATATGAAAATATGTAATATATATATATTATCATTTAAAAGATTCTGTGTTCATCCACTGCCGTAGTTTTTAAACTAACTCACAACTTTTTGAGTTGCCCAGCTCACCAGTCAGGATATAAGAAAATGTTGTTATGGAAAATTCTAATATTCCCCCTATTTGATTTTCAGTCATGGACTTATGGATTGCTGCCTTGAAATAAAAATCCATACAAGAGTGCAGCATAATTGATGAGTAATATCCTTATTTTTTATTTATTTTTTCATTTAATTTTTTTTGGTTTGTTTTGTTTTTTTGGACCCTTGCATGAGGAAGAGGATGTAAGGATAAGGGGAAGAATAAAAGAAAATGATGCTGGACAGAATGATCAAATCCCAAATGGATTTTAAAGTGAACACTGGAGACAGAAAATAATACCAGGTGCTACTGTAAATCAGGTTAAATCCTGTCAACATACGTCCTGGATATAAGACTCATTTTAATGCAAGGTGTAGAGGTGGTCTAACTGTAACCTGATTGTGTTTTAGTAAACATTTAAAATAACAAAATTTGTGTCTGTTTCCAAAAATATATACCCAATAATAATATCTGATCTCTTCACATTTTTGGTTGTTTGTTCAAAGACAGTGAGGTAAAATTAACTGAATTGACTTAATTGACTGAACGCCTACAAACCAATCAAAAAACCTGAGGACAGTATCTTACACAATAGATGGTATCATATAGCATATAGCATCATTGCAACTTCCTGTTTTGTCCATCTGTCTGTCTTCAACAGTCTGACAAAGCCTCTGTGTCTGATCTCTTCCTCCAACCCCTTCACAGCCCATCCCCCAGACACTCAGTCTCTCTGTCTGTCTGTTTATAATTATGTCTCTCCTCTCCATCCTCTCATTAATAATTTAGTCATTCTCTGCTCCAATTAAATAATTAACAGCGCCCTGAGCCATCAGATTGTAACCCAGAAAAAGCGTTCACTGGTCCGCCACTGATCTTAAAATATGAGTCCCTCATATCCTCCTTCAAACTAAGAAAATAATTATAATACATTATACAATTACTCTTTTTGAGTATAGTTATTATAAAGAGAAAAACAAACCCCATTAAATTTTACACAAACACAGACAAGCACACACAAGAAAAAGAAGCAAAGGTTAGTGTAAACTTAAACAAAAAATTTGCCCAATGTTATTCTACAGACACTCATGGCATTTTTTTCATCAAAACTAGACAAACTTGTGACATGATTTAAACACTAATTTAGATCAATTATTCTGATATATTCAAAAAGTTGTAGTCTTAAATGAAACGCTAATGTACAGCGACCACAACCATTTTATTTTCTTCATACTAGCGAATCAAATTGTAAATAAAAATGTGCTGACCATCTGACTAAAGCTACTTGAACTATAACTTAAATCTGTTTTTTTTTTTGTTACTATATAAATGTTGTTTCCCAAGCGACTATACTTGTTTAATACTTGCACAATTCCCCATCAGGAAATTTCTCTACTATCCTTGTGTGTACTGGCACCGGCATATAGTGCATATTGTATACTGTATTCTAATGTTAGAACTTAAAGGCTAATTCTCTTGAAATAATTATAATGCTATCCTGACAAAAGAAAGAGCAAGAACAAAAAGGTAAATGAAACAAATGCTAAATAAAGGCATATCACCTATAAAACTAATGGACTAACCTGACTAACACTAAAGAGGGAGTTAAAAAGCTAATGTGAACACAGAACTAGTGTAAAAGTTAAATGGAATAATAATGTGTGAACTTAAAGATCTCTAATGCTGGTGTACTGCAAATTTGGTATAATGGCAACACACCGTTATTATTGGTATTATAACTTTAATAAACATTGTAAAATATTTTCAATTACAGTAAAATAATCAACTCAACTATGAATATTAAATTAGTAGTGTGGTGTACTGAAAACAAACCAGCACAGAGCTGTGTGCTAAATTTGTGTCTCATACCTAATCTTCCGTTTTTTTTATTATATTTTTTGGAGTTATGTGGCTTAAGAAACAATTTAGCTGTAGACATTATGTCTTGATGAAAAACAGTATGAGATGCATCAAGTCAAAAAAGATAATGAGCAAAAAAAATCTTTCACTCTTCCCCTTCCAGCAGTCCAGCTGCATGAGAAGCAATTAGAGTTTGTTAAACTGTATAAACACACAGCTTTGTATTTTACTTTCTAACCCCATCTACACATGCTGACACACACACCACAAACATTTCTACAGTCAGACACACTAACACACTCCCACAGCTTGTTTCTCCAGCCATTCTGTCAGCTTCAGTCACTGTTTCCTTGTTACACTTCACAGAGCCCATACAAGTCCACTGGAGCATAGAAACATGTGATTGCACACTCACACACTCATTCTCAGAGTTATTATTTGGCTTTTGTCTGGTACTTCATTGTAGTTTGTTTAGATGGTAAGCTCTGATCATGAGCGGACCCTCAAAACAAAGAACACACAAGGATACACAAAAAAAAACTATTCCAGCTGAAGAAAATTCTTTTTCTAAATTGTTTTGACCATTTCACTGGCGGAAATAAATAACAAAAGCCAATTTATATTCATCCAGTTTTACACGTTCATACTGGGAGCTGCACTTTACATCCATAAGCCTTTGGTAAACTGAGGAGCATCTCAGCAGTCACTGCTGAGAAAGAATCAAGAAGTTAAAACTGGCAACCTTCATATCTGAAAAAACTCCTGACACAACCCTCATCAAAGTAGAATAAAACTCAACTATCTATGTGATTCTTTGAGCTTCAATTTTCATTTATTGATATTTAAAGGCAAAATGCTTTCAGTTACACGTTACTGTAGAGATATCAAGGAGTTTTAAGCGCTTCTTGTATGGAAGGAATAGGCAGGCTGTTCCGGCCAAGTCAGCTTTGTGTGATGATATAGTGATTTACACATATGTATGTATACATGTAGACACAAGGCTGAGAATTACATGTCCAACTATTAATTACCCTCTCTGGAACATGCTTTAAACCATATTACCAATTTATCTCTTCCTAGATTGCTTTGAAAACAGAACAGGGACGTTTCTTCAGACAGTGAACTTTGCACACTGGACATTTAAAAAGATAAGAAGCCACAGGGTCATTCTAGTCCTACAGTTTGGTTCAAGACAAATTCAAATGGATCCAAACCACTATTTTCTCCAAGCTGAAATACCTCTGTTCTCACTCAGCAGAGCTCACCTGGTCTCCACTAACGTACACTGTTTATTGATCAGCTTGCTACTGATACCCTGAGGCCCAGTCAATGATGCTGATCACTCCTACCCCTCTGAACACAGCACAGAGACATATCATGCCCATTGATCCTGGTTCACTGAGTAAACAACAGCTTGCCTCACAACCAAGGGGCAAACTCCCCACCTCCGCATTGAAGCCAACCATGAAGTACAAAAACTTGCAATTCCTCGACTGACCGCTTGAGGCTGGCTTCAAAAGAGAGCAAATTCCCATTGGAGCCCATGTTAAAATGGCCAACTTTAGAGCAGAAATAAACATATTTACAGCCTGGTTCAAAAAACAGCTTTTTGTCTACAGCTTCTCTACTATCTCATGAAAACTCTGAGGGGGGTGAATTTTTTTCCAACTCATTTATTTATTTTATATTTAAGCTTAAAATTCGTCAATTTTCCGTTGATTGACAGCCTGTTGACGTATAGCCGGGGGCTGTTAGCTAAGTGGGTGTAGTGTTCGTCCTTCGACCCCACCTCTTTTCCCATATTTGGTGTTTTCGTTGTTTAGGCGGGCTCTTAGCGGAGTCACGCGCAGGCTATTGGCAGCGCCCAGGACGTGATTTCTGAGGCTTCCCTTTCGCTCATCCAGAAACAAACGGGTGACGTCACGGAGGGTTTGTCCAGTGTTTTATACAGTGGATGCTCACAACCCATGTTAAGATATTACTGCAGAACAGGGTCTGACCTACATGCAGTCACATTTGGAATGATTTTGAATTATAATTCAAAATTTCTATTTCAAAGTGTAATTTTTTTAATTATAATTTCATTCCTAAATTCATTGTATCCTCCATTCTACAAAGACAAATGGTAAATAAACTGTATGTATATTGCACTTTTCTTATCTTTTGATTACTCAAAGCGTTACAACACACATCAGCAATCAACCAGTCACACACACATTCACACTCTAATGCCAGGCGGCTACTCTGTACTTGCCAACCTGATCATTAGGAACTCATACACACACATTCACACACCAATGGAACAGCTATCAGGAGCAATTCTGGGTTCAGTATCTTGCCCGAGGACATTTGTTATAAAGACCAGAGGAGCCAGGGATTGAACCACCTTCTTACAAGTAGACAACCCACTCTGAGGTACGGCCACCCCAAAAAGCACACAAAAAACACTACAACACTGTACCCAGAGCTGATAAAGCCAGGTAAGGTAATATTTAAAGAACAACACACATTTAACAAGTCAGACGCAATAACATGTCTCTGCTTCATTCAATACACACAGGGTTTTTTTGTATGATCAGTAGCATTTGGTGGCAAGTAGGTTGACTTGATGACTCTTGGATCCATCAACTACAACTTAAGAGTTTTAGTCAAAACGACAGAACTTACAGCTCTGACACAAAGAGACTATCCATAGTTCAATCCTGTGATTTTAGTTTTGCTAAACTGCTGCTTTGTTTAAAAAATCAGATCATCTGAAGTCTATTTTTTAGCTGACCTGTCTAATTTTTTTTAGCAACTTTGTTACATTTCAATTTCTCAATGATTACTCTAGTGAGTGCAACGCTGCCACAACCAGCAGTGCCAATTTAACTAATTAAAGCTGTAAAAATGACTTCTGAGGACTAAAATGTCTCCAGAATTAAACTGCACACAGACAAACAAAAAATGAAACAAAAACAGAACATTTAACAGAAAAGTCTAAGGGGTCTGACTGAGGAAATCAAATCTTTAACTTTCAATGAGAAGTAAATAGGGTATACGTTCACCTCATCAACTTAAAGGTTCCATATGTGGAGGTCTCTCTAAGTAAGGATACAAGCTTGCACTTTCTTATGTTTATACTCTTGATGATCTCAGTCTGACTGTTACTAAAGCCAAACTTTACTGAACTCTACATTTCCAGAAGAGTGATGACACTACTTAAAATCAATACTTTTTCTTCAGATCATCTTGTGGCTTGAAGAAGAAAACATTCCCAATGATTTGTGCACCAGTGGCAGGACAAAAGCCCTAAAAAACTGCACTGAGACCACAATCCAATTTATGACCCCATCCCTTCTAAGAAGATAGGAATTAAACACTCATCAATGCTTTCACAGAACAATCAAAAAGGTCAATCCTCTATTCACTGTCACGCTGCATCACAACATGTAAACCATAGCAATCAGAACAACACAGACTGGACCACATTCTACTTCACATGCAGTTGTCACAAAGGTCAGTCCTCTTGAAGCTCAATTATGGTTCAAATATCAGCAGGACTCTTCACAACCCCCACCCAACAGCAGGGGATTATTACAGAAGCTGTCCCTGCTCCAAGCAAGTCTGTGTGTGTGTGTGTGTGTGTACTGACCATTGAAGACAGCCTGTCCCTTTGCCAACTCTTGGTCAGTTTCTGTGATGTATTCCTTCTGAGTAAAGCCCCTTGTGCATGGCAACGACCCCTGCTTGCTTGGCAACGAATGCTCGGCTCCTCCACCCTGGATAACGACCTGGAAAGGGAAAGAATAGATAGATGAAAGCTTTCATAATATTGTGAATATTCTGATAACTGTATGCATCTTAGATTACATCTTTATTCTCCTAAGGTCTACATACCCTGATTTTACCCTGATTTTTATGACTTTTTAATGATTTGTTTCAATGTTTCATCCACATGCATAAACTCACTCAAAACTCAGTTTGTAAGCTGAAAAAAATTTCAAGCCAATAATAATACAAGCTTGCACATTTTAAATTGTCCTTTTAACAAAGCGGATGTGTCTGGCTCAAGACTTGTGAACTGATTAACGCTGATTCTGTTCTCTGTCAAGGCTGAATACTGAGAGAAGCAATTATAAAAGACCATTTTTCCATATTTTCTTAATGGAATTTGTTGTCCAAACTTGTAACAATGACGCACAAGAAAAATATTGAGCATTGTAGGGAAAATAAAATCCAGTTCAGCCCCAGTTCAAACCAACAGATTAGTAATCAAAGAATCAGAGATGAGAAGCAGGAAACAAGTGGGTCAATTAATTTTGATGATAATTAGCGTCTAGACTTTAGTCTGTCTTTTTGTTTGAGCCCCAGCCCAACAAAACCCACTGCCCCACCTCCTGTCCCACATATACTTACACAGACATATTTCTGCTCCTCTGCACAACAGAGCAGCATAAAAGCTTCTGTTGCAGTTTGTAACTTGGTGTCTTAGTGTGTTAGTGTGTGGGGGTGTTCTATGATTAAAATAATAAAGCCAAGAGGGGTGCTGTGATTTGCTTCCACTTAACTCAAAAACTTTAAACCCTCATGTCCTTGCTGCCCATCCTGACATATTTGGGGTTGGGGGGAGGGGGGATTTAGTAAAGCAGGCTTTCATCTATCCCCCCTATCAGCATGAAAAGGAAGGAAGTAAACACACATAGCAAGACTGTAATGTGTTGCTGTGTTTTTGCATAATGATACGCGGGCATTAGTGGTGACAACAAGAGGGGATAAAAGGTGGAGGTCATGCCAGGCAAAGGAGGTCTATTCCACTGCAAAACCTATCCAATTACAGTAATTTTTGAATTCACAAAAATACATTATAACACAAAAAAAATTGACAGTTAAAGGTAAAAAAGAAATGTAATGTTTGTGCTTGACAACAGTAGTTGAAAAGAAGCTTAACCAAGGTCCACTTATTAGTTACTTAGTATTAACTGAATAATGTAAAATAAACAGTTTATAATTATAATGAACATTCTTTCAGTTGCACTTTCTAAAATATAAATACTTGCTAGCTATCTCTGTTTTAAATGATTTTTTTTTCCAATCTCCCTTCAGAGCTCCTCACACTATTTCTCAGGCATAGACCAGTTACCCAAAGGATGAAGCTTATTCAGCCTATTGTATCTTAATGTGAACATAGGCTGATTAGTAAACCAAGATCTTTGCCTTCCAGATCTGCTCCCTCTTTACCAAAACAGACCAACAAATTGCCAGCATTACTGCTGACACACCTGCAAATTGCCTGGCCATCTGATCCTGCAATTTTTCCATTGTTCATTAACAAGATCCCGAGATACAGCGATAATTGCTTGGAGCAGCAGCTAAACCCCAACCTGGAGGGGATAATCCACTGTTTTCCGGCAGAGAACCATGGCCTCACACTTGGAGATGCTGACTCTTGTCCATGCCACTTTACACTTGGTAGCAAACTGTGCCGTTGCATGTTGGAGGTCATGGATCAATTAAGAAACACAACCACATCGTCTGCGAAAAGGAGGATGTAATACTGAGCTTCAGGATACTATTCACTCTCCTGAGATCTTGTCCATGATCTACAAATAGGATCAAAGATTGGGAACGACCTTGGCAGAGTCCAACACCCACTGGGAACATGTTAAACTCTGTACTGAGTATATACATAGCTATAACTGTTTTTTTAGAAAATGGATGGCTCAAACTGGCAGCCCTGATACTCCATACTTCCACAGTACCCCCACAGGACTCACATTGTAGTCCTTTTCCAAGTCCACCAAGCACATGTAGGCTAGATGAGTAAACACTCATGACCTTTCTGGTATGCCTGTAAGGGCTGAGAGCTGCTCCACAACAGGACCTCTATTGTTCCGAAATCTGTGGTTGTGATAACTGGAACATACCTTCCACTTCCTTTTACTAAAAATGGGACAGTGACCTCCTGACCACAGCTTCAAGCAGCTACCTCTACATGGAGGCCTTCCTCACGGCCCACTTAAATTCCATGACCCTATAGTCCGCAGGGATGCACAACAAATTGCTCCAGAAGTTTGAGACTAGACAACCTGGACAGGAGCCTTCCCCATACATTCCAAGTTTACCTACAGAACTCCTTTGGGTGTAACAGGTCCATCCAGTACCATCTCCTGCCTCTTGATCCAACTCACCCCCAGGAGGCCCTCTCACACAAGTAAAGTTACAGTTACCATATTATAAATTCTTGTAGCTACTGTTTTTTAAAATAATGATTTAATCACCACTAAGGATGAGTTCCAAAGGATCACAAAAAAAAACATTTGTTTATTTATTTATTTAATCTGGAAAAACTATGAGTACAACAGTGTGACGCATTTTTCATCTAAAACCATTTGTTAGCACAGCCGTCATTAAGTCCCAAACTAAAACAATTAAAACTCTTCAAACTAATCTGCACCTGCTAAATAACCGCACAATTAATTTAACAAACTTAAACATGCAGCAATAATGTGAGTACATTTATACATAATACTATATTAAACTCAAAGATCTGATGAGTTTGCCAGAGTTAACAGCTAATTCTGTACTCTGTGCCAAATGCCTGGGTTTCTGTCTGAGAAAAGTATAAAGACAAGAAACTTCTGATGTTCATGTCCTCAGAAGCCCTCAGTCATTATGGTTTGTTTACTGTCTCTGTGCATGTGCATGCATTTTCCTGACATCATTAAAACCCAGTCTTTGTGTCTATTATTTAAAATGTAATCATACTACTTTGCTTCACATCAATCACACATATACCACAATTATTGCTGCAGCCAAAGGGACGCTGTTCGCAAGTAGTTATTTCAATCTTAGACCAGCATAGCTTGTAGTATATATCTGTATGTATATTTGTGGTAGAGTGTGAGTAGTAAGTAGTTTAAATGGTATAATTTAAGGGTTTTGGTTATATGGAAGAATGGCACTTCAAGCTTCACTTGGAGAAAACCGAATATACTTCAATACAAATGTTAAGTAAAAGATGCTGAAGTGATTCGTAAATAACTTTGCATAAACATTGAAAAGGGAGGATAGGATACAATTTGGACACAGCTGGAAAAGTCAGACCCTACTGTACTTCCAATATCCCTTTCTTCCACTTGATTTAATGAAAGCCTCTGAGGAACAGAGGAATTATTATCTATACAAAGTTAAACAATGTTTTGATAATCGCTGTTTATTACTTTGTCTCCAAGTAAACCACTCTCTGAGTAAGTATAATTAAATCATCAACCACATCACCACACCTGATATTCATACACCCTACAACCACAAGGGCAATGGTAGCGTACACAAAGGTACCTTCAACTGTATAAGGAAAACACATAATAAAAACCTTTTAAAAGAAAGTTTAAAATCATATCTGAAAAGTTACAAAAGCAATGCATCAGAGGGTTTTAGGGAATTTAAGGTAAGCCCTTGAAAGTGCTGACGAGGGTTGAACAATGTGGTAAAAGTATCATATCATTTTTTGGTTTTTGTTTTTTTATTTTCTGGCAGGATCTTGATCCATGAAATTTGATCCATTAAAGATTCAACCAAACTACTTTCCATTCTTTTAAGAATTTACCCTACATTGTAATTAAATGAGTGTGCAAGTCTGCAAGATATTAACAATAAACGAAAACTGACACGGTAAAGACTTGTACTCATACACAATCACGGACATTTGGATTTCCAAAATAAAGACCGGTCTTAAAAACTAACAGATCAAGTAGAGTGCATTCTTGCCACAAACATTAAATACATTTAACATAAGTAGGAACTGTACACAGACTCTGAGCCAGCCTAGTTACCATCTATTCTGTCCTACTGATTGCCTTTGATAAATGACTTTGTTAGAGTTGATTGATTTGGTCTTTTAGCATCTGGCTACGTTGTTGTGGTCGATGCTATATCTCCATATCAAAAACCCTTAGTGCTGAACCCTCTGTTCCGGAGCCAAGACACTGGTGGTAGCTTCATGTTAAGGACCTGACCTTTGACCTTTACTTTTGAGACTCATGAAAATATACAGTAACAGCATTTTTGCATAGGGTGCTGGTCATGTTTGATGGTTTAACAAAAAAATGCACCCCTTACATAGTTACTGACCATTTTTCAAACCTCCAATGTTTTGTAAGACTTGTTTGTCTTAAACTGCATCACAAAACATAATACATTTAGAAAACAATGCAGAAAGACAAAACAATGGACAATTTAAAATTAAGTTTGCCAGACAACAAGGTGATGTAATCATAATTAGTAAGATTTTTCAAAGCTTAATTTTTGCCTTCCAGTCAGCTAGTGACTTTCTTTCATTTTGTAAATACATTGTATTGAAATACACATTTTTTCAGTGTTTGCTCTCAGGTGAAATGACCGAAAAATCCATTATAGATTTAAACGGACAGGCTCAGGACCATGGTCAGCAGTAGGGCTCACATATCAAAAACTGCATGTGATTTGTGGTAAATTAGGTGAACCATGAAAAACGCGGATACGGTCCTTTAAAAGTCTTACTAATAGGGACGAGCTGAACAGCAGGTTGCCCAAACAACATCACTGTCTGGACTGTAACCCCCTTGTGTTTACTCTCCTCTCTCACGCACACAAACCGCCAGCCAGTCTTAACACAGAAATGTAGAAAGCCAAACAGCGAGGCTGCTCCATGAATTAAGACGTCATAAAAAATAGCCTTGTGCTGCAGTACTTTATCTCAATCACAAAATGTCAACTTTAACAATAGCTTAGTCTCACGACGCACTCGCGGGCCAAGAGAGTATAGAAATACAGGCTAGTTAGACGTCAGAATAGAAAAAGATGGGTGTTCTCCAAGCGGCAGGTTTATCAACCAAATTTCCACATCTGATGTAAAATTGTTGCAGGGCAAAGAGCAAGGTGTTTCGGAAATCCGAACCGAAATGAAAAAGCTTACACTGATAGACTGGATGCCAAAAAGAAGAACATACACGATTTATAAAATGTCTTCAACCTTGCTCTACGGCGTGTGCCCGATGAGAGGAGGACACAAAAAACTGCCATCTTTTTGAACGGAGATCCGCGTTACAGCCCGCAAGAAAATGAATGAATAATTAAAATAAAAACTCCACTTTTAGGGGGCTTCATTCTCCAGAGCTAAATTGGATTATAGACCAACAAAAAGCCAGGCATCTGATTTGGGAAGAAAGCAGAATTGTGTCATAGATGAGACGCTAGAACAGGCGACAGCAGCAGCCTGTCACCAGAGGATGGATGGAGGTTTAAGAACAAAAACACCGAACAGATATTCCTGCTCTCCTACAAAGCTGCATTAGATCTGAAACTCGTGTTTTATCAGACGAAGAAACCATAACTGCGTTTCTCTTATTTGTTTAATATATTACTGTGTGTAGCGGAACCAATAGCAGGTTTGGGATCAGCAGCATTGTACTGCCAGTGTTTGAATACGGACTGCCTTTGTCGGCCCTTATTTAGTCGCGACTGGCAGAGTGTTGAAGAAAATAACTACAATGAAGAATCCAAAAGCAGATGCCTGGTCAGTCTGAGCCGCATTGTTTTCCCGTCCGTGCACAGCACTCCTCTCCCTGTAAATGCTCTGAACGGGTATCACTCCGTGTTCCACGGTGTATCCTGCTGCAACCTCAGCCAATCGGTGCGGTCTTGGTGTAAAATTAGTAATATTTTTTACCTGCAGAGTCGCCGTCACCATCCAAATCCCAAAGAGATGCATTTTGTTGTTTCGTAATTCCCTTTTCCTGAACCGTCGGAGTCCGTCGCTCAGTGCTGGACGTCGGATTTTTAATTCCCGTTAAATCCCGGAGGCATGAAGAAGCCTTCCTCCCTCCACCAGCCCTCCTCTGTGTCTGTCTGCGGTGTCCGACTCAGCGACACTCCAGCTTGTGTGAGAACTCCTGCCTCTTAGCGCCTCGTTGCCGCTCTCTAACGGATGTCAGGAGTACTGAGTCAGTCTGTTCATGGATAGATCCTGGGGTTTATTAGGCCTAGATAAAATCAAACGAATAAAAAATAAAACAAAACACAAGGCTGTTTAAGTCAAAAAGGGCATACTAGGAGATCTAATCTAATCTTGTTTTACAGCCAGTGTTTGAAAAAATATGCATATAAAGTGACATCAGGGACTGTTTAGGTTTTAAAACATTTGTGATTAGCTTCCGGGCTAAGCTTAGCTCTTGAAGTCATTTAAGTGTAAACTGAACATAAGGTATGGTATTCTTTACTCTATCAGTAGGTTCAGGTCAGCTTTATAGGGCTTAAAATGAATATAAACAAAGAGAGTGCTTGTGAGTTCTTATTCAACTTTGTTTTTATTTTCAGCCGGACTACAGCCTCCTAGTTCAACAGCCCAGTTGATGGAAAAGGGAAGGGGATGCATTGTGAATACCCAGGAGAAGAAATTAATGAAACACTTAAAAAAAAACGTTGGAAATAAACAGTCTAGAGTATGAATGTTTCAGTATTTTTGAAAACCAAGCAAACCTGGCCTTATGGCTTCTTCTTGTAGTGTGTGACAATGGCCTCTTTTAAACTGTGGCAAACTGTGTTAGCTCTGTGTCTGATCTTGTGTATGATGATGTGATGATGATTGAAAACACTTAATTAACAATTTGAACTTACCAACCAATATTAGATTATACAACAGCAAACCATAAATACACTATCTTTTCCTGATGGTGCTAAATAGTTGTCAATGCTCTATATTCCATATGGACCTTAAAGGCACATTCCTCTGGACCCCCAAAACTGGTAGCTTTTCCCCACTGGCTGGCTTCTCCAAAGCCTTATGGAAAGCCCCGAGGGTATGATACATAGGAAAAGATGTCATGAGAGAAGTGAGATTGACAAAATTAAAGTTAGAAAGTGAAGTTAATAAGTTTTGTGATATTTCTGTTTCAGGCAATTGAGCACGAGGACAAAATCCCTTGATTGCACTAAAATTGGTTTATATAAGAATGGACAAATTTTTTAAATCTACATACATTTTCCTGAAGGATAAAAAAAAGCCTATCGCTATAAATGAAACCTTGGACAACTTGTCTGTCTACTTTATTTTTTTTTTAATGACAAGATTTAACTTTGCATCTTGGTAGTTATTAATTGCAGCCCAGTATCAGTTAGTAATTAGTATAATCACTTGTTAAAACAAAACACAATAAAAAAGTAAAATTAAGATATCAAAGTAAGGTAGTGGATATTTCCTTCCAGTCAGTGATGTACAAGTTCACCAAGAGCTGTGTCAAATTTCAGTCTACAAAGCGTAACATGAACTTGTTCACATGCATAGTCCCAAAGTTTGACTTTCAAACTAAGTTCACAATCCCAAGAACTGAATAGTTTTACTCTCATTTGCATTATTTCCTTGCCAGTGTAACAGAACCAGCGGGAGCACTTTGCATAAATATAATAAGATTTTACTGTAATTAGAGAACATTTTTAGGCTACAGTGGCATCAAAATAGTGGCATCTCTCTTTCTCTATCTCTCTCTCTCTCTGATTTTTTACATAGGTATTTCATATTTAAAGGTGTGACTTGGAAGTATGCGTTTTTATAAATGATTTGCTTTGTCACAAAGGTGTTGTGACAGACAGAGCTGAGCTAGCTAGTTAAAGAGTCTTCCTCTTCACTAACCTGAGCTTATAAATTAGGTAGTGGCTCTCTCACATCCTGACTCATCTGCTGCAAAGGCAACAGGAAATAACTCTTCCTCCACCACCTCCTCTAGCTTACCTGCTTTTCAGCACCTTCATTTTTTAAAAAAAAACAAAACACTTCTTATATTCATAGCCAATCAAGTTGTGCTTTTGTAAATACGATAGCCTGCCATGTACAGCATGCCTAAATTAATTCCTTCTCTTACTCTCTCCACTGTTAGGCTCAAAAATTGTGTGCATGCCAGTACATGTGAAGATATATGATGCCCCCACCAACCAGTCAAGTTGCAGTTTGCATCCATGTGTGTTTAGATTTATATATGCAATGATGAAAGAATCGTTTTCACAGCAAAAACTCTTTAACATCAGTTTTTTTTTCAGCTTAGCATAGCTCAGTGCTGCCTTCATGGAAATAAGACATCATTGCATCATCTATAAAATTTCTCAAACATTGCATTTACTGTGTTAACTTAAGACAGTGGACATTCTTTTTCTTGGTATAATCTACATTAAATTCCTCTCTCAAAGGCATTCATTTCTCCTGTTATGTCTGACAAATGTGTATTTGCGATATTTAAAAATATACTAGAAAAAAATGCTCTGCTGTTGGACTTCCCAACAGCAGAGCAGCATCTGAGTGTTTGGCATCCACACACAAACTTAAACACTACTCTAAAACTATTCCAGACATGTGTGTCCTACTAAAATGTATGGTGTATGTTTCCAAAGCCTGACATATCTCTGTAGAGCTCAACTGTTTTCCAAAAACAATTAAAGCAGAACAAGTCACAATTTGTACTTGGTAACGTGTTTTTTCATTACCAATACACACACTGTAGTTTATTTTGACTCAATCCCAAACACACTGTGCTGCTGCCCAAACTACTCACTAGAGTACCGATTGTGAATTAATCTGTCACTCAAAGTAGCTCCCAAAATCCAAAATTACGTTTAAAAAAAAGCACCTTTTCCTAAACTAGACACTCGTGTCCTTCTTGATTTAAATTTTCACCAGAACCAATTGTTTTTTCATCTGGGAGGCTGTAGTTCTGTACTCCTCAGCAGGCATAGAAGTGAGAACCAGCAGGAAGTGGAAGGCCCACATGGCAGTCAACCAGGCTGAGGCACGACTGTGACACAGCGGGCTGGTGGGAACAGTGGCATCTGGACGGGCAGGTCTCGGGAGCAATCCAAGACCTCACTACAACAAGTCCCAGGGAAAGGAAAGGCAACAGCTGATCCAAGAGGAGGTCCGAGCAGGGGTGGAGGAAGCCCGCTGCAGTAGGACAGTAGGGATACGGCAGCAGGGTGCATGAACCCGATGGGAAGAGGCAGCCGACCGGAAGATCTCATGGACAGAGTTATGGAGATCTGAGCCACACCAGATCAAGTTCCTCATACAGTTGGTGTATGATGTACTCCCAAGCCTGTCCAATCTCTTCCGCTGGGGCCACTGTGCCCTCTCTGCCAGAAAGCTGAATCGCTGGAGCACATCCTGAGCTGCTGCCCGCGGGCACTTGGAGATGGGCGTTACAGCTGGCGCCATGACCAAGTGCTGCGGGTCATTGCAGAGGTCATCAGCACAGGGATCTCCACCAGCAAACACCAACAACCAACAAGGCAGTCCATTGCCTTTGTTAGGGCTGGGGAGAAGCCACAGCAGCGCCGGAGTCAAGCAGGGAGGCTGCTGGCAACAGCTTGGGACTGGCAGCTGAAGGTCAACCTAGGGAGACAGCTCAAGTTCCCAGAGAACATCGCATTGACCACACTCAGGCCAGACATAGTCCTGGTGTCTGAAACAACGAGGCAAGTGGTTCTGCTGGAGCTGACTCTTCCCTGGGAAGACCGGATGGAGGAGGCCTTGGAGAGGAAGAGGGACAAGTATGAGGAGATGACAGGCAAATGTTGAAGCAGGGGGTGGAGGACCCGATGCAAACCCATCGAGGTCGGGTGCAGAGGGTAAGTCTGCCAATCTCTCATCAGGGCACTTAAAATGTTGGGAGTGAAGGGACTGCAGAACAGGAAAGTCATCAGAGACATCGACGAGGCAGAAAAGGCGTCAAGATGGCTGTGGATCAAGCGGGGGGATCCGTGGGCTACACAAGCTACTTAGACACAAGCCAGGGCCTGATCAACCCCAGCTGGGTCATCTGGGCGAGGGTGTCTGTTGTGAGACCCGAAACACCCAATGAACCCAGGGTACAACACTGATGATGTGTCTAAGTTGCACCAAGAGTGTTTGTTAGAACTAGTTCTAAATTACATGTTTCCTCAGCAGGTAACTATTTGGCCTAGTATACTTAAACCAAGTGTCCTTGAGTCATTCAAGCCAGACCACGTCTTTGTTGTGGCCATTTGAGCCATGTCAAGAGAGGAGCTAAAGCCACATACAGATAAGTAAATGCATTGTTCACTGAGAGAAATATAATACATTGTTCTCTTTTTACAGGAATTGTTGGCAACAGGAAAAGAAAAGAAGAGAATATTGCCATCCTTGCAGTTTCTTTTAATATAGATTAAATGTCTAATGTCTATCATAAAACATCTCTCCCTTCGTTTTCCCTGTTTTTTTAATGCACAGTCATAGTAAATCATGAAGGCAATCTGACATATTGAGTACAGGTCTTAGCAACAGAAAAAAACAGTAAACTGCCTATTTGAAATTATTGAATCACTTGAAAATAGTCAGTTGAATAACTCAAAAGGGGAACTGCAATGTTTGATGTGAGAGAAGGTTCAGACTGTCATAAAATTTAGAAGACCTTGGGGCGACTCATTTCCTTGAAAAATGCTGTTGTGGAACTTGTTATGACATGATTTGTGTTTATAAAGAGGAAGGGATAACTAGGAAGAACCGTAAATGCCCTCTTTATGACCTTGAACTCATAGGGGTTATGGGCCAGTGGGAGGGATGATTGGCAGGCCAACACCATTGATTGTTTGATTTGATGATGTGGTGCGGCAATAAAATACATTCATGTGAGATGACAGAGACTTCTTTATTTAATACCCCTTTATGAAAGCTTAAAGAGAAGTTTAATTATGAGTTGTATTGCTCAGTCTGTGAAAATAGACAAAAACGTCTTCTATGGCTGTGGAGGAGCTTTACAAGTCTTAAATAAAAAACAAACTTCCTCCACAGCACTGTGTCGCATCATATGAAGCTGTGCTGTCCACAGCACAAACAGAGAGCATTATGATGCAGTTTTTTTTCCATCTCTTCATTTATGACTTTATTTTTTTCTATGCAGTGCAGGTCAAATATTTAGCACAATTACACATGGACCTAAATTATGTTAAATGTTTGTTTTTCCTATCTAAAATTGATTGTACTGTTCTATTAAAACATGCACCATAGAAATATTTTCAACAATGTGAGCAATAACACGGAGACATTAGTCTAAGAACATGTTTAACCCACCACTTAAACTGGATTCCTCACCTAGAGAGCTATTATATTTGTAATGAGGAAATTGTGGGTCATATATTTTAGGATATTTATGAATATCCAACAGCTGGTCCTTCATCATTTGTCCTTTTACACACGGGACAGAGAGGAGGGACAGCAAAAGGTGACGAGAAGCTGCCAGGGGAGCAGAGAAGAAGAGCTCCTATAAGAGTGAGGATGTATGTACAAACAGGAAGCAAGTGAGGAAAAAAATCAAGGGCTGCAGACTTGAAAGTAGCAGCCACATGAACTGGCAGGGCTGTGTGTACACAAGCAGGCGCCTAGCCACCAGCGGTGTGGGGGTTGTGCATAAAAAAATAAAAGGGTTGGCTGTTTTGAGATCTGCTGTTCAGAGGCAGTGTAATTTGGGCTTTAGAAAATTACACAAAGGACATCACAACTAGCAGGGGGAGTCAGACTGCAGAAGCTGAGTTAAAGTGGATGTCATTATCCCAGTGACAAAGGACAAGTGTCAGACACCTTTTTTCCATCCAGTTTTCAGGGTTTTCATCTTTCACTGATTTCATTTGTCTATGCATCGCCAAAATTCTTTACAACTATTTTCTAAAAGGTCCCTTTTCGGTCTGTTGTTGTTTTCCAACAATTGCCTTACTGCTGGTGGTGCTAATGTGAATCACCAGGAATATTTCCGGTGAGTCTGGCTGGTTATGAAGCGAGCCTGTGTGCAGTATCAGTATACAGATTATGCAGACTGTACTTGCAGGAGGCAGGAGCTCAAAGGGTAAAAGCAAGTCACCTTATTAATGACATAATTATGTTTGATCATTGATTTTATTTCATCGCTCTGCCCCTGCCCCAAGAAAACTCATGGCAATGAGGGCTGTGGGTGGTCAAAGATGCAAACAAAGTGCCAGACATAAAGAGTAGTCCACAAGATCGACAATAAAAAGAGCAAAGACAATGCTGAAAAGGCCAGATTAAGAAATAAGTGCTAAATGTGCTAAACTTAGAAAATCTCTTATTTTAAGAATCTTGCAGCTTGAGAATGAAAGTGCTGCCAAATTCACAAAACAGAACATAAAACGTTGCCCGTTTATGAATAAAGTCAATGGATTGTTTGCCTAATGCATATGATGCGGCTATATAGCATTAAAAAAACTTTTGTAAGAAGGCCCCCTGTAACACCCCTTCTTACAAAAGTTTTGTTTTTTTGTATGGAAGCCCATTTCTTCCAGTTAAGGAAAAAAAAAATAAATGAAAACTTACCCTTGACTAAAACTAATGAAAGTTCCAGTAAGTCATGATTATGAGATGGCTTGTGGACTTCCATAGTGAGGCTAAAACTATACGTCTCCAGTATAAAGGGTTGTGAACCAAAATGGGCTGGTCAAAGCCATGAAACTCCTGGGCTACAGTACAATCCAACTCTGGCCCTGCTGTTGACCTAAAATTCATGACATTACCAGAGTTCTCAGACATTTCTGTAGATATACACATCAGAGTGTTGAGCCTTCATATTTGTTGGCAGCTTCAATTTCCTGCTGATTTTTCTTCGTAACAACATGTCATAAACTCAGTTGGTACCATCACTTAAAATACACATCTCTATTGTGTGAACTAAAATTTAGACTTCAGCGACTTCATCACTACTGACAGTTGTCAGATTCTTTTATTTTCTTTTTGGAAAGTAAATAAAAGTCAGAAACATAATAAGCTAGCCCATAGTATTTGAATTTCTCTGTTGTTACATGTGCATGGCAGTACATGAAAAAAAGAACAGCAAGTACAGCTTACACAGTCTGTTTAGACTTGAACATGAAAATATGAGGATAGTGTTTACAAATTATATAAACATTGCACATTTTTATAACACTGCTAGATGAATAAGATAATATGTACAGAAATATTCTTGGTATTAGTATTGCTGTGTCG
>JAPZDZ010000021.1:1192610-1209553 GCA_029783805.1 Acanthurus tennentii
TGGCGATTTTTGATTGGTCATGTGCGGTCTCCCAAAATATGTGTCCGGCTAAAACAGATATATTCTACCTGTTTTTCCACCATGACTTAAACGTGCGCATACTGCCTCCTACTGCACGAGAGAGTGTGCAGTACAGTTAGTCATACATATGCGCTATAATGAGACTATCCATATGTAATAATTACAATACACTCTAAGGGCCAGTACAAAATTCCTCTGGGGCCGCCAATTGAATAGCCTGGCCTTATATTATCCTTACAAATCTTCTTTATGTACCAAAGACTGTTTTTCTTGTCATAAAAGACAGTTACTTGACTATTCATTTTACCCTCTGAAATCACTGGCCTACAGGTGACTACTGCAGCCAGATTTTAAACAGACAAATACAACTGGTCAATGTAAACACATAAAGTAGAATGTAAAACAGACACTTACCCTTGTTGCCTCTACCTACTTAAAGTAGGAGCCACAATTTATTTTATTTTTTTATTAAATTTACCTATATATTTTTATTAAATATTATGTCTGGGTGTTGGTAATTTACTTTGTAGTAAAATGATTGTTACAGCAATCATTTTAAAAAAATTAAACATAGGCTAATTAAAATTATACAAACAAAATGGTTGTGCTTGCATGTTCTACCTTATGTATTTTTTTAATTTTAGGAGCCTTAGTTCCTCTTTTATCGACTGACAGATTAGAGATACTGTCCACCCAGCCACCTAGATGTTCAAATTTTTGACAACAATGTAGCTCTATAGCATAAAGAAATAGCATAACCTGTCAGACTTTGATACAAACACACTAATTATACTGGATGCATTAAATGTTGGTTCGGCTCAGCACATGAGACTTGTGATTGTAGTTAATACATAAAAAAACACCAGCTATATTCTTTGAATAACTCTGTAAATTATAAAGGTCTATCACCACTATACCACATAACTTATGAATGTATTCATCTAATTACTCACATTACATGGAAAGAGTGCAGCAGGCGGTGTCTTTGCAGCTAAAAGAATGCAAACATGAACAGGACAGACATTACAGAGTGAGTAGAATTGAGGGGAAAAATGCATGAGAAGCCGAGCAATGGGAAGAAAATACACGTGGTGAAATGAAGAGAAAGAGACGCCTGAGGGGAAATAGAACGATAGGGAAGGAAAAGCCTTTAAGAGTGAAAGCTGGAGAAATGGGAAGGACAGAAGCGATGGGGGAGAGGATGTTTGAGATAAAGAGAAAGCAGAGCTATGGCAGAGATGGACAGATAGACAATATGAAACAGCAGCAAAAAGAGGAGGGGGAGGAAGAGCTAGGTCATAAAGAGAAAGGAGACAGCCAAGAAAAAGAGAGATGAGAGGAGTGAGTAAGTGGAGGATGGAAGAGTGCAGTGATCAGTACTGGGCTTCAACCTCCTTTAGTGACCAGGCTGAAAGCTTTCCACTTCAGCAGCCTGCTGGCAGCATGCCTGATACCACATACACTCACACAACATGCACATACACTCTGTGACTGATGACTACTTCGATACAGTCACACACACATAACCATCCATGTTTCCACATCCCAGCACAGTTTTAAACTGTGCTGGGAAAGATGTTTGGATAACATCCCAGCTTTCTTATCAGTCCAAATCACAACATCAGGCTTCATCCATCCCAACCTTGGGCTTCATCCATCCCATATACCTCACATCCTCCTTACTCCTAATACAACATTAAATGCTATTGTTCTGTGATCCTAAAGCTGACAAATCAGTATAAAGAAGTGCCAGAGCTTTGGCAGCTTTCTTAAGATTTACAGTGATGTTTTTTTTTTTTACCATTTGCCAGTATCCCTGCAAGTG
Source organism: Acanthurus tennentii (assembly GCA_029783805.1). Classification (NCBI taxonomy): domain Eukaryota; kingdom Metazoa; phylum Chordata; class Actinopteri; order Acanthuriformes; family Acanthuridae; genus Acanthurus; species Acanthurus tennentii. Next base: position 1,194,457 of record JAPZDZ010000021.1, read on the forward strand.
GAGAGTGGTTTAAGAAGGCATCAGCTGGGCTTGATAAGCTGCATATGTATTCAAGTTCAAATCAAAATCCCCACCAAGACCTGTGAAAACCATAGGCATACATTTACCTCTGAAAGAATTAGGGCAATTTAATTTCTCTGCATTCATTTTCTTTTTCCTAACCCATATTAACAGTCAGCATCCAGTGTCAAACATTGTTTCATTAAGGAGAACCTTAAGTCTCAGCCTTGTCCATTTTCAAGTCATAATCTTACTTTTGCTTTTTCTAAGATTGGAAGAAATTTAACCCTAACCATAACTCCAGGCAAGATGCAGGCATTTATTAAACATAGCCAAGGCCAAACAAGATATATGTGATACCACTGAAAAGCTGAGGAACTCCAAGTTGCCTGCTTTCTTAAAGCAAGTGGATTGCATGAGTGGTTCAAAAGCTACAACACATTTAAGAACAATAGCAATTTTGAATGCCTACAGTTGTTGAAGTCTTTGAGTGTTGAGCATTTATATCACCACTCTCACTATAACATATTGAACATCATGTAATCTGCAATCCCACATTAATTACATTTTTACAATATTTAAAGAAAAAATGTGCTTCTAATGAGGAAATATCACGCTGATTTTTGGGTTCACGTTTCTGTTGTTATAGTCTTGTGGAATAGGTTTACATGTTGAAAGTTAAAAAAGAATACATCATTTTTCTGATACTGTCCAGTACTGCAGCACATTCTGTTTGAATCACTCAATTATGCTATTTAGTCCTCCTTAAACCTGCCCTCACAAAAGGTTAGGTCTGCTCTGATTGGTCAGAAAGATGTTTGATTTGTACTGCTATTGAGTAGTACAAAACAGATTTCAACAATTGTTTGAACTTTAAGCTTGAGTGAGTTTAATGATAGTTTGTAGTTATTTAATCTCATGTGCTCTGCAAAAAACAATAAACATTTTCTTTTAGCAAGAACTGATTATAGTTCCGGAATCTTTTACATGGGGTCAGTGACAATGAATATAGGCATTAATAATATTGTTTTTAACACAGCTGTAAATGCAACCAGGGTCATTGGGAGTTTCAGATCTTTTCAGTGTAACACTCTCTTGACCTGGCCATGGAAAATGCAGCCTTTGCTTGTGTCTAGGTACACTGTGCACTTCACAGAGCAAAGCCAGTGTGTTGCATTTGTCTTGAAACATGGTAAAGTAACTAACTAAGTAAGATTTATGTTAATCATAATTTTTATGCCTCTGTAAAACAGCTATATTAGAAAATGACCTGGAAATAAAGTAGAGAGATGGGAAATAACATACAGCAAACACTGTATTGGTTGTACTTCAGGGTTATCATCTCAACTCCTAAACTACAAATAGTTATTACATTCTAGGTAGAAATTAGCTTTTTTGAATCATTATTAATATTTGTGACAACAGGTAAAACCCTGAATAGATTATATAGGAAGAATTCATTTTTGATGAAGGAATATCAAAACTATATTTGTAGCCTTCAATATTGACAGTACCAGCCAGGCTCAGATGGATTGGGAACTGAATCCTAAAGGTATGTGAATTGACGGGGTTTAAATATCTATAGTTATTAGGTCCATGGACCATCCAGCTTGGATCGGCATTCCAGCAAAGCTTTGTGGATTAGATTAAATTTAATTTTGACTTTATTAGGATCCCCATTAGCTGGTGCCAAAGCAACCAACTAGTCTTCCTGAGGTCAACATAAAAAAACCACATACAAAAGCAATCGATAACATACAAATGGCTCATAGTCTTACAAATTCTATAATATAACCTGATAATAAACCTGATTAAACACAACAGATTTAATAAAGTGTTGCCTCCTGGTGAAAGTCCTCACAGGCAGACTAAAAGATGTGTGCATATGCACAGACTCCACAGATATACATCAATTTATCTGAACACTCTCCACCACTGACCCTGGTTGAGGTCATGGCAGGCTAAGCAACATCCTTTTCTCTTGCCCAATCAAAGGAATTAATTAGTTTACTCCTGAACATAGAAAAACATTTCTTATTTAAAAACCATAACTTATTTTAAGTCATGAGCCCTAGGGTTGTACCTCTGAGCTCAAACAAATATTACAATTTTTAAGTCTAATGTAAGTGTGAGACATTGGAGCTTCAGACAAAAAAAAAAAAAAATAAAATAAAATAAAATAATTGTTCTGGTAATGAACCTTCCTGTCCTGGACCTGGAACTTTAGTATGTCCATGTTTCATTTTATTTTTCATCAGTTTTTCTTAATCAGGGTGGACAACAGTGAAAGGTTCTCTGTGATGTTGATTCACAGGCACCTAAAACTGCCTATGTGCTTCACCCAAACTCCTTAGCATTGCTGACATTTAGTAGGTTGTGCTCTGTGCAGCAGAGTGTGTTTCAGTGTTTTAAATCAGTGCAGAGTGCTGCAGGATGAGGAGTAGAAAAAACAAACCGGGGAGAGGCTCATTTTAGCGAGGCAAGGATAGTTGCTGTAATTTTGTTCTAAGACTTTACGCTGTGTTGGTTTCTGTCCTTTGGTGATTTCATTAACAAAAGCAAACTTAAAATTTGAAGCAATTGCAAAAGTATTTACTCAGAGCAAACACTGTTGGGATAATGCAGAAACTTTAAACACAATTTTAATGAAACATTTTCCAACTAGTAGATCTAACTATTTCTATTCATGACTTAAAAAAATTGATGAATCACATTTTATTCTTGAAATGCATAAGAAAGCAAAAGCTGTTGTGTCACCTTTGTATGTGCAAGTTGAAATGAAGTAAATCTATTACTAAGGTAGCCCTGGATTTATCAAACCCATCCAGACAACCTCATGATTTCTCAAAAAAAGGCTGATTCTCCATTTGTTCAGACTTGACCTCATCCATTACTGTGATTGGCTCAGCTCTTTAAGAATTATAAGACGAGGTGATGTGACCAGCATAATCACCACACCTTCTACATTTTCACCATCAGTCAGCCCATTTAAGCCTTGCACTGTTGCACATGCACTAACCAGATTAATAGGAAGTGTCCACACAGCCATTACCCCTCGTACTGATTTATACTTGTGACTGCACTGATTTTTTCCTTCAGTGCTATGTAACATTAGATAAACATGCAGTTCAAGACAGATGTATACTGTTACAGTTATTTAATTGGCTGATCAGTCAGTGTAAAGAGCCCGACCAAAGAGCAGCTCTGACTTGTAATACTTCAGTTCTGTGTACCTTTTTTATTTTAATCGACTACCAAATAAAATTTTTAACAATATGTGACTTTTTCTTATATAAGTTTGATTAACAAATGATGATAAGGCTAAACATGATAAGGCTGTTAACAGCTTTTCAAAAAAAAAAAACAACAAAAAAAACATTTTGACTGATGCCATTCTGCCATTTAAAGATGGAAAGCAAATGTGAAACTTGTGGAAACTTGTAATGACTGTGGCTTCAAGGGTAGAGTAAATAATGATGAGATATTCATATTAAGTGATTCTAAAATAAATTGTGTTTGTCCTTGCAGTCTAGAGAGTGTTTCTCTGTCTTTGCTGACATATTGCTGCATTTTAATTATTTGTAACCATGTTAGTTTTGCTGCAGTATGACTTTAAGGCTCAGTTTAAAATAAATATTACATGTATAGAACATAAATAGCTGTAGAAAACAATTAACTGTAAATACCTAAGAAGTTTCAAGAACTCAAAACAACTTCCTGTATAATGCCCACATCCAGCAGTCATCTACAGATACAAATACTCATACTTCTGTGACCCAAAAATACACAGATACAGATATTGGCTTTATACTACTGTAAACCTGTTGTCATTTAACCCAGTCTACTTTAAAATTAACGGGCAAAATGAATTGAAGATTTTTAAACATTTTTGAGGAAGACCAAATTCTATTACTTACAATGAGACAACATATCAGTTGAAAAAATCAACAGAACAAAAGGCGCATAGAACTAATGATCAGTCTTTGAGAACACCAAAGATTTGTTTGCCTAACCTGACCCCCTTTGTGGACTTGCAAAAGAATTCCTACTCTAAAAATAAGCAAGGTCTTCATTAGAGAAAGTGAAATTGTTAATATATTTCTATGAAAGGAATATCAGACTTTAATTTTAACATATGATTGACAGGCTCTGTGCTATTGAGGTGGCAGTACACATAAGAAACAGTATGCAAGGGCACAGTCATCTTTTCTTGCATTCAAGCCTCTGCAGACTATACTGAGTAAGAGAACTCCTGCAGTTTCTTATTTATTGCTCAGTCACAACTTTAAAATCCCCGGCCCAATATTGTGTAAGTCCACCTTTTGTTGCCAAAACAGCTCAGACCCATTATTGTCTGGTCTTTTAGAGTCTAGCACCTTGGGATTGATGACAGAGGATCAAAAATTAGATCCTTGGACCCATATGGGTCAAAAGCTCTGCCACTACTGTACATTTTCTCTTACCTGAGTGTATTTTTGAGTTAGAATTCTGGTTTTTACCTTGATAAATTCGTCAAATGCCTAGATTATAACTTGTCTGCTCTAAATGTGGATATGGGTGTATGGGGGGAATTCGCCAGCTACATGTAGGGAAAGAAGAACCACTTGTTTTTTGACCATAATGTGATGATGATGGAGAAAAACCAAGAGCAAGAAGCAGCTTTTGGCAATTATAGCTAAACACGACTAGTAAGGCAAGTTTATCTATATAGCACCATTCAAACACAAGGTAATTCACAATGTCTAATGGGGGAATAGACTTAAGCTCCAGGGTAATGTGCTCCACTTTCTTGGAATTAGTAAGGACTCTTGCATTCGGAACAGCTGCAGCTGTTTGACTGATTTTACAATAAGACATCATTGCAATAGTCTGGCCTGCAAAAAAAAGTAATAATCAGGAACAAGTTGTCCTTCCTCTTGTTTAGGCAGAAATACCATAATTTTGGCTAAATGTCTATGGGGTAATGAAACTTTGGTCGAAGTCCATAACTACACTAAGATTTCTGGCATGATTAATAGAATTTAATGTCTTGGATTTAGGGTGAGTTCTGACCTATAGTCCTTCTTTTTAGGGCCAAAATTATTAACTCACTTTTAGCTGTAGAAATTTCTGACACAGCTTACGTATTTGTTCACTTCACTCATTTAGCAAATGTAAGGGACTGTAGACATGATGTCACTCTTATGTAGAGTTGTGTGTCATTTGTATGAGTATCAAAGGAGATATTGTAATAAATCCATAATTTGAGCGAGTCAGGCATGTAGATGTTAGACAGAAGAGACCTCAGAATAGAACCTTGAAGAACTCCATGTGTGAGCCCCACCCACTCTCCCTCACAGCACTGAGATCCAGTAGGTTACAGACATCTTTAAAAAGCATTCTAGATTGAATGTGTGGGCAGCATATAGTAGACTTAAAGTTTTAAACAGTTTTGGTCAAGGATGCATAACCTCTGAGGTGAAAATGTGCTAAAATTAACAAGAGAAGTCCTGCGCATAAACAAATGTGATATAGGTGTTTTGCTTGTGATGAAGTTACAGACCTTCTAGAAAAATAATCAAAATAACATGTGAAACATTAATAGGGTAAAATATTGCCGTGCTATAAAGCTAATGACATCTATCCATAAAAAAAACTGAAATTGCACTAAAGAAATTTGGGTTTAAATAAAATTAAAAAAAGAAAAAGAAAAAATTAATGGCTTTAGGCTTCTGTTATTGACCAGTTAGTAACTCTGTTGCATGTTTGAATTATTTAACTATTTTAGCCTTGCTATATAACTTTTAACCATGTTAACTGTTTGCCAATATAGCATGTAAAATGTTAACTAATTAGCTTTAAAATTATGCATAAAATGTACCAGTAGTTATCTTGTCTGTGTTTTAACTTACAGCAAGTTTAAATTTTTTAGGCAATTAATCTTCACTTCAACTGTGCTCATCTGCATCTGGAGTCTTCACAAGAGAAGAGGTGTGCTTTTATTAACTTTTAACTGCTCCAATCACAAACACTACCACAATATTTTTACTCAATATTTTTCCCCCCTCACCCCACCTGCCATAAAGCTGTGCTGTAAGAACTAGCCACTACTTGTTAGTTTCCAACTGACAAGACAAAATAACCGAATGACAAGATAGATTTCACCAGAGTTGTGGAAGGGGCCATATGAGATTCCAGGGGTGGACATTGCCACTCTGGCCCCTCCTATTCCTTCTGAATAAATTGTGTTGCAAAAAGCTTTGAAGCATCTCTGAGAGTAGAACCATGCTTAATAAAAGCAGTCCATTTACCATTTCCCTGCTTTTGGGTACATCCAGAACCAACAAGTCATATTCATTAAATGACTTCATTGTTTGTTGTTGTGCTGCTGTTGCACTAAAAAACAGCACATAGGTATTATCTAATTAGATACCTTTTTTTTGTTATTCTTTTGTTTAAAGTAAAATAAGTTAAGATTAGAAAATGATGATAGTCATGGTTAAAGAATCTAGCTGTGTTGCTTTGTAACAATGTATTCACTCCAAGCATAGTTCCTTCAGCTGCTAGTAAGTGCTATCACCTGTATGTAAAAAGATATTCTGGGTTAGTTGCAGATGGTGATGAATGATGCTGTCATTGAATTAGGTGTTAACAATCATGACCAGTCATTTCATCAACATAATGAGAGCTTTAGTATTTAACATTTAGTATTAAGATGTTTCCATGGGCCCTGATACAATTGCTCTTGTCTATACTTTCACAACAAGCCATGCTACTCCTCTCAGAGCTAAGAAACTGTTGCCACTCTGCATAGTAGGAGGAGTGAAATTATTTATCAGTCAGCCACATGAAACATGGTTTACACAATGTTGTTAACTCTGATGTGTTTGCCCTCGACAGTGAAGCAGACGCTTTTAATTTCCTAACCCTTCCTCGGGCTGTCTCATCAGTCAGGCTTCAATGGAAATGGAATCGTGCAGTCACTGATGCCTCACCTGTTACCTGGTTAAGAAATTTCCAAATTGGTGTTGAAAACTGATATTAACCCTGAAACACAAATTACAGTTTCATTTGTCTTTTGTCAGAGAGAGACAGGATGTGTTTGTCACAGAAGTGCTAGCAATGTGCTCAGGAGACACACGCATCCAGCCTCTCCATCTCTGACACTGTGAATGTCTTTAAAACCTTTTTCTGATGGGTGGCTGCCTCCCCCAGATCTCTGCCTCTTTCAACCAGCAGTCTTGAATCTGAGTGTGTGTCTGCATGTGAACAGTTCCATATGTAGAGGCTTCGGTATTAAAGTAGTGAATTTCACCACACAACTTAATGAGTGTCATTTAAGCATCATGTATAATAAGCCAATTATTATACCTTGGCCAACAAAGGGCTAAGACATAATCTCAGAATAAACAATGTTTCTCTTTTGCCCTGTATGCAACAAAGTTCTACATTCATATCTGACAAGTGCCTTTTTTAAATTAGTAACAGTACACACAAAAAAAACACATGCTCATTTTATATTTTTCCTGCTTTTTATCATTAGGTCTAAATTTTAACCAATTAATCTGACATATGGTCATATTGATACTCTATCACATATACACACCAAAATTCAGAATTTGCAACACCTGCAACAGTCAATAGTGGAAACCAACTTAGTACAATAAACATCTACATCAGAGTATTATTGATTTCAGCTCAGCATTTAATGAAACTGACCCCACCAAACTGTTTGAAAAACTCTGATCTTAAGCACCACATGTTGCCACTGGACATTGTATTTCCTCACAGCCAGAAAAACAGTTCCAATTGGCAACTGCATCTTCTTCACTTAATTGCGAACATCAGAGGCCCTCAGGGTTGTGTGCTCAGCCTCCTCCTATTAATGTTGTACACCCACGACTTCCAACTCTAACATTTTAGAATTCTGTTCTGAGGTGTGTAGATGACTCTGCCATGATGAGCCTGACTACAAACAATGATAAAAATGCATACCAAGAATAACATCTATGATCTTTCAGAGTGGCACACAAAAACAAGTTACTGCTCAGTGTCAACAACACCAAGAAACTGATTGTTAATTTTTGAAAAAGATACACACCCTTGTCAACATCAGTGGAGCTGAGGTGAAGGAGTTAGATTTTCCATAGAGCATTGAAATATTTTAAGCATTGATTTTCTTTTTTTTTTAAAGTAATTTTATCCTTACCTTTCATATTTATTTATTTTTTAACCTGATGAAGGATTTTCCATCAAATTAAGTCTCATTCTTAAGTTATTAAAGAACCAAAAAAGCTGTGTATATCTTGTTTTACCTGCTGTACATGTAATATGCTGGGGACTCCAGATTTTTATGGTTACTAACAGTGAAGAGAAGTCTACCCAAGGTTGGTATCATTAGCATCAAAAGCTGCATTAGTTCCAAAGCTGCATTGTTTCCCAACTCCCCCTGATCAAAGCTACTCATTAAACCTAAGCTTGAGCTGTTTTATTTACAAGAGCACATATTATGAAAATGCTGAATCAATGGATAGTGTGCAGCATTTAAATTTAGTCTTCATGGGGGGCTGTCCTCCCCCATAAAAAGAAAAAAATCTAAAGCTGAATTTGTTTCAGCAAGCACTACAACTAATATGCATAAGTGACAGTACCAATGACTGTAGCAGTTTTGATGGAAGTGAAGAAGGTGGTAAGATGACCTTATCATAGAGCGGAAAAAGTTTGGAGGAGGTTGTTTTGAACCAAGACACAGCTGTTAGTTCCTGTCCTTACACTAGGAGTCAATAAAGCTCCACACTTAATATAAAAGCAGTTTTAGGTTAAAGCAGAATGATGTGAACCAAATTCTCTTTGCTCCTGACACCCAGGTGGCACCTTGTATTATAGCTTTGCCACCATTGAATATTTCTATGAATAATTAAAGACTGACTTTGTTGAAAAGACTTTGTCAGTAAGACTAGAATGCAGTCTATTAAACAGAATCATATTTATTGTTTATTTATAATTTCTTAAAAAAGGGACAATGTACATTAATAAACAATCCAACAAGTATAAATGCACCCAACTTAGCTGAGATGCTAATTTTCATCGACAGTCTCTTTGCCAGATGTTAGTAGCCATCCTCAAAATAGTAAAACAATACAATATGTAATGTGTACAAAAAGTTCTTTGTCTTATACCAGAAAAATGGAAGGGAAATGTATCCACTCCAAAAGTTTCACTATAAACACTCTTATCCTGTCAATTATGTCAACATTTTGTTTGAATAGGCCATTTGATTCAGTACTTTGAAAACTATTTAAAACACTTTCAACCTCAATTGATTACTGCCTCTTTTTGAATTCATCCGTACTGTATTTTTTACGTAGATGAACTTCTATATGTACATGTCAAGTTTTTAGGCTGTGCCTGTGCATGCATTTTTAACCATACTCTGTCTCTCTCCATATATTGTAACACATAGTTTGTCTCTAACCCTGACAGAAGCTTAACTTCCCATTATCTCCACCTAGCTCGATAAACCATTTTCTCCATGATCATCAGGCATGGTGATTCCTGACAGACTGTCAATGAGCAGAATAAAAGCCCGGCTGTAGCCTCTTAGTCAACAACAACACTGTCAAGGAAGAACTTGTTTGATGCAAAAATTGTCTTTGTAAACACTCAGATTACAGCCAAAAGAGAAGAAATGCATTTGAACGCACCTTTCTAACAAGTGCTGGTTGTGTCATCATGGCAGGAACCCTCGGGTTTAGCTTGTCTTCACACCTAAACAGCTTGCACTCTTAAAAGTCAACCTCGGTTTTACCTCAGGGCCTATTTTCCAACTGCTCTTCCATATTTATGAGGTTTAAAAAACAAGAAATTGCAGCCTGAGCCATAAAAAAAAGTTCTGTCAACCCAGTCAGGTTACTCAAGAGCTTCTGACACATGTGGGTAGCAGCCGGAAGGTTTCACAGCACTGTGTGACACTGTCTGAAGTGTGTGTTTGTTATGTATCTGTAGTATGTGTGGGCTTTAATGTCGTAATGTAAAAAGCAGAACAAAAAAAGAATCTCAGGGGCAACTTTTACTCAGTCAACAAACTATCCTCTTTTCATAGACCGTCAATATTCTCTCTCTTTCTCACACACACACACTCAGTCACACACACACACCCACTCACTCACTCCCACACACACACACACACACAAAGTTGTGTTGTTACGTATTTCTTTTGACAGGCAAGAGACACTTACCCTTAGAAGCTTTTAAAAAAATGGTTCAGTGTTCATAAGGATTGAAGGAGCAAAGACTGCGTTGGAATTAAGGTCCCAGACTAGGAAGTTACACAGTTGAACTGGACTGGTATAAGATACAACATTATTTAATTTTTCCTTGCTAAATGAAATTAAGGTGTTTTTTTTGTTAGTGCTACATAATTTTAATAGTGTCAATACTTGCAGTAATGTTACTGAAACAGTACTGATGAGCATGTTTACAAGCTCACAGTAATAAGATAAATTGGAAAAGTCATGTAACTGTAACAATCTAATTTGATGTATTTACATGCACTTCATTATTCTGTCATCGGCTAAAACCTCCATTACATGATTCAGTCAATAGTTGGATTTCTTTACACATTAAGTTAAGTTTCTGATTCACATTCTGGAGCAGGTGGTGATGGTAATGCACCCAAAGTTGGAAGCCAACCACCATAAAACAAGAAGATAAATAAACTTCCTGTAGTTTTCAAACATGGGGCCCTATCTTACACTTGCACACAGCGCAAGCGCAGGGCGCTTGGCGCGTTGGTTTTAATTTATTCAGGGGAGTTTCCAGTTCAACCTTTGCCACCTTGTTCAAGAAGCAGCAGAGGAATCCTGCTCTTCCCCGCCCAATGCGCCACTGGCGCACGGCCAGTAGTCCAATCAGCTGTGTAGAATCACCTCATCAATTCACACTAAAAAATGCTGGGTTGTTATCCTAACCCATTTGCTGGGTACCCCTAAATTTTGTGCAGATTGAGTCACCTTCATCTTCGACCCAATATTGGGTTAATTATTTTGACCCAGCAGATTGGTTCGAAGATTTGGCGGCCTGAAGGGATCAGAAGGATCGCCATTTTGGACACTCCTGGAACTCCTCAGCTTCAGAGAAGTTCACGAGTAAATGGTGAGAAAAAACTTAAGATATAAGGCTACATCTGCGTTTGAAAGCTTAATGTAGTGGCCAAATAGTTTTGTCGTTGTTATTACTTCAGGGGTCGGCAACTCATGGCTACGGAGCCTCATGAGGCTCTTTTAACCCTCACAAGTGGCTCTCTGGACTCAAAGGACAGAAAAGCTAATAAGTCGTTCTTTGTCTTCCATTAAAGTCTAATTAATTGATGTTATTTCTGTATGTTTTAGCACTACCTGCAAACAATGTGCATTTTTTTTCGGTAAAATGATTATTTCCTCGTCCTTTACATGTCAACTTTGCGTCTTGTTTGCTCCTCCTATGACCTCTGTGTGACCTGCAGCAGCTTGGGAGAGCAGGATGCTGCTGCATCTTTAGCTGGGGGCTTACCCGTGATGTTGTTTTTAAGTTTTTATGCAGATGTTATGAGTAACTCTCTTACTTTTAAAACATTAGCTACTGCTGTGAAGGGATTCAAACGTTTTAAAACGGAGGGGTGTCGGCGATAAAGCTTCGGAAAAGACGAGAGAAACGGGGAGACGATAAATACAGCACAACTGTGACAGCGTTTTTGAAGCGAGGGATTTTAAACAAAAATATCAGGTGAATGTTTTTATCACAATGTATTGTGTGAAAGGTGACAGTCTCTCTCCCCCTCAGTGTCTCTCTCATTCAATAACTACAAATGCCTGTGCCTGGATCTGTTCCTGTGTTACGATGCCAATGCCTCAGATTGCTGAGTTTCCTCGCTTAGTGGACACTCCAGGCATGGTGAGGTTTCTTCCTCAGAAGAAATTTTAAACAGTCGATATAAAAAATGGCTGGCTTATTTATCATCTGCTATTGTATCTATATTTTCTCCTGTATGAAGATTTCTCAAGATTTCTCCATCTTGCATCCTGAGGCTTCTGGCAAGCTGACAGAAAACTGGAGTCCTGTGTTCTCAAAGAGCATTATTTGGATGGCTAAGAAGGAAAAGACTACTGGCATTCTTCTAAATTTAGAGATGGCAGGTAAACAGATTTTTTAATTTATAGATTTTGTTATTGGCAGAGTTATTAACATATGGCGTTATATTTTGTTCATTCATCCTAACTTTTCATAGGACAGAGAATTTAACCTTCATAATCATCTTTTTGCCATCTGTAGCATTCTGTGACATTTATTTTGTTATCTAGTTTGAATGGACCTCAATGGATACAGTGAATAAATATTAAAAATCTAAATTTCATGAAATAATGATTTAAATGCTTTATATAACATTTTAATGATATTTTAATTTAATAGGCAAAGAAGGGGATATCGCCTTGCTGCTGCTCCCTGTCCTGCTCCCAACTGCACCATCAGAATCAGAATCAGAAATACTTTATTGATCCCCGAGGGGAAATTGCCTTTTGTTACAGATGCTCCCATTCAGAAGTCTTAAAAGAAGTAGGGAAGTATAAAAAATAGCAAGAAAATTTAAACATAAGTACAAATATAAATAAAATATATCTAAACACTGAAATATAAATATAAATGTACATTTGTTCTGTATATACAAAAAATAGAATATGGCATATTAAGTATTGCACATGGATGTAGTTATTGCACTGGATTGTTGCACATCAAGTAGTTATTGTGTGTAACACTTAGAGTGAGGAGTTGTACAGTCTGATAGCCACAGGCAGGAATGATTTCCTGTGACATACAAATTTGGGAAGAAAGTGTTCTGGCCCAGCAGCTTGGAGAGTCGAACAGCTTTCATTGATGTCCAGCCGTTGAGTTAAGGGTAGGGGTGGAATGGTGTATAAACAGAGAAAAACGGTTCTTAAGCACAAAACACTTACTGAAACCATACCAAAACCGTGGCCCAAAAACCAAGGTACGGACCGTATCGTAGGCTACCTGTAAAGTTGCATCCCTACTTATATAGTGTACATCAGAATAAAAATAATTTACAATGGCTTAGAAATACTGAATTCATAAATGATTCGGTTAAAACACTATATAGAATAGCATTATAAAGGGTATAAACTGTACATGTATTGCAGGCATATCAGATACATCTAAACGCACTGAAACACACTGATCCACTTTAACTGTGACTTAATAATATTGTTACATTTGCGAGTTTTATGTGAGTGAAGTGTACAGTATGCATTGTGTGCATTTTCAGTACTTTTTCTTACTCTCTTATATACAACTCTTTTTTTCAGTTTCCATTATGAGAAGGTCCAGTATACAGTATTTGCTGACTTTTTTTTTAGAAGAAAGGAAATCGGTATCAACAGAAGTGAATAAAGGGCAAAAAATGGCAGTGGAAAAACCTACGGAACCCCTGCTAAAAACCTAACATAGCCTCTTGTAATAACTTGTATAATTTTGGTTTTGTGTTCTTTCCTTAGCCTGGAACGAACATGGTGGAGTACCTTTCAAAGGCAACTACAGAGAATCCACATGTTCTGATGCTGGGGGAGGAGTGTGAGTGTTCCCAAGCTTTTGTCATCCTCAATGGGACTGCTTTGGAGCAGCCATCACTTCTGGGGGGCTGTTGACATTTGCTCTGGATCTTTAGGCATACTATGTTCTGGATTTTGTGTACCCAAAACCACGTGCTCAGGTTTGGGAATTTATTCAGTCAGTTGTTTTTGAAATGCCGGGTGACGTTTCAAACGTTGTGAAGCTCATGAGAGCACAACTGAATGCAGTGCTGGAATTATATGATTCTGCTAGTTCAGGACGGTTCCATTCAACCCTCTTTAAATTCATCTTGTTTCGTTAATGATGTACTGTTTGTAAACACGTCAACTGTTTTGATGTATATATATATTGGTTTGAACTTTTTAATTTAAAAAAAGCAACGGTTTTACAATGCACTTGACAATCTGTGACCAATAAAATAATATTCTGATGAGTATTTTGTTGCTTCATCATTAAAAACTAATTTATATCTAATTACAAATAGTATACCCCTTAGGATATAGGATAACCCATTTCTTGGTAGCTTTAACCCATCAGCATGAGTAATTTGTAGGGATGGCTCGATACCACTTTTTCACGTCCGATACCGATACTGCAGCCTTGAGGATCGGCCGATACCGATCTGATACTGATCCAATTCTTTTTGTCACTCTAAAAGTTGTTAATAATACGTGGATGTAATTTGCTTGATACTGAAATCTAAAACACCACGTTCACTGTACAACAACTATTCTGGTCCCCTAAAGAAAGAAGGAAAATATGTGACAACAACTGAAGTCATGTGTTACTGCTGTGGCTTTAATAAAACTTAAAGCTCACATCCAATAAAACAGCATTTTTAAACACAACAGACCCAGCTGCACTATTCAAATGTTTGAAATAAAATAAAAGTGCAACTAAGTGCACTTTTATTTTGTGCACTTTTGTATTTAAATTAAACAAAATAATCCCAGTGTATAAATATTGCAAACGCATTGCAAAGCTGCAATAAATAATTTTATGAATTAACATAAAATAGACACATAAAAGACACACAATCAAAACAATAAAAATCCAGGCTATACACCTGATTTGTTGCACCAAAACAGAAACAGAAAAACAAGGGTAAACAGAGATAGTGCAATCTATTGTCCATCTTCTTTGCATGCAACTTCTGATGTTGAACTGTATGTAAAACACGGTTTTTGTATGTAAGCCGCGGTTCGCTTTTTTTTGCACTTGCCTGTAAAAAGTCTCCGTACTCCTTTCCATGATGCTTCTTCAGATGTTTTATTCATTTCGTTGTGTTAAAATGTCTGGTTTTGCAACCACCCCTTGAGACACTCATTTTGCAAACGTTGCACTCAGCTGTTTTACTTTTCTCCTCCGTTAATGTCAAGTAATTCCACATGACTACAGCTCTGCGGGCTTCTGCTCAAGTGATGAAAACACAGGCACATGGCAACCATGGCGACAGCTCGTCTGTGTTACGGCATGTCGCGCAAAGTGAAGTTGA
>JAPZDZ010000021.1:1209653-1222996 GCA_029783805.1 Acanthurus tennentii
TGTTACTGTAAATTGTTACTTTTGTAGAAATATGTGCTTACAGACAGTGTTGGGACTAACGCGTTAGTCCCAACACTGTCTGTAAGCACATATGTCTTGTCAAGATGTACAAAAAACCTCCTTGGAACCATGACCTAAACATAACAGGAAGTCAGACATTTTGAATTTACTTTGGCTACATTTTTGTACATTTTTTGTACATTTTTGATGATTTACAAATGATTTTTTTAAAGATCTCCTAGAGATTTTATCATACCCATCTTAAGACTCCTGTAATGGAAATTTATCAAAAGTTTTCAATTTCAATCAACAAGTTGCCTGTGGCATTTGAACATTTTGCCATGACACAAAAAATTCTTACAACTTTATCAGAAATTGTCAAATATGCACAAACCTTTACATGTGTTAAGAGTCCCGGCCTGGACCAAACTACATGTCAATGATGTCATAGTTAGAGCGCCACCAACTGACAACACGAAATGACATTTTTTGCACTTTAATGTTCTTCTTCTCTGCGCAAGTTAATCAAATTGACCTCAAATTTAATCAGATAACCCTAAATGACTATGATATGCTGCAACTACTGTTTGTTTAAACCAAAGGACTTAACCTTGGCGGCGGGGCAAATGTTGTCTTTGACAAGACAAAGAAAGCTGTATAGCTTTCTGGTTTCTTATCCAATCTGTCCCAAATTCCATATGGTGATTAAGAATTCCATTCTTAGGAAAATGATTTGCCAATTAGGAGTGACACACAAGGCTCCCCCAGGTGGCTACCATGGGTAAATCCTGTATGGCAATAATGATGTTACATTTAATGCTTGTGTGCTCATGACTCTTTTGACAGGAACCACCTATGACCACTCCAATGATATACCAAAGTAAGCATTCTGCTCATAAGTTTTGTTTAAGTTTTTGATACATATTACCTCAATTGAGATCGTTGCATTTCTATTCACTTTTTGCAAGTTTTAACTTAATTAACTTAATTTATTATTGATTAACAATAATAAAACTAAAAGATTCATATGGTCAGAGGCATAGAAATGGGGAAAATAATGGAAGTACAGTAGGGATCAAGGGCATCAACATGGATGCAATGTACATTTTACTTCATTTTTTTTATCATAATCATTAAAATTGAACAATTTCTTCTTAATTTCAATGGCACTATGATGACATGTCTTCCACATGTTTTTATTCTGTCCAATTCCGTGCTTTGTATCTCTCGAGGAGCAACTTAAAAATGAAATGCTCTATCGACTTGCCCAGCTTTTGTTGATTTGATCATTTTCTCTTGATTTTTCTGCTTCTTCCGCTTCTCCAAGGATAAGTAGGTTGAGTAAAGAGACTGAATTATGAATCAATTATGAATCAAGAGACTCTTACTCATGCCTGAACTTAACTGAAAAATATATTGGGCATTTGATGACCATGGATAATTTGGCCCAAAGCAGAGTGGAGAAACCGCATGACAGTAAATTTGGGCTTTTAATGTGTAGCTACCTGTGTTTATTATACGTGGCACCATAGCCTTGCCTTGCTGTCATCTGTTTGAGGATTTGTTAATATTAGTGGTTATTTCTTCTATTCAGAGTGATGTTGTGTGTGGTGTATTTTGTTAATAAGCAGTTGGCTTTAATTGAGTACATTTGAGCTGTAAATCCTGTGTTCTTGAGATACAGGTAAATGATTATATTGTTCTCTTAGCTGAAATGCAGGTGTGAGTGTATGTCTGGTACCACTCCTTCCGTGCAAGATGGTCATTGCAGTGGCTGGACTAAACTAGTGTCTTTTTTTCAGGTCTGTAATTGTCAGTAACTTTTTTCAGTGTCACAGCAGAGGACACATAGAAGTCCCTAACACCATATAGCTTGCCCATAGACACTGTAACAGCTGTTACTTTTGCATGTATAGACACCATTTAAACAGTAGCACCCACCTGTGAAACTCCTGCGCCCTCTTTTAATGCATCTATTACAAGATGGCCCCAGATTATTGTTATGCAATTGGCATTATACTTCGTAAACAATCAGAGCCACTAATGGCTGAATATTAACCAAAGTTTTAATATTAATCATATTTTTATCTTTGTGCTAAGGTAAACAGAATGTTAATCATCAAGTTCACCTGTATGACAGCAGTAAGGTTAGCCAGGGAGAAGGTGGGTGGGTTATCATTGATGTCAGAGATCTCTATGTTGACTGTTACGGTGGAGGACATGGGTGGTATTCCACTATCCTGAGCTCTGATATTCAGTGAGTAGCCAGAAACCTACAAGGATAGACAGAATGGAAGTTACAAAACATATGAAAAAGAATACCAAAACAATAGGGCATGTACCAAATCCTAAACATGCTGTGTGGCTCCTGTGGTGTCACCCATAGGTTTCTGAAAGGTTTGAGTAATAATAATAATAATAATAATAATAATAATAATAATAATAATAATATTAATAATAATCATCATCATCATCATCATCATCATCAGAAGAAGAAGGAAAAGAAGAAGAAAAGAATGAATAAATAGTATTGAACACTTTGCAAAAACACAGTTATAAAATGTTTTTCAATAAAACAATATATTTAAACATCAAGAGAATAAACAAATTACAAAACCAAAGAAACTAAGCACATGACAAACACATAAAACGGGTAAAAATTATAACATCTTGATAATAAAACACATTACTGAAGTGCAATTTTGTTGATTGTTCAGTCTTGTTTTTTTTCTGTGTACTGTTCTGTAATGAAGGGTTAATAAAGCATGCTAGAAGGAAATGGAAAAGCAACAACAAAGCAATGAGTAAGATACCTGAATCACATGACAAATGAAACCTCAGTAATAAATTAATATAACCCGCTGGGAAGGGAGACAGGGAAGGAAAAAATAGAGGAACCAGAATGGAAAATAAGAGGCAGAAATAAACACACACACTCACACATGCATATACCTAGGTATTAACACATAGACACATGAAAGGACACATCAGCACTGCAAACACATACACACAAATACAGATTGACAGAGAAAAAGCTGCTTTTCTCTTTGGAATATCACTAAACACACTTTCATCATCTAAAAGCTTTGCACCCCAAACACTCCTGCACTGTTTTTGGAGCCAGACTGAGGACTCATAAACTGCATTCATGGGGGGGGGGGGGGGATTCTGGCTGGGTTTCTACCATTTTTTTCCTGCTGCAAATTGAATAGCTTTTATCAGTATTGCTTTATTTATGTGGGTAGTGCTCTAGTGTGATTAGCTGCCACTTGGATAGTGATCATTATTGTAGCTGCCAGTGAGCTCATCATAAGGAAATAGACCAATTCTGGGGCCACGTGACGTAAATGGCGGAGTAGCAGCACATTGTGTGGGCTCCCATAGCTCCGTATTCTTTTCGTCATATTTTCTCACAGAGGGTATAGTCACAGTGAGCAGGCGTCCTAGTTTAGAGTTAGGACAATGCCTGGCATTCAGAGAAAACTTAGCCTTGTTGCAAAATCCGCTAACTCAGGAGAAGTTCAGTCGCACCGTTGCAGCCAAGCTAACATGACGGACGACACGCCGCCACTTCTGGGTCAAGTTGACGCCGACAGCTTGGTGGAAAGAATATCTGCTAAAGTGCTCAAAGTTGTGGAGGCCTCATTTGACAAAAAGATCTACCCAGTTTTGAAGAAACTCAAGACTTGCTCGTCCAAAATCGCCACACTGGACACGCAGATTACAGAAGCTGAGAGCCACATCTCAAACTCCAAGGACGCCACAGCAACTCACACTACTAGGCTCTCTGCGGTGGAGAGCAAGCTGGAGGCAGCCCTAGAGAAGCTCAATGATCTGGAAAATAGGAGCCAGTGGTGCAACAAACGAATCGTTGGGCTTCCTGAGGGGAGCGAAGGCGCTAACCCCGTGGCTTTCTTCAGAACCTGGCTGCTGGAGCTACTTAAGGTGAGCTTAAGCGGAGCTACAGCGGTCCCGGGCTGTTATCGTAAAGCTCCTAAGCCTCCAGGATAAAGTCCGGATCAACCTTTCGGGATCATGCAGGCGGCAAGGGAAGCGCAGTCCCTTGTCTACAACGGCACCCCACTCATGATATTTGAGGACTTCTCCATAGCTGTTGTATGGAAGCGACAGGAATTTTACCCGGTGAAACAACAGCTTAAGGAGAGGGGGGTCGCCTTTGCCATGCTGTACCCAGCCATGCTGAGGATTAATCACGGCGGGCAGGAGATATTCTTCAAACATACTAAAGACATGGCCGCCCTCTTGGATAAAGTGCCTCAACACGGAGGATCTCCCTCCAGGATCCCTGCTGACTGAAAGTCAGTCTCCAATACATTACAGGCGACCATGACCATCTATTGAACTTTTCTGAAAATGTCAGCTTCCACTGTCAGAGGATCTGGTGAACATAATACTTTACATCAGGGGTCACCAACTATATTTGTCAGAGGGCCAGAATTTTACCGGACAGTCACCTTGGGGGCTGGACCCTCAAATAATAAATTAAATAAAAATCAGATTTTGGCATAACATCATTATTTGATGTTTATTGTTTATATTTTTTCATTCCATTAAAAAACGGAAGGCATTTTTATGAATCAGGCTCCTATCACCTATACCACAGTCAACCAACAGGAGTGATAGAGATAATTTGCGTCAACACAATTCAAGTCAACTTTATTTATAGAGCACTTGAAAAACAAACACCACGGAAGTGAAAGGAAAATGCCTTTTAACACAGGTAAAATGGCACTCTCAAAGGTCATGAAACGAAAAGTTGATGTAAAAAACAGATCCTTTAATGATGACTGGACTGAAAGTACGCATTTATCTTGCCAACCTTCCGAAATGCGTCACCTGTATGCCTCATTTGCAACGAAACTGTTGCTATTGCAAAAGAATATAATCTGCGCCATCACCACAACACTAAACAAATTTCTAGGATTCATTCCTGAGCAGTCAGAGGCCAGTCAGAAAAATCGCCACATTGAAATCTGCCTACTCCCGTGCATTACTCGAACTTTAACTGATCAAGAGAGAGTAACGTGTGCATCTCTGCAGGCTGCCTGGGTGCTTTGCTAACATAGCCGGCCTTTCACGGAAAGTGAGGTTTTAAAGGGGTGCATGGTCACCCTTCTGGAGGAACTTGCCCCCGACAAATCCATGGACAGAGTTATTGCATCTGTTTTCATTTTGGAATCCAGTCGCAGGCTGGATGGGCCGCCAGTTGATGATCACTGCTTTACGCCATGATACGGGGACTAATAGGACTATCTCCTTTGCCATATGTTTTGAATGTGTTATATAGCTAATGCTGTCTCTGTATCTATACAGCCTATAGGTTTATGCTTGCAGGAGTGCGGATTTATTTTCTTTTTCTTTTTCTCTTCTTTTCCACACAATTGATGGATGCTCATATGCTCACTGTTTACTATATTTTTCGTGATCTGAGCTGCGGGCCTGCAGTTTAGATGTGTTACAAGTTAAAGGTTTGTAAGGAGCCTGGCTCGGACAGGTCTTGGGTTCATCTTTTACTAGTAAGAGCAAGGGGTCGCCATTTTAATGAATAAGCATTTACCTCTGTCTGACATCCAAACTATTTCTGATAAATCTGGTAGATATGAAATGTTAAAGGACCATCTCCATGGCCAGTTGGTGTCACTCCTAAATATTTACTTTCCCCCAGTACAATCTAGTGACTTCATTTCT
This sequence comes from Acanthurus tennentii, assembly GCA_029783805.1. Taxonomy (NCBI): domain Eukaryota; kingdom Metazoa; phylum Chordata; class Actinopteri; order Acanthuriformes; family Acanthuridae; genus Acanthurus; species Acanthurus tennentii. Next base: position 1,215,363 of record JAPZDZ010000021.1, read on the forward strand.
CAAGTTATGTCCCTATTTGCTGACTGGACTGGTGACAACTCAGTTATGGCTGGAGGCTTTAACTGCTGCTTTTCGTCGGTAATGGATAAGTCACCTTCAGTACAAAACTCAATGTCTAGAAGAGTTAGAGCTGTATCAGACACCTGCGATGAACTTGATCTAGTGGATACCTGGCGTGTTTTACATCCTAATGATAAGGTATTTACATTTTTCTCTGGTGTTCACAAAACATGCAGTAGAATTGACTTGGGTCTCACTCCTAAAGTCGCATTAAGTAATGTTAAGAGCTGCACTATTGGAGACATCATTATATCAGATCACACACCAATCTATATAACCTTAAATAAATTAAATTCAGTGTGTCAAAGGCAACCTTGGAGATACAGCGCGTCCTTGAATCATGACCCAAATTTTGAGGAATTTCTAAAAACACAATTGGACTATTTTTTTAAAGTGAAAAAGACTCTTGGTTTGCTATGGGATACCATGAAAGCCTATGTTCGCGGTCTGATCATATCGTACAATGCCAGGCTTAAAGAGAAAAGTAGAAAAGAGCAAAGAAAACTTGAGGTGGAACTGCACCAACTTCAGACTAAAAACAACGTTTCTCCATCAGATAAACTTAGAAATGATATACAAGTGGTTAAGACAGCTTTAGAGAGCTTACTAACAAGGAAGGCTGAAAAATCTGTGTTTTTCATGAGGCAAAGGGTGTATGAATTTGCAAACAAACCAAATCGATATCTGGCCAATTTTCTTCGAAATAGGACTCCAGCCCAGAATATCTCTCATATCAGGGACTCATCTGGCGTATATAACTATGATAACAGAATAACAGGCTCTTTCTCCGGTTATAAAATAAATTTTTCTAAAAACAAAGCTATGCTTCTTTGTTCTTCACAAATATTAGATCCAAGCATCTCACAACCTTTTTCGATGGTGTCCGGCAGGATTCTTATATCTAGGTGTTAAAGTCTCGCCATGTTTAAAAGATTTATATAAGTTAAATGTTTTACAAACTATAAAACAGGATCTTGATAGGTGGTGTGGCCTGCCCTTGTCTTTTTCTAGGTCGTATCCATTGCTATCATATCATTCATTTGGCGCAAAAAGAGACCCAGGTTAAGATACAGCTTCCTATGTCTGCCCGTTAAAAATGGTGGTTTGGCAGCACTTTCATTTTCATCTTACTTTTGGGCTGCACAGTTTGTTTCTTTTGGAATGGTTCATAGATGACCTCGATTCTATGTGGCTCAGTTGCAAGTCAGCATCCCATTGCAGAATTAGTAGTATTAATAGTAAAAGACAATGTGCTTCTAAAGAATATGTTGAATATTTGGTGTAAAGTCAGGAAGTTGGAAGGGTACAATAATTGCTTCTCTTTATTAACTCCTATTCACGAAAACCCTGACTTTCAACCTGGACTTCAGGCAGGTCTAGCTGCCTGGAGGCATAAGGGCATTAAAGTTATCGGTGACATGATTCAGGGAAGTGCAATCCTTACATTCCAACAAATGAAAAGCAAGTATGACATCACCAATAATGATTTTTTAAAATTCCTTCAGGTTGAAAATTTATTCTGTGTAATTTGAAAGAATTCACTGGAGGTCTGGCTATTTCTCCTATAGAAACCCTTTTGGTAAATGACATATAACTTAAATTCTTCACCAAAAAGCTTTATAAGATCATCTGTAATCTCAATGCAGATAATTCTGACAAGGTAAAAGGCAGATGGGAATCTGACCTGAGTACGATTGAGTCTGAAGACTGAAATGCCCTGTGTAGTAAGCCCTCTAGTGTTCTGGTGTCTAACTCTGCCTGGGAGAGGCAAGTTAAGATTTTGCATAGGCTCTATATCACTCCTGAAGCCAGACATAGAATGAATCCAACTTTGTCAGAGCTATGTACTAAATGTCAATCTGCTGTTGGATCATTTATTCATTGCTTGTGGAGCTGTCCTCACATCCAGCAGTTCTGGATTACAGTTATTCAACAGTTTAATGTAATCTTTAAGCGCCATCTGCACCTGGGCGCAAGGTCTTGCCTATTGGGACTAAATGATAAGTTACATGCTGACATTCACAACAGAGACCTATTGCACATCATGCTGCACTGTGCCCAGAAATGTATCCTGGCCTTATGGATCACCGATAAGGCTCCCACTCTCAATCAGTGGTGGCAAACTGTAATGAGTATTATCCCCTTTTCAAGCTTTTTTCTACAGCATTAAAGGATAAACCCTTCTTATTTTACCGGACCTGGGATCCATTTCTTGATTACCTGGGTACCACTGGATCTCGTAGGATGAGGTCAGGGCTTATAGATCTGGCCTAGACAAAGGATGTAGGGCCATAGTTTGGTATGATATCGAAATGGAGTGTGTATTGTGCTGTCCTTGTTGGACTTAAACTCCCAGAACTTCCAATTTATGTATGTATTTATTCTTTTTTTTAAAATTGATATTTGTATTTATTAATTTATTTGTCTCTTTTGTGTTTCGTTTTTCCTACCTCTGTGTTAGAATTTCCCTGTAAGTTTTTTTATTGTCCTTGTCACACCTGCTTTGCTTTAATAAAAAATATGTTAAAAAAAATAGACCCATTTTTTACTTTAAGATGGGGAACAATGTGGGCTCACACCTAAGCTGTGATCTTATCATGAATTTATTTATATGATAAAACAGAACAAAAATATACTATGCATATTGGATTGACTATGAATACAGTCAGTAATTGAAACATGATAAATGGAGCCACAATTTGTTCAGTCAAAGAAAAAACTATTTTAAACAGTGGCTTTAAACGTGGGTTACAAGAGGTTACAAAACCCTGGAAATATTAAATGGAAAAAAATTATTCCTGCAGTTATTTTAACGTAATCTAACTGTGATATGGAATACATTTATACCTAGCATATTGTCACTAATGCTAATGTAGCTATTCAGGGACTGAACCTGATATTTCTCTAATTTTGACAATGTAATCAGTAATAACACTGTAATTTAGACTGTAAGGACTTTGACTGCTCTTACTTCTTGTGTAGTTGGTATAGATATGCTGAATCATACTTTTGTACTTTATGATCAGACATTTCAGCTAAGAAATATATGTCAATGCTACAGCAACTCCTAAGTCTCAGAGGTTGATGATGATGCATGACATCAGCATAGTTATGCTATGTAGGAGGTAAGCTTCAAAACTTTACTATTGCTGGCTCAAGCTTATCAGATGTAACAAACAAAATGTAACATTGTAAGAGACTTGCACAAAGGCCAAAAAGAAACAGTGTCTATGCATTTGACTTTCAACCACGAATGCACAACAATATTCATTCCATAAAGGAATTTGATTACATAACTAAATAATTTTGCAGTAACATCAGAGAAGTCCCTACTCCTTAATGTGGAATTCAAGCTGTCTGAATCTCCCTGAGAAAATTTTACATGATGAAAATCATCAATATAAGCTGATCAACTTTTGAATCAGTACCTTCAGTGTGTGGAAAAAAAAACAGTTAATGAAAAAATACATTTTAAGGCAATATCAAACAGGAGGGAGTGCAGTTGTACTGAATACAGTGAAATACCGCAACAGATTGTGATTTGTTTGTTTATTTAAAGGGGCCATATTATGCAAAATTCACTTTAGAATGGTTTTCTAACAATAAAATGCATCTCCAGCCTGTCTACAACCCCCCCCCCCCCATTGAGAAAATTCTATCCTCTCCCTCTCTTGCTTGCTCTACTTTTCAGAAAGTGTTTGCTCAAACGAGTGGATTGGAACTATCGCCCTTTATGATGTCATAAAGGGACATAACGCCTCCCCTCCAGGTTGGTGACCCTTCTCAAGATATGTTTGTTCTTTCAAACAATTTCTACTCAGACACTATTTTCCACTTCTCAAAGGAAATGGGGAAGGTACCAGTCAGGGGCGTTGCTAGGCCTGCAGCTTGACAGGGGCACCCCCCCCACCCCCCACCCCGGCATGCACGCACGCACGCACACACACAAACACACACACAGACACAGCCTCACCATACATTGATGCCATTATTGTATAACGTATGTATATGTAAAGGTACATTACATATATAATATATATAAATTAATATTGGTTACCATCGCCATAGTGCATTTGTAAGTTTGGATATATAATATATTATATTAAATATATTAATGAATATGCAAGTTTGAGTGGCATTAATATATATTATAATATAAACATTATTATATATATTAATATATATTTTAATAAAACAGCCCGATAAATATCCTAGCCAAGGGAGCAACCTATGTCAGCGTGTTAACTTCCTGTGGATAAGCTACGTCAGCTGGGCTCTCTCCCAAAATGATTTCCTTTCACATCATGGGGCAGTGCACGAGCAAAAAAAAAAACCTTAACCTACCTCTCTCCATCTCATTCCCATTTCTCCTCTGCCCTGCTGCTTCTCTACCCCGGTCCCCTCTGTTTTTAAAGAACTTCCTTATGTCCATGAAGGCAGCCTGTAGGCTAGCTGTCCGCTGACAAGTGTACTCCACAAACAGTGACAGCGTAGCAATAGCAGTGCTTGTATTAAAATTTTGCGTGCTACGTGTCGCCCGTTCCATTCAGTGATTATGTAGCATAGATGCACCCAGTGCCTGTGCGTGCAACGTAACCTCTCTACTCTCTGAAGTGATTTTGCAGCAGCCCTGTTAGGTTGGGCGCTGTCACAGGAGCGGTCAACTACCCCTGACGCATCAGTCATAGAGCAGGGGTACGGATATTATTCTGTGATGAAAAATAGATTCACTCTCAATTTTCATTGAGAATTTTACAGGGGGGCACAGCGCATGTTTACTGGGCACGTGCCCGGGTAAAAAGTGTCTGGCGACGCGCATGGTACCAGTAAAGCACGGCAGTTGCTCTGTTGTTGGCTGCACGAAGCAGCACAGAAGTCTATTTTCACCTCCCTCTTCATTTGAAGGCCCAGTGGATTAATATTACTTTCGATGGAAATATACCCACAACAACTCCTAAAATGTTGTATGTGTGTGCTCACCACTTCACTGCGAACTGCTTTCTCAATGAGGGCCAGTACCAGTGGCGCCACCATGTGGTGGCCAGTGGTGGCCATGGCCACCCCAAAATCATTCTTGGCCACCACAGTGGCCATCCCTAAGTAAATTTTTCTTATGCATACTATGTGTAAATTAATATATAATGTATGCTAGATTTTTTAAAACTTTAAAACCTTTGTTCATTTAATTGTTTAAATTAAACTATAGTAATTTTCATTACAAGAAAACTTATTTAAACGGTACTACTGCTTAGCTACAGTGAAATGCTGTATACAGACAATGTAAAAGCTTGTTTGAGTGCTGCCATTAACAGTTAGGAGATCAAAGTATATTTGTATACATCATATTACATGGATATAGATTTATGAGATTCGATTGTATTAAATTTGATTATGGATTTTTGCTTGGTATGCCACCCCAAGATTTGCTGTGGCCCCCACTGGCCACCCCTAGAAATTTTCTTTGGAGGTGCCACTGGCCAGTACAAAGCAGGATTCGCTAAGAATCTGAAGCTTAAGCCTGGATCAGTACCAACTGACCCCAACTGACCGAACTAACGTGGGAGCTGTAAGTTTTACTATTCTATGCTGCTTTACTGTATAAGCCTACCTAGCGTCATAGCCTGTTGACTTTTTAGCATGGCAGTTTACGTAAGTTAGTGTTGGTAACATAGCTTCATTATACTACGTTAATACATGACAACAGTAAATAATATCAGGGGACGCTGAAGAGAAGATATGTGAACATATATGTCATGTAAAGCTAGCTTCATATACATAATGTCATTTGTAATTTGGATGCATGTGACTACTTTTCGCGGTGTCTTCTACGTAGCTAATGTCAGCTGTTGTTGTGGACGCTAACCTGAGAGGTGTCTGAAAAATCAAGCCAAGAAGGCTGCATTCAGACAAAAAGGCTATGCGGAGATATGGGTAGGTGTTTGGGCTTGTTTATTGCTGCTATGAAACAGTCATGTAGCGCCCTACAAACTTTAGTTCATCTGGTTGTTATTTTGTTATCTCTGATGTAAGGTATCCTTATTTGTAGAGTGCCACCTCATTATCATTTATGTGATTTATTTTATGCATTAATAGGGAAAAATGTATTGTTTTTGTTAAGGTGTTCAAATATCCCACATTTTGTTTGCTGTTTTCTGCATTGGATAGACAGATGTCAATCAAACCAGTAAGGGTTTGATTTGACCTTTTTTGATTTGATTTGACCTTTTTTTGACTTTGACTCGAGACAGAGCGAGGAGAAGCATGATGACAGAAAGAGAGGCTAATGAGCTGTTTTAAGTTGTTTTATTTTCTTTGTAAATGCCTTTTGTTTGGAAGAATTAAAACCTAGGGGGATTGCGACTCTGTGGAATCCTTATCAGCTGGAGTGTGAGCGTGTCGGGAGACGTTTCTGTGAGTAAAACTGTTACTGAGTTAGCGTTACTGTTAGCACGTGTTGCTGAATTAGCTATTACTGTTGGCACATGAAACGAAGTTGGCTGACTGGCATGCGCCTTCACAGGAACGAAGGAGACCTGCATTGGGCTGCATGTAGGAAGCCTGAGATTATTCACAAGTTACTGAGTGAGTATAGATGATGTGGACACTAAAATTATGCACATGATTGTTCAACAGTGTAGTTATGTGAAATTCTGACTTTGACTCAGTGTGCTTTGGACATTGCCACTCATGCTGCTGTAATAGAGGTGCTCAGGACTTGCCGCTGCGAGGGACTTTCTGCACGTAGGCCGCGTTTTTCTTCTTCCTCCTGCTGGCTGCGGTATCGGAGGTGGCAATGGAGGGCTACTACCAGCTTCCTGGTTTTTTCGCGGGACTGTGAGTATTAACAATTCTCCATCTGAGGGTTACATATGAGCTCCAACAGTGTGCCAACGAACATGGTACCATAAACTGAGTCAGAAAATCCTGGGTATATTTTTATTCTTTATTTTGTTGTCTGAAATAAATGTTGTTACATTTTTGCAGTTCATCTGTGTGTTTCAGAGTCATTCATGTTTAATAGTGATGTTAACATTTCATTGAAAGATAATCTTATTCATGTGGATCATTAGAAGACTATATTTGTTGGGTTCCTATAAATCTAAAATACAAATGTATTTATAGAGTGTGGTCTTGACACGCTCCACATGTAAAGTGTCTTGAGACAACTATGTTGTGATTTGACACTATATAAATAAATTTGAATTGAACTGAACTGAATTTGGGTAAGTATGAAGCATGGGAGTTAAAGCTCACACATACACATAACTGCATTATAAGCTAACTGGGCCTTTTTGCACCTTGATGTTGAGTCATACTTTTATACACATTTCCCTTTTTGTAGCCATCACCCATTCCTCTCACATGCTAAAAAGGTGTTTAAGATATAGAGTGTGTAATCACAAGGGTTGTGTCAAAGATTAGGAATTGAGTTAGGGGGCTACAGTCATATATAACGTTTTATAAATGCTTGGTTTTTCGTAGTTACGTTGTCTCAGTGTCTCACATATAGATCAGTGCGGAGTTACAGGGAATAAGTGAAAGGGGGGATACAATACACATTTTGCACATGCAAC
>JAPZDZ010000021.1:1229186-1242503 GCA_029783805.1 Acanthurus tennentii
ACATTTGGCCCACCTTCACCTCAATTGTTATAGTTTTCTAATGTGAGAATTTTAAACTGTCTTTTGAATTGAGCAATATGTTTACTTTCTTTGATCGTTACAGGTCAATTATTCCATAACCTCACCCCATTGACATATATGCACATGCTTTTGAGTGTGGTACAGGCAGATTGTAAAAATGATCATATTAGTGTTCGAATTTCAGTTTAGAGGATTTTTTTTGACAAATTTCAACAAATTCCATACAGGAGGAACCTAAAGATGGACAACTAGACAAAAAAGGAACTGGAAATAAAAAACCTTAAGCTAGAGTTGAGCAACTTGAGTGTGAGATGAAGGTACTGCTGTAAAAACTACTTTGAATTACTTGGCTTAGCATGATTGAATTACATACACTGATGATTCTTTTCATTTTCCTCAGCAAAGTTCGTCACCTTGTTATCGGTTACTTGCTGTTTTTTCTTTTATTTGTTAAGTTAAAATGGAAGATCTCTAATAATTATTTATTCATTTTTTTATCTGAAAACTAGGGTCTCTCTCCTAGAAAGAGATGATTTTATGAAGCACCACAAATGTGGCTAGCACCTCACAAGCTCTCATAAGGATAGGGGATCATCAAGTGTTGGATGCATGGGTATACTCTGCCTGCCAGTAAAAGGCAATCGAAAATCCCTGTTAAATAAGGGAGAAAATAACTTTGTCAGTGTTACAATTAAAAAAAAAATCTGTTTGTTTGTTTTCACCAAATTACCAAAAAGCTGGCCACACCTTCATGCACTTCCAATGCACAGAACATAGACCTGTGTTTACACTGCACCTAGATTGACAATCAGAGGGCCTAAGTTGTGTCATATCATTCAGCAGCAGAGTGTGTCAATCTTTTATGTTTGGAAGCAGTGAAGATGTAACAACAAAAAAAGAAACTAATAAAGAAGTTCAAGACAGGAGAAGAACAAATGGAGGAAGATGAGAGACTCCTATCAATGACATCACACTACCAGCCCCTTTCCATAGAAAACTATAAACCAAAAGAGCTTCTAAGGCTCTTAGTTCCTCACTATATTTTTGATGGGCTTCTAAAGCCTTTGATCTCTTCTGGTGTGACCCTTGCTGCTGGACTGTTAGCAAGCTGGGCCTGCTGAGCCCAGATCAGCAAAACCCTGCTAGTACCTTGACTACATGCATAACAGTACTGAACATACTATACAGTTTCTCAGACATACTTGAAAGCAAGTGCTTCATGAAAGACGCCTGCTCAGCATTTATGTTTTTATACAACAGAACATACTAATCCCTATTCGATCACTGACAGTCACTAATGTTCTCTTTACATTCATTTGCTAGATAGCCACCCTGTGCTCGCAGTTTTGTGCATTCAATTAAAGTAGTGGGAAGACATCTTCACTGTTGTCTGGAGCCCTTTAAACAACCAAAAATTGTCCAGCACAATCCTTTGTAGTATCTGCCAAGCAAAAATATAGTGTAAAATTCACTTGAAAAAGACAATGTTGCTACATAAATGATGTAATGCTACATAAATAAAAAACAAATTTAACTGTAACATGAAAAGTTCAACTCAAAATGTGAACACAAAATATTTTTAAACAAATGAAGCCATGTTATGGATCAAATGTTTGGTTTTAAACCTTGCTGCGGCTTACTGTTGGCTGTACTAAAATTTGCCACATGAGATAATAAAGATAACCTTGACCTTGAGTAGTGTAATAATTTGCAATATATGAATCATACCTCACATGTGTGTGGTAGAAGGTTGTGGCTGTAAGCTAAGGAATTGGTCAGATTTGAAGTTCCACACATTACCAATCAAAAATCCAGACCAGCTGAAACAATACATATTTGCTCTTATAGACCCAAAGACTATAAGAGCAAGTATCCATCCAAGACTCAGCAAGATGCACATCTGCTCTCATCATTTTTCACATGAAGACTATGCTGAATTTACTAACACAACAGGGAAAAAAGTCTCATCTTTAAGGTCAAAACCATCCCATCATTGGACATCCCAGTGAGAGCAGATCAGCAGTAGTCGCAAACAAACAGAAGGCTGTCTTGTTGATGGAAGTAGCGTTAGTTGCCATGCAATCAATGTGCATAGTTCTGGTAATACTCAAAATGACAGTTATTATTATTTTATCGTGTCTTGAATGTGTCAGCCACCGTGTGATCGCAGTACACACAGGGAGATTTTTGGATATGTTTTAGGAGCCTCAGACGGTGGTCAAGGTGTATTCTCATTACTTTCATACAACATGCCACACTACTAGAACCAGGGTGGCTATATAGCAGCCTACTGAATGCTCAGAAAGGCATCTGTGTTTTTGTGTTACATAAGGTTTATGAATGAATAGGCTAAATTCCCCCTCAAAATACAGTTCTACTTTATACATGCAAACTTAATCTGTTAATAACTAAATATCATTACCAAGGCTGTTAAGAGAGGCCTTATATTTTAATGTTGTGTTTTTAGTTATTTCCAATTCCCCAGGTAGCACAGACAAATCAATCAATGCTGCATGGTTATAAAAAGCCTTTTCACTGAATATGCATTCAGTCTCTCTCAGTTGTTCTGCAGTCTTTAAGCTCTTGATGCTCTGTGTTTGAAGCTCAAATGTGCCATTTTCCACACAAATTTTACATAAACTACTACAAATGGCAATCTGCACACGTGAAGCCTCTGGACATTACTATTACTAGAGCCAGTGCAGTATGTTGACCTGCATACCAGCAATCTGCATTTTATATAATTACAGCTTCCAGGTACAACTTCTGAATTATATTTACCTTGCTATTAGTTCCTTATACTTTCTAACCAAAATGTTTCTTTTCCTCACTCCATTTTAGTTGTTTTATCTTTGTCTGCTCCCAGATGTTTATGCTGACTGCTCTATGAATGCATAATAACAGTAGCAATTTAGATTACCAACAAGATTTGATTAACCTGAGCAGGTAACAGGTTACCAAGGCAACTCTACTGTATTCTCACCTGACTGTGAGAATTCCCTCATTATTTTGCCTTCCTTCAGCGATTCATGGTGCGTCTTGTGATCAAGTGGTTCAGAAAAGAGAACATTTACATTTAAGGAACAAACTGTAAAACTTTTTTTTTCTGCCAAAATGCTTGGCTAGTTAGGTGCAATCATCAGGTGTCACAGTTCCATATCAAATGGTGATGGAGTGAAAACCAGTGGGGCTGTGGATGTGCTGAGGACAGTGATCATCATTATGATCATCATTGTCAGAGTGTTATTATACTTGCCTTGCAGACAAAGCTCTCCATGCCTGGCTGATAACTGGAGGGGAAAAACAGAAGTATGCTAACCACAGCGGAAACTTTTAATGAGCCTGAACTATATCAGGATCCTAACACTCCTAAATCACACTCTCACCACCAGGTAGAAGCACACACACAGAGTCAAGAAACACAAGTACACTAGTACAATACACTGCTATTTTTGCACTCTAACCCTGTCATACTAAAAGGGGGAAAAGATAGACGGACAGACTCACACATGTGTGCAAAAACAAAAACACACATATTTTCCTCCACAAAATCTTACCCACACTTGCAAATTCACACTCTCCTCATCAACACAAATGCAGAGGTGCATTTTCACTGTATCTGGCCTGATGAAGAGGCAGCTCATGTCAGAGCTATAGGGGTTATTCATGAAGTTTAATTTGTAATCATGCATGTGTCATCTCAGCCAACAGACTTAACCATGAGTTTGTTTGCACTGATCCATCAAAAGCAATCCAATTGCTGCTAGAATGATTTTAGTGACAAAGACAAGACATGGATCTGATTTTCATTAGCAGACACAAATATTACAAATACCACAAATTTCACAACAAACACTCTTTTGTGAGCTATAAAAAACAGTACTTACTGGGTTTTTTTGTTTTGTTTTTATTTTCTGCTGTTGCTGCTGTGTGTTTGTATGTGTGTGTCCCTCTATGTGTACGTGTGTGACTGTGTACTTTGTGTGTATGAATCATATGAAGAACTGGCCTTTTAATCTCTACTTGTGTGAATCACCAGTCCTCTGGAGGAGAGCCAAATGAGATCAACTACAGTAAAATTCCTTTGCTTCCAGAGACACAAACATATCAGTTACAGCCAACCCCAGCTCTCTTTGACCCCTGCTATTCCTCTTAATGCACATCACTCCTTTCTTCCTCTTCTTCTTCCTCTCTATCATTTAGGTCTGTGCGTCATCTTCACAAAGGGAACCACAGGGAATTAAGTAAACATATGCAAAATGTTCAGATGTACGTGCTCTGCACACCATTTTAAGCTCTAAATATGTAAATTAAACATGTAAATACGTGGGGTTGGCATACGTTTTTGCATGTTGAAACATGGCCTGTGGGAGTATCTATGCACTTTCATCTTCAGTAAAAACCTCCCACCATTGTCTGCGCATGTTTCTGTGCACATGAATAAATCTTTTATACATTGATGTATGTATTTACACACTATATAAATAAGATAATGAACACCTAATAAGCACCATTACACAATTAGCAATGATCAGTTACCAGTATGTCATTTTGCTCACCACTTGTATTGCTATTCAAGAAGCCATAATCCCTGCTGGCCTCCATTCTTAGCAACATTAGCAAAGAAAGAGATTGGCAGTTGATTATAGCATGCTCTTCATAATGCTTATGCTGATTACTACAGCTGCTGATTAAAATCCTACTACACAGACATAGGCCTATAGCTTCCTACATCCCGTGCAACTAAATGCCCTGGATTCATGATTGCTTAATCTCAATGGACACAGCAAAACATACACACATATTTGCAACCTGTTTGTTGTAGTCTTGCAAAAAATGGTTTTCACACAAGCAGTAGCACTTCAAGGACTCTTCGTTGCTCATCTACTCCCTTCTTCTCATGTACTTCCAAAATTTTTCATGGGATAATGTCACTTTTGTTAATTCATTAAACAACAAACTTAATAGCTTTTTGTCTTGCTCATTTGGCTTTATAATGGGCTCCAGTATTCCCAAATAGTCTAAGCAAATGGAGGACTCAATGAAACCCCTCTGCTGTTTGTGCACTTGACATACCTTGATCACTAAAGATGGTATTAGAATGTTTGAACCAATTGCTATTGAATGGCATTGATCAAAGTTAGATGGCCTTTGTTAGGCTGTTGTTGATTGTAGATAGACAGGGGGATTGAAAAGTAATGAAAACACTTGGACTTCACTGTATCCATTTTGCATCAGTTGTAACAGTCAAAATAGCAAGTTGTACCATGTAGCTGTTAATGTATTACTATGTTGCCTCAACATAACAAAAGCAAGCTGGAGCCACTTACCTGAGGGGTTACAAAATCATATAAAGGGATTTGATATTGACATTACCTTTATGTTCAGTTATGTACATCACTGTTATCTATTAAGAGATTTCTTGTTTTAAGTATTCTGATTTATAGTTGTAATTATTTATTTTTGAAAAGTCAATAGCTTTAGCTTGTGAAACAAAGAACAAAAAGCTACAGAAGCTGTAAGATGTGTCGCCAGCCATGCTTAGTGGCATTTGCCATTGAAACAACCTCTCTCCCAAAAGTAATAACAGTACCGATGATATAACTACTTTGAGCAGTTTCTAAACAAACTTAAGTTGTTCTATATAGACTTTATACTCTCATCTTGTACGGGTATTTGTTCAGTTGTCTGTGGCAGCACTCCGATGCTACTGCTCACATATGCTGTTTCTTGTGGAATGCCTCTGATGCTGACTAAGTTAGCATCCTCCCTTGCTGGTGGACTTGATGGCAAGCTAGAGTCCTCTCCTGCAATGCTGATGCTAACATTTGCTGTTTCTCATAGAGGAGAAATTCCAGTAGATGTTCCGGCACCTCCTGACATGATGATGGACAGGGTGGTAGTCGCATCTGGAGTCAGGCTACTGTCTGCTACTAGCAGTAGCACCTGCTGTTTCCTCTTGAGGGGCAAGGTTAGTTGTGCTAGTGCTAGCGGTCTTTCAGTTCCATTGTGGCCTTGAAGGGGCATCCTCCTTGCTAACAATCCCATGATCAATATATTTGAACAATGTATCCCTCTGTCTCTGAAGTGCTTGCTCCTTCAATAATCTCCTCTTTTTTTTATTCGCAGCCAGATAATTTTGGTCTTTTAGATATGTTGCATTGTTTACTTATCTCACATTGGTTTTGTTTGTTTGTTTGTTTTTTTTAACACAGACGACTGAAATTGTTATCAGTGAGCCAGACAGCCACTGGCTCGTATATGTCGCTCTAGGATGTGCCTGGTTCGCCTAAAGGGATGTACCTCATCCACATATTAAGGCTGTCAGTCGATTAAAATTTTTAATTGCGATTAATCGCATTAGTGTCCTGAGTTAACACAAATTAACACAAATTAATTGCAAATATTTTACCCTGCTCTATATGTAACTTAACAAGATATTTATTGTGTTTCTTATACTCTAGGAAAAGTTGGAGAGGGCAATTATAATTCCTTTGTGGAAATATTCTATATTTATTTTCATTAGAACATTCCAAAATGATTACGTACTTATACTGTCCAGACACTCCAATCATGTGGTATTTAAGACTAGACGTGTTCTGGTGGTAACTTAGTTCACATTTACAATAAATACAAATTACTTTTGTTTTGTCGAGAGAACCATCGGGCAAAACTTTAAAGCTAAACTTTCCATTTGAAAGTCCCTTTTCTGCGTCCATTTCTGCTTTGTAACCGTTTGCAATGTTATTTTAGCGCCACTTCCTGAAACTACGGGAGCTGGCAAGGCACATACCATGCGTGCGTTAATTGCGCGTTAAACAAATCAGTGCCGTAAAAAGGAGTTTGAGTTAATGCGTTATTTACACGTTAACTTCGATAGCCCTACCACATATTTTTTTTTCTCTCTGTTATGTGCCCCTGATAACTTTTTGTGTTTGTCCATCTTGACCAGGGCTGAAAGTAGTTTAATGACTTACATTGTAGTCCAACATATTTTCCTAAAAGGTTTTTCAGGACACTTGAGAAAATACAACAGATAGTCTCTTTTACTGTACACTTATCTACTTGTAACTAGTGCTGACTTAGTGTGTGTGCTGCACTGGCTGATCCACAGACTAAATTTTTGTAGCATGTAGTTATCAGATCATGGTGAAACAAAGATATAATCTAATTTCACCTTATAAGTGTAGTAGCTAGTGTACAAAGAATAAGGAATGGTAATAGTACACATCCTTGGGGTGCCCCTGTGTTAGTGGTCCAGGGATCAGACATGAGAGTAGCCAGCTGAACTTATTGCTTTCTGTTGGTACAGAAATCAGTGATCCAGCAGACAACTGAGGGTGAAGCATTGGTGACAGCTTCTCCTGCAGCCTGTCAGGAATGGTGGTGTTAAAAGCAGAACTGATATCCACAAACCTGTGACTTAGGAAAACAATTTCAATCATATGTCTTGGTGGTAAGGTTAAGTCTTGTTGAAATGAGGTAAAATTTATATTTTTTTTGCAGACAAGCAGACAATCTGGCTGAAGGGAATAGAGACAGACACAATATCTACAGTTAAACCTGATATTATTTACAACAAAAAAACACACACTACTTTAATATCATAGTCCAAAAAGGTTTTATTTTAATTGTAAAGAAAATCTGATAGTTATACAGATCATAGATTTGCTTTTTTCTCTTCCCCTCTCTTATGGTATCATTTATAGGGCTGTAATACATTGTGTGGAGTAAATAATATACAGTGTGAGATACTACCTGTACAATCTGATGCGAGCAAATACTTATTAGTTTCTGTTATTGGTAAGTATCAATACTCTACTAGCAGTGGTGACTTATAGCTACTAGTTTTGTTGTAGCCTAATATGCAATAACATATATTATAATGCTGTAATGTAATCACACAGTTATCACTCCAGTCACTGATATACACGTCAGTCCTCCACTGTGTCTCCTCACACCTTCTACCCTCTGTTATTTCAGTCCTTTAAGCTGCTAGTCTAAAAGTTACATACAGGCACAAAATTATACGCTGTGAGCTGTCTAATGCAAATGAAAACATTCAGAGCCTCTTCAGTTTCAAATTCAGAGTTGAGATCCATTCATTTTGAAATGTCTAACTTGACTGCTCTTCCTTTTCTCTGGTCAAATTCCAGTTTGTGTTTTGCTGAAGAAGAGCTCTTTTTAAAAAGTGACTTCAGAAGTTACTGTAGAGTGTATGTATGATTTTTTTTAAACTGCTCTTTACATCATTTACCATTTTCTAAGCATTGATTCAACAGGGTCTTTAACTTGAAAGTTAGTTTCTGGTCCCCAAGCTGTCCTTCTTCTTGCATATCTGCCATCATCTTATTCAGTCAAAGACTCAACAGCAACTGCGTCCAGGTACACTCAATGTCTGCAATAAGAAGCAGGTCAAAGCACACAACAGTGTCAGATAAAGCATGTCACTAATTTATTACTTACTCAACAGCTATTTCTGTCTTGACCACCATCAGAAAATAAATGAATAGTTATTTATTTATTTAATTCTTTTAAGTGTTAGGGATAATGCTTCAACCTAAGAGTTCAGATGTCTTCCATTTGATTCAAACACTGTATGTATAATTTTTAAACTTTTGTTAACACAATTTCTAAATAACAGGAATGTTTGCCTTTTGTTTGTGTTTTCTACTTTTCCAAGCACAATTATGCTTGATGATATTTATGACTCCTGATGAAACTTAGAAAATAAGCATTCTCTTTGCCCTTTTTGTAGTTTCCTTTTAATACATAAAATTTACATTTATTCCCAAAGAATAAGCTATTATTTCAATTTATAATGTTATTGTTCCAATGGTTTTAGCCTGTGTATTAATGCCTCAGTGAATTTGTATTTAACAGGCCAAACTGTCCTTACCCAAGAGATGATCAATTTAAGGCCTGGATCAGACTGCAGAACAGCTTTTTCAAGGGCTGTTAGACTTTTTAATCCAAGCCCCCATACTATGGAAACAATGGTTTTATAAACTTATATTTTTTAAGATTCATTTGGAAAATTTTCTGTTTTAAGTAATGGCCTTAATGCACCACAAACTACATTTTGTTTCCCTTGCATCAGAAATGATATATTGACCTTGTATCTTACGCACCTGTGCAATGAATGAATATCAACAATATTTAACAAGTGCAAAATTAGCCTAGCCTATCATGCATGTACGTATATTTCCGTTTGTGGAAGTAGATTCAGATTTTTCTGGGAAAGAGAGCGGATTGAAGATGATGAAGAGAAGCTGCCCTGAATAAAACATTACATTTACTAGGATAGTTTGCCTTGCATGAAGAAGATTTCTTGCCCTCTTTTTGCAGGGAGCCATGTGAGCTGAGCGGAGCAAGGAGGGAAACACATGCTCTAGTTTCTAGCCTTTTTAAACATTAAGACAATTTCTGCTTTTAAAACGCTTTTTAAACATTGATAACAAGTGTCCTGAGGAAATGATTGGCTGAGTGATATTAACCTAGTTCTCTCTAAGAGAAACCCTCTTTGGAAAACTCCTTTTTCTCTTCAGCTATCTAACACAAGTCAAACTCCAGGCGTCTCACAGACATAACAACTGGCTTGTTTTCAAGGCTTAATGAAAGTTTTAAGTTTGTGAAACAGAGTAGAGGTGTTTGATGTTTAAGATTTAGCCAAGTGAATTCAGAATTGCTCTTCTCTGATGGAGCTGTTGTCAAGGGTCTTACCCTTCCCTCTAGCCAATGCCTGTTGATGGATCCTGACACTAACACAGGATCTGCAGTTTTCAGATGACCCCACTGTGCAGCATATGGTATGCCCCACGCTGGTCTTGATAGCTTTTGCAGCATGTCACCAGCTGATCTGGGAGGAGCAGTCATGTGGGAACATTAGGTTTGGGCTGCAGCAGATCTAGTTGTCTTGTCTTAAAATGCATAGTGCTGCTTCTGCTTTATGTTACACATGCTTCTTAAAAAAGATTAATGTTTAGAATAGACAACAAACATTTCCATGTTTATTAAGACTCGAAAATAAAACACTGAGTCACATCCTCAGGCACTCTTTATTCTTGTTCTTTATAAAATATATCACTATGTTGTAATTTATCATCAATTCAAACCAGTACTTATATGAATTTCCCATACTTATGCCTATTTTTAGTGGACAAAGAGCTTCAATGTAATTTTTTTTACTTTATTCAATAATGTTTTACTGAGAGTGCTCAGTATCTGGCCATGGTATTTCCAGCCCATCTAGCTAGCACGTTTGCAGTTTGCTTGCTAAGCACTGTAGTTTGAATAATAAACAATTCCCTAAGCATCTAGAAACACTGTTTAAAAAGACACACAGCCACTTTTTTGCCAAAAGTGGTTAAAAGCCATGGTGGCTCTGTGAGGTTGTACACGGGAGAAATTAAATCACATTTCCATTTTGCTTGTGGCAAGACTTTTTCTTTCTTTGACTCTCTGTTTCAGACCTCTAATGCTAACTAGCACTACAAACTGGACAAGTTTGGTAGAAAGCCATGATAGCCTAAAACAGCAAGCTAGTGCATGCAGGATTGTTAGCTTGGCCAGCCAGCCAACCAGTCACACTTAGTGTGCCTGCTGTAGCTTGAGCTCTCTCAAAGACTGCTTTCATAGATAGGGGGCTTTTATAAAGCTCAGACAGGTGGTTTTGGGAAGCAGGGCTTGGTGCGGACATTTAAGGTACACTGGGTATGGAAACGAGCAAATTTAGTCTTTCCACTGGACACTATACTTCTTTGAGTTAAATAATAAAATGATAAAAAAAGGGAATATTTTTGCCCCAGGTTGATGACAAATATACTAGTTTTTGCTGTTAATTTATTGTAAACCTAAGTATTGCACAAAATAAAATAAATAGCATGATGATGGCAGCACTAAATAAGTAGTTCAGTTCATCCATGATTGGAACTTAAAGATCTGCACTGGACAAAAGCAAGATGTCTGAACCATTATTAGGCCTATTAAAGATGACCAACTAAAGAAGGTTTTTTTTGCTACCTTCTTTGTTATCAATTATAATTTGGCTTGTGTCACTTTGATTTTTACAAATATTAAACCAATTTTTTAGCCGTTGTTGGCCCATATGCAGCAGCCACTTCCATCTTCCTTTATTTAGATGCAAGCCTTGTGATAAATTATTTACTTGAGTGGATTTTTTTCCTACATGTTCTCTCTGCTAAAGCTCAGACTACACAGCCCACAGCCAGGAAGTTTAGAGCACATGAAAGAGTAAGAGGAGAACATATAAATAGCTCATCATGTCCTTTGGTGATGGCATCTACATCTGTCCAGTCCATATGGCAGTGTTAGTCATCCAAAAGTCCAATTTCCACTGACTTAAGACTTTGTATCAGTATTCTGTAACAGGGGGTCTCATGAGAGAGCAACTGGTTTATCTTTCTGTTGAGCTGACAATAATGTAGGTTGAATCAGCTGTAAATACCCAAGTATTTCAAAGATGTATGACAGTCATGAATATTAGCCGAGTACTGTATTAAAACTGTCAGGCTGTTTGCAAACTATTACTGTAGTTTATCCAGGGCAATGTCAGACATATGCGTACAAAACACATACAGGTTAACTATTTAAGAATTCTGCTGAGACTGAATTTGAGTTAAGCTGTTGAACCTGATAAGTCTGGCTGTTTACTACAAACATGTTTATCAGCTAGCTGATGTCGTGAATGATATTAATAATAATTACTGAAATGAAATTCACCATTTTGCATTCAAATCCAAAAATAAACCTGATCTGGTTCACAAGGTAGCATCAAGGTTCCAAGAATCCAAACAAATTGGTTAAACCGGTCCCAGAGCTAATTTGGAGGAAAACAAAGGCCAATTATAAACCCTCCTGAGTGGTACATTTCAAAGCTGGGACCCACTAAGCCCATGTCAATTTCACAAATATTATATAAAAAAAACAGAGAGCAACAGCATCAAGAACGAAAATGGTAGAAATATCATGTCAGGTCAAACATTTCCTGTGGGCTTCTTTTTTTGACGCATTTCAAAGAAGCTTGACAATGGGACAGCCTTGGTCTTACCGATGTGACACATTCAGTCCCCAAATACAGTCTACATAGGACGCTGCCTTTTGGCTGAGACACACTGCTCAACTTAGGCGTTCAATTTCTGTTCAGTGTCTGTGAGCTTTTAACATTTGCTGGGGAGATTGTTGATGTGGTGATCATTTTAGCCTGGGCATTACACAGATACACACCCACCAATTTCAGACAGCTCAGTTAATTTAATACAAAACTAGCTCTTAAATTCTTGCTTATAGCTCAGTGAACATGTTTGCTATCGCTCAAACAAAAAATTGTAAGACATGAGATTCAGTTAAGCAAGAAAATTACTGAAGTAATGTGAATAATATGAGCACTAAATAGAGATAATACTGTAACTCTCTGATTTCTTCCAGAAATTTCAATTTTCTATTTACAATGGGGGGTTTTGGGGTAGTTAGTCAACAACAGGCTCTGTTTAGTCATCTTTGATTTGTTTATATGAATTTATAGTTGCACCAATTACGTTACTTGTTATGCTTAGTAGCTAATATTTGTGTGTCTATTTGTAAATAGCTCACAAAATGGACAATTTCTCAAAGAGAGAATTGATAAGTGAACTGGTGAGGCTCAGAGTCATCTAGTTGCATTATAGCTCTGCATTTCAGCCCAAGCCCGGCGAGGCCCAGACGGGATTAGAGCCGAGTTTTGGGCCAATTTTCATGTCACTAGCTTGAACTAAGGTCCTTCAGGCCTGCTGTATGCATATTAATTGAACTACTGATAAATTAAGATAGAATAATGCTTTTAATGTAGGCTGTGATCACACACCATATGCCTTTCCCACACACATGTGCCACTTCAAAAAATAAAACAAATACTTTATCGAGTTTGAACATGCTCCAATATCTTCCTTAACTACTCACTAAGTTACAAAATGAGAAAAAATACTTTATTAAGCTTAAAAAAGGGCTAGAATAATGTTGAAAGGTTGTTTAAACCATCAACTACACGGGTGCACAAAGTCTCTCCAGAATAGGAAATTAATAGGCTACTAGTTAAGTTAAGAGTGTTGGGTCACATGGGGCTCCAACTATGTTGGGTTAATAATTTGGGATTGGCTATCCAAAGTAAATTACAGTAAAGTTAGTAATGGGATTTAATTTACATTAAATCTACCTCAGGGTAGATAATTAATTAATTTAATAATTATAATCAAAGTCCTAATCAATTGTCAGTAAGGTGAAGGATTTGGAGTTCTGCAG
>JAPZDZ010000021.1:1244058-1255580 GCA_029783805.1 Acanthurus tennentii
ATCCAGCGAGCGCCGGGAAATGAAGATGCCACGCACAGCTCCAGGCTCAGTCCAAGAAGCAGATGAAGAGTCCACCATGGAAGCCTACAGCCTCACCAGCCGACCACTATGTCTATCCTGACGACGGGTGCGCTTATGCCGAGAAGGTAGGGCCAGGGTGCGGCAAAGGTGAGCGGGGATCCTCACCAGGAGCGGGGGCACGTTCTCATGTCCGTTATGACCCAAATTTACTGCATTTTCAGCATATAGTCTTAAATCAAGCAGTGTTTGGCGATTGTACACCAGCAGAGAGCTGACACTTAGTGGGACAAATCAGCACTTTGTTAAGCAAGACATAACCACAGACAGACAAACAAAGATGAATTTAGAGCAAAATTTACATATGTGAATTAACTTACAGCTTTCATAGAGGATCACAATACCAAGAGGAGCCGGAAGAAAAGAGGATACAAGGATACAAGGAAGTTTATTTGTCATTATACAACAAGTTGTATAATGAAATTAAATTGTGGTTCCCTCTTGATTGATTGATTGATTGTTTAAAAAAGATAAAATTATTTAACATGGAGGAGGGCAGATGGTGCATTAAGCAGTCTCACAGCTTGAGAGGCAGGAAGGTGTGTGTATATATAACTTCCGGGCACTTAACTTAGGTGTTACTATACAGATTGCGGGGCGCACATCTGATGGTGACGTACATAGTGCGTCACTTAGACTTTTGCCATTAAAGAAACAAGTTAAGTTCTCTGAGGAAATGTTATCTCTCTTGAGCGTCTGCTTTTATGGAGAATTTCTAAAGAAAAATCAAATTTGACCGAATATCTCCAAAATAATCCAAGAATAAGAACAAACTCATTCAGAGCTTAGACAACCAGCAGTACCTGACTGGGCCTTCATCCTGCTGGAAAGGATGTGAACTGGGAAAACTAAATTCCAGGTTTGTTGTTTCATGTTCGGGGCAACCTAGTGGAAGCCACATCAGCAATCTACCTGGAACAGATCTCACCTGTTAGACCAATTTAGTGATGATCAGATGATGATGAATAGCAGACAGGTCAGGAGAACATTTGTAGGACCTGAGATGCACTAGTCAAATGCTGCTGCAAGAAATTTGTCTCCTAAATAAACAGTGCCTTTACCTCATGTCACCTTAATACCTACTGTTGGCTCTGTTCAGTCAGTGCACTGTAAAGTCCATTCTAATTTTGAGGAGAATGAAGCAATTGTAAACCCTATCTCCATCAACATAAACAAAGTACAAACTGAGACTTGTAACTCCAGCCAGCCGCTTGTCTTTAGTCAACAAGTGACAAATCAACCTTGCAAAAGATGAAAGAAAAAAAAATCTGCTGTATGTCTTTATTCAAACTTTAAAATAGAAAAAAAGGTAAATGGTAGATCTCTGAAGTTTACGAGCGGATGATAGATGATTGTAATAAGGGCAGAACATGTACAATCTTTATGTGCTGATATTTTTTGGAGTGGCTTCAAAATATTCTTGCTCATGAGCTGCGACTATCACTTCAGCTATTTATATTGTTAAGTTTCAGCTTTGGCTTGATTACCCCTTTTACCTTGTTGGTAGCCAAATCCCCATATAAGCATGGCAGTTGTCCCAAGTCTTAGGCAAGACTGAATGTAGATATTGGGTATTCTGATACACTGAGCGTATATGTTTGCATGTCTGTGTGTGTGTGTCTATGTTTGTCAGGACAAGAGATGTGATCAAGCAAAGTCAGTGAAATGTCCATTGTTGAAGTCTTTTTCTCTGCCTGGAGGCTTCTGGGTTTGCTGGAGTGCTCTGCTCTGCTGAAAGTCTTGTTTTGAGGTAAGTGAGATGCTACAGGCTTACCAAGACTGAATGTCCTCCTGAGTCCTCTGTGTGTGTGTGGGTGCATACATACTTACGCGTGTATATATATATTGACATGTATGTATGTACGAGTGTTTGTGTGCATATATTCTTCAAAGAGCCAATTCTTTCCCCTCTTTTGCCACTTGATTGATATTTAACTGTTTTTATTTCTGTTTTACACGGGGGTGTCCCTCCCATTGTTTCATATTAGTAATTTCTCCTGATAATGCCCTGATTTCATACTCTCTCAACAACACTCTCTCTTACAATGTTTAGTCTTGCAGATGTTTTTGTGATTTATCTGTTTAAACCTTTATTAAAATAATTTTGATATGTTTTGTAATTTTTTTACTTAGGACTAATAATCAGGTTCCCACCTGATGACCCCAAAGACATGCAAGTTATCACCGCTCATTGGTCTGTATAGTTAAATTAATTATTAAAGTTGTCTAGGTTATATGGGACAGGGTGCAAGGCAGTTGTTAAGCTTAGGGAGCTTTTCACTGAGTCTGGTCCATTTTCTGTAGAACAAGTTTCTTGTGTTTACCTTAAATTCATGAAAGATCATCCTGCCTTCATATCTGTCCATTTCCAAAGACACAAACACCATTGCAGTTTGCCTGAAAACTTTACTAATCCAAAGATCAGTAACATCCAACCAAGAGCAAAACTAGTTCACAACATACCATAATATTCATAAACAGTCCAGGACAGCTGTTGTTGATTTTAACTCAGTTTTCTTGTTTTTTATGACATGTAAGATTGTAAACACTGTCATAATGTGTCCAAGATGGCCACTACACTCAGAGCTTGTGATACCTAATATCAGCCTCCTTGTCTTCTGCTCAGGCTACCACTGCTAATGAGAGGCATATTGAAAAGGAGGGCATCCCACCTCTTGCGGAAAGAATGTTCCAGCTAGAACAGACATTTACTGAGAAAAACTAATAGAGTATTCACTTCACTATTGGCATATGTTCCTGGACCTGACTTCCATGTGGCAGCAGACCACATTGTGGACTTTTATCACAATGCTGTCACCTGAACTGGTGAACAGCCGGTGTTCCTGCTCAGAGATTTCAACAGGTGTGACGTCACCACCGTGTTGCCAAATCTGAAACAATACGTGACATCCCCCACCAGATTTGACAATATGTTAGATCTCTGCTATGGAAACATACCAAGTGCATTTATTTCCAAAGCCTGCCCACCCCTTGGTCATTCAGATCACAATGTTATCTTCCTACTTCTGAAGTACAGACAAAAACTGAAAACAGACAAAATACAGACAAAAACCATCAAAATATGGGACAACAACTCTATTGAGGAACTCAGGGGAACAAAAAGAAGCTGGGAGGAGACAGACAGAGGGCAAAGGAACTAGAAAAAGAATTCAGACAAAAATCTGGGCAGGCCAGAATCCAATAGAAGAACAAAGTGGAAAAACAATTTACAACAGGGAATGCAAGGGAGGCTTGGCAAGGGCTCAACACCATGATGGGAAAAGAGCAGAAGCTAGCCCAAATCAACTGTCCTGATCCCACCTCATTTGCAGAGCAGCTAAACACCTTTCACAGAAGATTTGACAACCCACAACAACCACTGAGAGACTGGAATTCCAGCAGTCCCAGCCCCCCGCACAGTCCAGTCAAAATAGAGGAGAGCAAGGTGATCAATATCCTGTCAGTAACCCCCCGGAAAACCACCGGCCCCGGCAAGTTAAAGGGCAGAGTGTTAAGGGAATGTGCCACTCAACTGGGGGGTATCATGACCCTATTTTTTCAGCTGCTCCTGGACTCAGGTTATGTTCCTCATTCATGGAAAGAATCCACCATCATATCCATACCGAAAATCACAAATGCAAAAGTCCCAAAGGATTACAGACCAGTTGCACTCACATCTGTACTGTGTAAATGCATGGAGCGGCTGGTGTGTGGCCTGCTAAGTTCTTCAGTCGCTGAAAAGCTGGACCTGTTCCAGTTTGCCTATAAGAAACAACGAGAGGTGGAAGATGCCTGCCTGATACTCCTGGACACCATCACTGAGAACATGGACCACCCTCACTCATGCTCCAGGATTTTATTTATGGACTTTTCCTCGGCCTTCAACACAGTCAAGATAAGCCCCTTGCTCAACCACCTCACTGAACTACAGGTCAATACGACATTGGTAAACTGGATCAAAGACTTCCTATGAGACAGACCTCAACATGTAACAGTAAATGGCAAATCATCACGCAACATTGTGGTAAACACAGGGCCTGCAGGGATGTGTTTTATCTCCAATCCTGTTCTCCATCTACACAAACAGCATAATATGCAGCACGGACAATATGACACTTCTTAAATACACAGACGACATGGCCTTGGTGGCTCACCTAACTGACTCCATCAGCAGCATACCACAAGCAGGTGGACTCATTGATCCCCCTCATTGAGGAGAGTTCACTGGAACTGAACATCTCCAAAACTAAGGAGCTGTGCTGCTGCAGGAGAACTTTTGGAAATGCTGCCCACATACTGCTCCAACCACTGAAGATTAATGGGCAGGTAGTGGAGCAGGTGAATCATTTAAAATACCTGGGCCCTAAGCTCAACAGAGCACTGTCCTTTTCTGACCACAGCAGCAACATATATAAAAAGGCTCAACAGTGCCTCTTCCTGCTACGGAAGCTGAGGCCTTTTAATGTAAGGAAAAAGTGTTTTAACAGTTGTTTACAAATCACTCATTGAGTCAGTCTTGAACTACAACATCTCATCCTGGTACACCTTTCTCTCTGTTAAAGATAAATCAAAACTGTGCAAAGTCATCAACCACGCCACCAAAATAACAAGCACCATTCAGACCTCTTTGACACATCTCCACACACAGGCAGTCAAACAGAAAGCCAACACCATCATAAATGACCCTTCACACCCACTCCACAGTTCATTTCAGCTCCTTTCATCTGGCCACTGTTACAAGGTACCACTAGAAAAAATAAACAAAGTAAAGAAATCATTCATTCCAACCTCAATCAATATTATCAACAAGTCTTAAGCATTAGACCCAGGTTTCTTAGCTTCATGTTTGCTGTTCTGTACTGCATTGTTATGTCGCTTATGCCTTTTTTATATCTTTTAAGGATTATGTGTTTTTTTTATTGTGTTAGCACGTCAAAGACAAATTTCCACTGCTCTGCAATGGACAATAAAGTTCTTTCTGATTCTCTTCATGTAGTACGGTTACCATTTTTTAATCAATCTTGTCCTAGATATTGTGTTACCTTTGTAGTTGTGAGCTAAAAACTCCCATCTACAGCAATCTGTTGGCAAAAAGTTTGGTGTGAATAAAAAATATTTGTTACTTTTACCCATCAAAATTTATGCAGTCGCAGGTTGTCACAATATTCATTGGAAGGGGATGATCCATTTAAGTATACTTTAAACAAGGCACTTATTTTCATAAATGATATGACTACAATATGCTTAACTTATGAAAGGATCAAACTAAGGCATAAGGATAAGCATGACCTAGCTGCCAAGACAGCACATAAGTGAAACAATGCAACAATAAAATATAAAGTCCCAGTTGTATCCTTAAAGTGAAAGTGGTAAAAATTTGGGATTAACATGGGGCAGACCTTAATAAATCAATTTACTTAATCAGCATCAATTTACTGCCTCAACTTCATGTCCCAAATCATAAACACCCATTTTATGACAAAAACATGGGGCCCTATCGTACACCCGGTGCAAAGGCGGTGCACCAGTGGCGCAGGTATCATTGCTATCTTACACCCGGCCCAAACGTAATTTTTCTTACAAGTGTAAGATAGTAAATCCGTTTGCACTTGGTCTGTGCGCCGAGGGGTGGAGGTCTGAGAATGAAGGTGGAATGGAGGCGTGTCCTGGTGTGTTTAATATTGTACACCCGGTGCAATGAGGTCAAATGTGTCAGGAGTTTAGACCAGCCAAAACCTGGTCTAAACGGAGGCGCAAACATAAAACGGCCTGGACCGCAACCTGCTCACGCTGTTCTCCACAATCACAAACACCTTTCTTTTCTGTTTTTGCCTGTCAGCAGTGTAAAATGTTTAAGTGTGCTTTGGACATATTTAGTGAAGTTAGTAAAGTGTCCTTTGAAATTTTTTTTGATCACAAAATAAGAAGTTTGAAGTTAACAGTGTGTGTATGGGAGTGTGTGTATCTCGCGTTTGGCTAAGACGCACATACTCCTTTCATTTATGTGAGCCTCCCACACACAGGTTTAATTTCAAATTAGGAGTGACTGTATTCATAATGCCAAATTAATCTCAATGGACGAGACTGGTTGGATTGCAACTGTTGCATCGTCTTAAACAGATCGGTCACATCGGGAGCAAACTTCCTTGTTCGTGTCAGCGTATTTATTTGATCAGAAAAACAAGGATTAAATTATAATAATCTATAACATGAACCCTGAGCCAAGAGTTCTGTCTGTTCGCCGCTGGATTGCCTTTCTTTGTTTGAATTCAATATCAACAAGTGGCTGAAAGAAAAACAGTTGGTCAACCATTATTAACCATGTGTATTCTATTCACAAAATGAATTAAATTTTTAGATGTGTGTGTATGTGCCTGCGTGTGTGCCTGTGACAAAATATGTAAATGTTTGCTTTCTAAATGGTTTGACTTAAGGGGGAATCAGCTGAAAGCTGTCTAACACAATACATTTATTGAGCGTTGTCCCCGTCCAGCCAAATTAACGAACAAACAAATGAATGAATAAGTAAATAAATCCTTGTCGTTCAGCCGTGTGCACCGGGTGTACGATACCAATAGGCCGTGCGCCATTCTCTAAAGGGAATAAGAGCAGATTCTCCCATTAGTTCACGCATTTTTGGCCAGAGAAACACCCATGAAACACCTATGAATTGATGAGATGATTCTACACAGCTGATTGGACTACAGGCTGTGCGCCAGTGGTGCATTGGGTGGGGCAGAGCAGGATCTCGCTGCTGCTCCTGGAATGAGTCAGTAAAGGTTGACCTGGAAACTCCCATGAATAAATTTTTAACTTTCCCCGCCCAATGAGCCAATGGCGCACGGCGCAAAGTGTACGATAGGGCCCATCAAGTCACAACTCATACAGTGTAATATACCCAAGAAAACTCATTACACGGTCCAATAAAGGTTTGAAATAGAATTCTCATTATTGAACGTGTTTACATTGCAAACAAAACAGTCCAGACACCTTTATTTACACTACCTGGCACCAAACTTGAATAAAACACAGAAAGTTATCACTGAGTTGCTATCCCTGCTCACGGTGCAGCCATGTCACAGTATTGCCCTCACTCTGCAAACTACTAGACATTTCATAAATTAATATAAACAAAACCAAGAAAACTGCCAAGAAAAATGATCCTAATGAACTTTAATTCAAAGAACACCACACACATGACCTGCCTTGGTGCCAGTGGGCATACTGACAATACCCCATGATTTAACATGGTGGTGTAAGTGGCATTAGGACTAGCATGATAATGGTTTGACTTATTTCTTTT
The DNA here is from genome assembly GCA_029783805.1 of Acanthurus tennentii. Classification (NCBI taxonomy): domain Eukaryota; kingdom Metazoa; phylum Chordata; class Actinopteri; order Acanthuriformes; family Acanthuridae; genus Acanthurus; species Acanthurus tennentii. The sequence continues at coordinate 1,251,440 of JAPZDZ010000021.1, forward strand.
TTCTTTTTTTTATATATATTTTTTCCTTTTTCTTTTACTATCTTTCCCTCTCTATTTTCTCCTGTTTTCCATTTACACCACCACCCACACACCCACATACATGCACAAACACACAGACACACTGTTGCTTCATATCAACATAGTATATTACCGTAAACACACTACTTTTGTCTCTAGTTCACTGTGTCTTCATAAATATTTGCATCTATTTTCTGTAGGAGTTGTTTTTGTATTTTTTGTGGTGTTTCATTACTCTCATATCCACTGTATTTTTCTCTCTTTGAGGTTCCACTGGCTTTGTCATTGACCTACAGTAAAAATGAAAAAAAGAAGAATGCAAGCTGCTTAAAAAACTAATTCAAACAGAAAGTGCAATCAGGTTAATACAAAGTAAATACTACATTTTCCAGGTTTTTCTGTTTTTTCATAATCTTGTATTTTTGGGTTTAGGAGCATTCCGTACTTAATTGGTTGAGTATGAAGTGTTCCTCTTGACATGAGCCTATGGCGAAGGAGTTACATTATGTTTTCACTTAGAATCAGAAATAGTAAGAACCAAACAATACCAGCACAAGGGATCTCTGTGCTACACTGCTGTGTCAACACAAACCATGAAGCTGATTTATTGACATGTCAGGCAGAAGTAATCTCTTTAATCAGCACAATCTTATCGCATGATGAGGAAGTGGTGGCGCACAAAGCAGAATCATTTATCCTGCTGTTGTGTGGAGCCTTGAGCTGCTGATAGGAAACACCAGGAGTAAAACTGAATTGGGAATAGAGCAGGGATAAAAAAGCAAATTATATTGCTCAGAATAAAACACTTTCACGTGTTGACATTATTACAATACCCGCTACTAATTAATTACATCCAGGGGAAAACTTTTTATAGTCAAAGGAGAAGACAAGTACACACATGCTCACATACATTCACACATGCTTCGTATTTATGCACAGATTTAAACATAATGTATGTCAACACAGTAAAGAAAAAAAACATTTATAAGGATATAACACGTCTGATATTAATGCTGAAAAAAGGGAAGCACTTCAGTGTGAATAAACAATTGAGAACATTCCAGAGTCTGAAAATGCTGTGAAATTACACTCTTTTCAACATCAATGAATGAGTTACACTGATAAGCAGCTGTAACTAACAAAAATGTCAAGGGACAGTCTTATGTCACCTATGCCGGAAAGATGTTCTTTTGCATTTTCGTGTAAGTAAATGCTTTTTATGTCACTATTTATCATTGAAAGAGGTGACACAATGATGATGAGTCTATTGCCCATTGATTTAAGATTTTATACATTTTCTGTATTGAGACCCAGGTGTCTGAGGCAACATTGAAAAAAAGGTGAACTGTTATAGTTGATGCAAATTTCACTACCCCACAGCTGCAGTTCAACATTAAAAGCTTTTAATTGGTGAAACACAAGTTGACTTTTATTAGAAGGTAGTCACAGAAAATGAAATTTAATTAGTCAGTAGCTTTAATAGCTACATTGTCAAAAATGCATGTTTTGTAACAATCTGATAGTCATTTTCAGTATCCTGTTTTGTAATATTGCAGGTAGTGACAGAACAAGAAGGAGCAGCCACAGTAAGCTGCTAGATGAACAACTTCAGGTGACAAACTGCAACCCCAAACTTCTCTGCAAAGTAACCAACCCTATTCATGTGCCCTGCTGTTCGCAGATTCATGCTGTATGCAGCATAAAATCAGATCACGATCCTCACAGAATGACTGAAAATAGCAATAGCAATAAAATAACATTACCTCAGGTGGCATTGCAACTATATTCTATGGAACTATATTCTGAATTTGATGCTTGTAACACATTCCAAAGAAGTTGGGACAGGGAAAATGCTCAAAAAACCACTTGAACATTCCACAGGTAATTGGAAACAGGTAGGAGTGTCATGACTGGTATAAAAGGAGAATCCAGTTACAAGCAAGGATGGGGCAAGGTTCACCAATTTGTGAACAACTGCATAGGCAAATATTCCAAAAGTTTAAGAACAATGTTTCTCAAGGAAAACACAAGGAACACAAAGGGGAGAGCAGAGGAGCAGCGACACTGCCGTTCATAAGAGGTGTCACGGAGCGCATCCAGAGGGTCATGAAAAAGCACCAAATCAACACACCAATAAAACCATACATAAAACTACGACAGCTGTTAGTTCACCCAAAGGATAAAATCGAGCAACAAAATAAATGCAACATCATATATGAAATACCATGCAAATCATGCAATAAAACCTACATTGGAGTTTTACCACTTGCAAAAGACAGACAGCAGGAGGTGTGGTCCACCAGTCAAAAAAACTGACAGGTGGACCACACCCTTCTGAGGAAGGCGGAAGTCATCCGTTGAAACATGTCAAGGTAAAGAACATCATCGACCGATTTATGTGTCTGTGATAAAAGAAAAAAAAAACTTTATTTTTATCTCAAGTGTAGACACAATGAACATGATGAAACTAACAGGATATCAGGATTTCACCATCTACACTCCATAATATCATCAAAAGTTTCAGAGAATAAGGAGAAATCTCTGCATGTAGGGGGCAAGGCTGAACACAAACACTGAGTGCCCGTCACCTTCATTCCCTTGGGATGCACTGCATTTAAAAACCGACATAATTGTATAATGGATAATGCACATGGGCTCAGGAATACTTTGGAAAACCATTGTCATTTAACACAGTTTGTCGCTGTATCTACAAGTGCAAGTTAAGACTCCATCATACAAAGAGAAAGCCATACATCCACAACATACAGAAATGCCACGGACTTCCCTGGGCCCGAGTGCATCTGAGATGGACTGACACAAAGTGGATTAGTGTGCTGCGGTCTGACGAGTCCACATTTCACATTGTTTGTGGAAATCAAGGATACCATGTCCTTCAGGCTAAAGAGAAAAAGGACCATCCAGCGCAAAGTTCAAAAGCCAGCATCTATAATGCTATGAGGTTGTGTTAATGCCCATGGTATGGGTAACTTGCACACCTGTGAAGGCACCGTTAATGCTGAAAGGTACATACAGGCTTCGAAGCAACATATGCTACCTTCCAGTCGATGTATTTTTGATGTATTCAGTCTGCACGTGGTACAACAGCATGGCTTATTAGTAAAAGAGTGCAGGTGCTAGACTGGCCTGCCTGCAGTCCAGACCTGTCTCCTGTTGAAAATGTGTGGCGTATTATGAACATGTACGTGGTCACAAGCATGCACCAAAAAAGAATAAAAATTTCGGCTGCAAGACCAAAAGTGCATCAATCTCATAAAAAGTTGTTACCCGATGTGGCCTCAAACTATGAGAACAAATGCAGACAAAAAACAAAAAAAAAGAAAATGTGTGGCGTATTATGAAGCTCAAAAATTAACAATTATAGCCAAGTCTAACGTTCAGTTGATTCAAAGAAAGAGTCTATGTTATAATTTTATGTCATCATAGTTTTTGTTTTGATTTTAAGGTTTAAGGTACTCCACAAATTAGCAACAAATTAGTTTTTTTTTTCACCATTAGAGAGAAGAATTCACTCAGACTGCCATCTGCACAGCTACCTTGCAAACAAAACCAAGTTGAATGAAAACAGTCTGCGGGGAGATTTCCATGCTGTCCAGCTGATTAGAGGAGAGATAGGAACCTGACACCTGAAACTCCACATTGATGCTGGGAAAGATCCATGTGGAGCATGTTGTGAGAAGTTCCTAATCATCAGCCAAGGCTGCCAGCTCCTCTACAGCTGCAACTTCCTAAGCTCAAAGTAAGGATAAACCATCTACAACATCAACAACATCACCAGGTCTGCTTACTTCCACCTGCGCTCCATCAATCGTCTCCTCCCCTCCCTCACCCCCCACACCACCGCCATCCTCGTCCATAGCCTTGTCACTTCCTGCCTTGACTATTGTAATTCACTCCTCTTCAGCCTCCCTCAAAAGTCCCTCCGTAAACTTCAGCTGGTTCAGAACTCTGCTGCCTGGATTATCACCAAAACCCCCTCATCCCACCACATCACCCCCGTCCTTCAGCAACTCCACTAGCTCCCGGTCAATCAAAGAATCACCTACAAAATCCTTCTGTACACCTACAAGTCTATCCATAACCTTGCCCCTCCTTACCTCTCTGA
>JAPZDZ010000021.1:1255680-1271784 GCA_029783805.1 Acanthurus tennentii
GTAGAAAGTTGAAGATGGGGCATGTGAGGGGCAGTATGAGTCACCATAGATCCACCGGGAGTCTCTAGCAGGTTTCTTACGGAATTTCGAAGTATCACGATGATTCAGAAGAAAAAAATTAGCACGAAAAACAGGGCTGAAAAAATTAGCACGAAAAACAGAGCTGGAAAAAATTAGCTTGAAAAACAGGGCTGAAAAAATTTGCACAAAAAACAGAGCTGGAAAAAATTGGCACGAAAAACAGGGCTGAAAAAATTAGCATGAAAAACAGAGCTGGAAAAAAATTAGCACGAAAAACGGGGGGGGGGGGAATAATTACCCCGAAAAACAGAAATAATTACCCCCAAAAAACAGAGCTTTTTTTTTTTTCCAAGTGCATGCAATACGCTTCTGTAGACAACAAAAAACACAGAAGCACACAGAAAAATTTGCTGTTTCTTGTATTTGACCAATTACTGACTGGAGCTTATGAACACTAGGTCTACTCTTAACACACTTTACAACATTCTGCCTCTGGGTTTAGAGAGGTGCTGCGGGTGACAAACCTGATCACAAATTAGAGGAATGGGACATTATACCGCTGTAGTGCTGCACTCCCAATACAAACTATAAAAATCTAATCCTTGAGTGTTTGTGAAAACCTTTGTGATCTGCTAACAAATAGGAGTGGAACTGGAAAAGGAGTGACCCAAACAGAAGATTGTTTTTAGGACTTAGTTCAGGATTACTCATAGTCTTCTCTGGGTGTGATATTATCAATCAATTGTATTGGGACAACTGTGGCACCTTAAATCTTCCTTTTCTTCTCTCACAATGTTGGAAAAACTTTCTGCATGTCCCAGAGGTGTATAAGGCTGTGTTAGCTTGTAAGGATATGAACATAGAGTTGTGAAAAGTTGATTCCAAATCCTCAAAAAACAACTTTTTTTTAAACAAGTATTTAAAGAACAAAAATCACATTCAAATAGAGTTTTAAATATTTGGCAGCACTGACACAGAAAATGATATTTTGCATCAATGTAGTACTGTGAGGCACAGTGATTGTCAAAAAAAAGAAAAAAATCAGTCTGCTTATTATGTAAGATAATTTTGTCAGAACTCAGGGTTAGCACAGACCTGAACTAAAGACAGAACAAAATAATGTTTATTTTAATATATCAAAAGTCTCTTTTTACTGCTAACTGTAAAACAAAGCACTGGTTGTTCATATGTGTTGATTGAAATTGAATTGAAAGTGAATGGCATTCACATCTACTGTCGGTTCATTGCCAAACCACATGTTTTTAGAAAGGTAAGTACTATTACTATTCTTATTACTACTGCTGCTAATACTACTGACACCACTACCACTAGAACTATTAGTACTACTACTGATAAATATGATATTAATTATAATGAGACACATTAATGGAACACAAAGACCTATGGTAATTTTGCCATTGCGCAATAGCTCCTCCTCTTTATAGGTCTTTTCTTGCCTCCATCAGCTTCACAGTCAGTCAGAAACTCCAACGGGATTTTATCACTTTACTTGATAGTGGTGCAGAAGGACTTTTTCACTTACCGATACCAGGATTCTTCTCTAGTTATGTTTCGGGTTTCCTTGCCCATGTATGTTGTGCTCCTGTTTGTGGTGAGTACAAAAGCATCTCTGTTTTTTTTTTACTTGTGTGTTTTTCTATTGTTACAGACCTTTTTTACTGTCTTGTTTTAGTGATGCCTAAAATTTTACTCAGTTCTTTTAGGCTCTGAACTGAAGCATGTGAATGTTACTGTTTTATAATGTGTCTATTGTAAAGATTGTGTAATGATTGAATTGGTACTTGTTAGGTAATGGACAAACTACAATAGCTGTGACCTTCGTTCTGGAACTATGGCAAGCTGTATGCTATTCAGGCTACCAGTAGAAAATAAACAGTTTCAACTGTGTATAGGGCAAGAACCTAGAACTTCTTCAGAAAATCTTGATGATTATGTTTACTTCCTCACATTATAGCCTTATTATCTTTTTCATGTTGATCCTGAGGATACCTGGCTACTATGGCGACACAGGTATAAGCTGTGCTATCACAGAGATGGAGTGTTTCTCATCTTGATTATATTTTGTTTCAGCTTAACAGGATATAGAGTATAAAACAGCATATTAAGACATTGAATCCCATAGGCTCTCAATGGCTCTTCCATCTGTGTGTGTGAGGGAGAGAAAATACTTTGTGAGCACATTGGAACTGTGTTTCATTTTTTTAAATGAGGATATCAATAATCTTAGAAATATTGTCTCAAATGAATAGGAAAGACAAATTGCTCCTTTGATCATTATTGATTCAATATATTCTTTGTGCTCAACCTTTTTCCATACAAGTGATGTCTCTGGCAAGGATGAGTATTTCCTTACTTAGAGATGTGTGGGAACTCCCTTCTCTTTTCATTTTACCAGTTTTGTTATCCTGACATGCCCTTGCACTTTCTTTCTTGTAGGGCGCAGCTAAGTTAGGAGTGGTAGGGTGTGGTGGCCTGTTTTCTGAATACCAACAGCTACACAGTACCCTATAGATGGATGCTTTTACATACAGTATCTTTATTTACGTTATGTAACTTAAAAATTTGCAATTTGGAACTACATTGCTATATTTCTTAGTCCAAGTTAGTGTCATTAGTCTATTTTTTAAGCTTAGACAATTTAATTTTCATTTTACCAAAGGTTGACATTTACAATCATATATCTACTCAGCTTTGTGAAACAGTAGTGTATTAATGTATTAATTACACTCACAAGTTGCAAAAAAAGGATTGTACAAATGCGCTGTCTAATGTTATTGAAAGCCTCTGTTATCCATGAATGAGGTGTAATCTGTGTTGTGTTGTGGATTAGTCTGTGATAAAATCTGCCTTTTGCTGTGCAGAAGAGTGTTGGTCAAAATCACTAGAAAATGCTGTCTTGCATACTGCAAATTGCAGTAGGACATCTTGCTAATTTCTGAACACTTTATTGGACATACCATGTATTTTTTTGCATACCAATATTTTTCTTTCTGGCACAGTAAATAGTATAGTTGCTATTTAATTAGAAAAACAAGTTGTTTCTATTTTGTGGTTTTTATTTTTGATCATGGTATCAGTGATTGGTTGTACTTTTACTAGGGGCTATTTCCTCTTTACCCTTCATTTTAGCACACAAAGGACTACAGCCACAACATAGTCAGATTTGAAATTAATGTTCATATAATAGTGACTTATGGGTAAGGATGTTGACTTGTTTGGATGCAAACTCACTCACAAACACAGTTAGATTAAAAAGTTTTTTTGACAACCTGAAATATACTGAATACTTGATTTTTAAAAATGCAACTCATAGCATTGATTTAGTCTGAATCTATTACTGAGTCAGGTGCAGGATTATTGCACACTGTTCAAGAAGGTAGGACTGTCCCTTAACAAGTGGGATTTTTGGCCAACTCCACACTGAAGCTGTGGGTGTTCTTGCTTAGAAACTACTCTGCTGCACCACCATCTTTTCAATAACAAGGTTTTCAGAACACAAACTTATTCATACTCATAAATATAGAAAGAAAATGTTGTCGTCTTATTGACAGCATTTTCAGAGGTGTCTGCCAAGCCCCACATTTGTATTCATTTTTAGTGCAATTGTGTCCCATGATAGGATATCTGATAAACCGACCTTAAGTGTTATACAGCTGACTTTATTTAAGAGATTAGTTTACACCCACATGTAAAGTTTTTTTTCTTGTGAAATAATTTCATCTGTTTTATTGCAGTTTCAAGCTGTTGTGGTGAAGGCTGTCTGGCTTCCCCCAAGAAAACCACTGTCTGAAAATGTGGACTATTCTCAACAGGAATCTGTTGCCAAGGTAAGTCATTAGTCTCTCAGGACATTATCAGGAAAATTTAAAATTAGAGATTTGGAGGCCACTTATCTTGGAATCCAATGTTAACTTCCCATGATAATTACTTCGGAGGTTCTGATGAATTCAGTGACATTTCTAAGTTTTGAATGAAGTGTGGGGGTAAGGTATACTCCACCATCCCTCAGAAGTTGTTTAAGCTGCTGTTACACTGCATTGTGACTGGTAAGAAACACAGGCTGGAGTTAAGAACATTTATTTTTCATTGTCAACATGAGTACACATTCCAAATGAAGTTGACAACTGCGAAAGGACAGCTATTATGTATTTTGCCCCCTCATCATGGGGCACAATACAAAAATATTCCAATATGAATACATATACCTGGACTTTGTTCTATGTGCTGCTGTCTGACCTGGCCCAAACACTGTTGTGAGAGAGGTTTTTAACTGGTACACTAAAATTGAATGGATCAGACTTTATTTATGAATGAGCTCTTTTTTCTGTTTCAGATTCATTCAGACCATGATGACCGCTCGGGAAATATCATCTACTCTCTCGAAGGTGTTGGTGCAAGCCAGTACCCCTTCAATGTGTTTGTCGTTAACTCAAAAACTGGACTAATTACTTTGACCAAAAAGCTTGACAGGGAGGAATTTGCTACATATGATGTGAGAAATAAATGACAGATTCAGTTTTATCTATTACACTTTTTTAAAAATTTCATTACATCCTTGCTAAAAGTCATTGATTGCTACTTGTTGTAATCAATATTAAGGCACTTTCAGAAGAGCAGATGATAGAGACAACAATATCTGGGTTTTCTCTTTCAGCTGTTAGGTGTTGCTAGGTACAGAAATGGTACACTGGCTGAGGAAAAGATCGACATACGATTTATAGTTAAAGATGAAAATGACAACCCTCCAGTTTTTTCAAAGATTGAGGCCGGGGAGGTGAATGAGCTCAGTCCAGCAGGTGAGTGTGTCTGCTTTTGTATACACTTCAAATACATATGTCTAGTTTGTCATGTAGGAGCAAAGCAATACTTAATATATTACCTAAGTAGTACATATAAATGAGGCAAAACCTTTCATTTGTATTTGCTTGTGCTTACTTTTTGTTTATCTGTTAAGTTAACATTCAGTGTCACTCATCAAAAACACTGTACCTGCATTATTAACATCATTATCTGACTAGAAGTCTGCCTGATGTTGTTGACTCTTTTTGGCCCATCACTGCCACCTGTTGACAAGTGAAATACACACTCATTGGCAAGAATGTCAGAGGTGGGCAAACTACGGCCCATGGGCCACATCCAGCCCGTTGGTCTTTTTAATCTGGCCCGCCAAAGATTGAGAGAATTGCCCAAATCAAATCATATCATAATTATGACCAAATTCCTTTGACCTTGTCCTGTAATGCCTGGCATCCCACTGGGTGGCGCATTTGCCTTATTTCTAAGCGCCACAAAATGGCTGTGTTGCGGTCACCGGAGCTGAATGCTGCCACTCTAACGTCACGTCTCAGCAGTGTCTTTCCGTGCCGCAGCGTCATCAATCCATGGCAGTTCAATTTTTGTTACCTGACGAAAGACCAAAAACAAAGTCAATCCTTAAATGTAGAAAACAAAATGAAAGAGAGTAAAGCCAAATTAAAATCATGGCTCCAAAGAGACATAATGCTGCATTGCTGTTGTTGCTGCACAGTTTTTTTAATTTAGTGTACATGTGTTGGACCTCAGAAAGAAAAGCGGCAGATTTTGCTGCATCTAATGGGGATCCTAACAAACTAAACTGTATTTTGTGTTGTGTAATGGATTTGATTTTATAATATTGCATGTAATCTATGTCGCACATATTTTAACATTAAAGAAATTTAGACATAGAATAGACATAAATTTTACACACAACTTGCAGATTGTATTTGAACCACCATCTAAAACAAACAGTGAGGTGGTGCTTTTTTTATAACTTGATAACTTGTAGTTATCTACACCATGGTGAGGTACAATAATTTGTAGCTGTTAAGACTGAAAAGAGGAGTTACAATTATCGTACTTTATTAAAAAAGATTGTTGCACTCAAGCTGTCTCTGTAAAACACAGTTACCGCAAAGCTGTTGTAAAAGGATATTTGCAGTAACTTACAGCACTATATCTTAAATAAACCTCATGGTGCAACCTGGACACATCATCAGTGATGTTTCTGGAGTCATAGGGTGTTTCGGGTCTTAACATCAGACACCCTCACCCAGGCGCCCCAGCCGGGGGTGATCAAGCCCCGACTTGTGTCCAGGTAGCGCATTATGCCACGCTCTGAAAGCCACCTTGGATTTTGGAGTTTAAGCATGAGCCATATCAAACCCTTGGTTTAAAGTATGTATTGTCTTGTCACTGTAGTGACCCTCTGAGCAAGCTTCTTCCTCCAAGAGTCTGGTAGACATTGCTGAGGGTCATCATCAAACTGGCAACACCTGGGCCCTGTGTGCCAGTACTCTATAAAAACTGCCATTTGTTAAACACATTTTTAACGGTAGATGTTAATGTTTGCTAAGGTTACATGTGATGTTTTCTGTTTTGAAGCAGTAGATGCAAATTATATTGTTGTTTTCTTACAGTAAAACAGCACAGTGAATATTTAAGCCTAATGACTGTTTCATTTCATGCTATTTTCTTCAGGCACTTCAGTCATGCAAATAACTGCAACTGATGCTGATGAAGAGGGGAATGAGAACTCTCAGATTGCCTATTCCATCGTAAGTCAAAATCCACCTGGTGACATGTTCGACATTTCCAGTGACGGGACCGTTTACGTCAAAAATTCTGCCTTGGACAGAGAGGTATGGACTGCATTGACATCATAATGCCAATTCTGCAGAAATGAAATTTTGCTCTCCTTTGACTGATCAATGTCAAAATGTGGTTAAGAAGATATTGAAAAGTTGAAATATATTATATATCATACATTATTATTTATATTGTATATAGGGCCATATAAATTCCTGAAAATTACATTAAAAAGGAGCTCTGGAACTGAGAAAAAGTTGTAATTATCTAAGAAACTTTAAACAATGTGGTTAATAGTTTACCTTTTTAATCCTTCCTGTTTTTTAGTCCCATCTTACAACAATGTGTGGCACAGTCTTGCTGAGTCATTCATCACCATTGTTTTATTTTCAGAAAGCAGATCAGTACACCCTGATAGTGAAAGGTCAAGACTTGAACGGCAAACCTGGGGGAAACTCTGCAACTGGCACTGTTACAATTAACATCAAAGATGTGAATGACAATCCTCCTACTCTGGAAAAGCAACAGGTAGCTTTCTTTGTAACACTCAATATGGATAGCTGTCTTATAGGTCAAGAAAAAGGTTTCCATTAGGGTTTTTAAGAACTTTGACTGTTTTCTTTTAGTGAAAGAAGGAATATATTAGAATGTTGACATGTTCATGTCACAAATCACAAAAATCAAGTAAAACAAAGGCTAATCAGTAAATGTTTTTTTTTGACAAACAATGTAGAAATTAGCCCTCTTTCTTTTAATTTCATAATGTCCTTTTTATTTGCAGTACGAAGGCACTATTGAGGAGAATGTAGCAAATGTGGAGGTGATGAGAATTAAAGCTGAGGACCTGGACCTGAAGGATACAGACAACTGGGAAGCTGTGTTTGACATTGTCAATGGCAACGAGGCAGGGTACTTCAGCATTGAAACAGATCCAGTCACCAACGAGGGCATCCTAATGCTCAAAAAGGTACTGCTGGATGAGCAGCACAGAAGAGTTTCTGCATTATAAAACTAATGACATGCTCATTATAAAAAGAGTAGATCTAGATGTATTTGGAGAAAAGATGTAGTACCCTCCAAACAGACAGATTAAACTAAAGTTAAATGTTATTTGCTTTTAGTGTGCAAATAAGACAGAGAAAGGCCACAAATAGTCAGTCACAACCTATTAACCTAATGCTTCCATCTGTCACTTAAACCAGTACAGGATGTAAGAGTGAAATAAAAATCCCCATTAAATTGTAATTCCTTCAATTTGAAAAATAATGATAAAAAAACATAACCAATAAAAAAACAAAAACCAAACAAACAAAACAAAAAGCAAACAGAACAGGATGTAAATCAACCAACTGTCCTCATCCTGAAGTACATCAGCAAACATGTTTGTCCAAAGGCCCAGGAGGTTCCCTGATCATCAATTAAAATGATCAATCTAGAGTCTAGATTCCAGGGTAATCCCAAGCCAAGGGTCCATCTGATGGTCTCTGATCACTTTGGATACATCCACAGAAAGATGGGTTAGAGGCCTCCATATTAGATATATTAACCACCTCATTTAAGTGTTTTTAGTAAAAACAACAGTGGTTCTCTCTCAATGTCTAAGGTTCTAATTCTCTTTCAGAGTGAGCCCTACCACATTGTGAAGGGAATTCATTTCCACTGCCTGCTTGTGGGAGTAATGTTGTATCAATGTACTCCTTGATACACTTATGAACCATCTATTGCTCATTCTCTGTGTTTTCTTAGAGAAAATGAAGAGCCATAAGTTAAAAAAATGAGCCATTGCTGTGGATTAAACCCACATTCTCATAACCACAGTTATGAGAATCCAGAGTTTGCCCAGCTACCTCCCCTGACAAAATAGTTCTCATGATCCCAAGTGAAAGCATATCCTTCCACCGCACTGAGGTGAAATTTCTCTGAAAGGGTGCCGGTGCTTTGAGGGGCAGCAGGTCTCTACAGTTCATTTAGTATTACTTGTCTCATGCCTGTGCCCGTCTCAGGATGCAAAAGATGACGCAGAGATTGAGGAAAGTGGTGGGAGAACAAGAAAAAAACTGTCAGACGGGTCAGATATATTTCATTAGGTAGGGGTTGTTTAGAAATTTGGACAACTCGCTACTTCATGCCATCATCATATTGCCCAACCTTAAAATTACAGACCTACACAAAACAGAGCATCTGCATTTCAGACTTAATTTTGTTCATAAGGTGAACTTGTATAGATAAATGTTACTGTCTGTTATTGTTGAAATAATCGCTTCATTATGTTTGTGTGTGCCATTTCACAGGCTGTGAATTATGAGGATGTGAAGGACCTTGACCTTAAACTAGCTGTAAGAAACAAGGCTCCACTACATGGTGGATTAGGAGGAAGCACTGGAGCTGGTGTGGGTATCGGAGGGGGAGCAGGAGGAAGTGGGGGAGGGGGTGGTGGAGCAGGAGGCGGTGGGGGAGGAGGAGGAGGGGGAGGAGCTGGGGGACCTGGCGGAGCAACTGGTGCAGGAGGTGGATCTGGAGGGCAAACCACATATAAAACCTATCCTCTCAAAATCAATGTGAAGAATCAGCCTGAGGGACCAAGATTTGACCCCAAAGTCAAAGCTATTCCCATCTCAGAGGGAGGCAGCTCCATCAACATTAAGGATGTTATTGCCCGCTACCCTGCAATAGATGAAGACACAGGAAAACCAGCTGAGAACGTCAAGTCAGTGAAAATACAACACATATAAATTAAAGCCTCTGCAATTGAAACTAAAATAACAGCTCAATTTTCTACATTCAGTGGTGTCTGACACAACATTTTTCCTGGTGTAGGTATGCCAAGGGCTCGGACCCAGACAATTGGCTAACCATTGATCCTGAGACAGCTGAGATTAAACTGAACAAGATGCCTGACAGAGAATCTCCATTCCTGGTCAATGGGACATATTTTGCTGAAGTCCTGTCTATTCCTGACGGTACAAACTTCTCTTATGTGTCTGCTCAAGCTTCACATGTTTTACATGTCAGACTCTTAGTAAAAAGCAGCTATAGGAATGTAGGACACACTGAACCTGAAAGTCCTAAGTCTTCACCACTTTCTTCAAGTGACCCTATACCCTATATACCCCACAATATGGAAACCATAGATTTAAAAAAAAGTACTTTAAAAGTTAAGGTTGTGCTTGCCATCGAGTCGCACAAATTTCTGGAGCACATATGAAAAAAAAAATATTTAGAGTATGAGATTTTTTTTTGCAATATTGGTATTTTCATCCAGAGTTTGCCCAGCTGCCAAATAAAAACAAGGTTATGGTACCACTTATGGTAATATGTAAATTGCTGTCTGATGACCCCTTGCATCTGTGCAGTCAAAAAACTAGCTATTTGTGAAAAAAACACAGAATGTACAAAGAGTCTAGCAGTCACAATGACTATGTTCACTAGCAAGGGGAATTAAAGCTTTGTCTTTGAACTTAACTTCGTAAAAAAATGTGACATGCGTGATGATCTGTTCTTATTTTCATTTTTCTAACTCAGATATAAATGGTAAAACAGCCACTGGAACCATAGCCATCCAGGTGGAGGACTTTAATGACCACTGCCCCACCCTGACCAGCAGCATCCAATCTTTGTGTACCTCAGATGATTCTGTTATTGTGAACGCTAAAGATGAGGATTTATATCCTAATGGACCTCCATTTGACTTTATCATCATCCCGGAAGGCACACAGGGGAAATGGCAGGTGGAGCATCTCAATGGTGAGGAGAATTTTGCCCATTGTATAAAAGTTATGGTACCTATATATAGAAAAATACTAATAAATATCAAGTTAAAACGTTTCAGTACTCAACATGAATTAGTGATGCCACAGATGTGTTTTTCTCACAACCTGGGGTTGTTGAAAGAAAAGTTTTTTGAATTCCCCACACAAGATGTTTTAAGCTCCCCAAGTAATGGAGTAATTACCCAGATTTATCCTTAAAACTAACTCTGAGATTGTTTTGACCAGGTTACTTGGTAAGCATCTTGGACCAGTGGACTACCACAATATATTAAACCCTGTTTTTAAAACAGAATGTAGTAAACCAAAAAACTTTGAGTCTTGAATCTAGAAAACATGATTTTTTAAACTTTTTGTTTGACTTGTTACTGACAGACACTGCAGCTATCCTGAGGGCCCAGGAGTCCATGTGGCCTGGTGTTTATGAGGTAGAATTTTTGGTAAAGGATGAGCAGGGCCATGCATGTCCAGAACCACAGAAAGTAAGCGTTCAAGTGTGTACCTGTGAGGATGGAGTGGTGTGTGGAAAACGAGGTGCCAATGGTAAGCTCAGCAAAGGAGCAGAGTTTGGACCTGCAGGAATCGGACTGCTATTTCTGGGCCTGCTGCTTTTGCTATGTAAGTATAATATGTTGCTCATCTTTATGAAAGGTCTATTGCTCAAACACAAAACACTTTAACAACCAATACTTATTGTAAGTATATAGGATGTTACCTATTTCCTAATGAGTGTAAGTACATTATAAAACTATTATATAGTATATTTAATACCATGAGTAGATAGTTTGCCACCTAGAGATGAAACTAAGGAATATCAGGTAGACAGGTCTGTGAATACTTAAGATATGTGGGTATCTTGATTAATGTGTATAGTAACTGTAAACAAGTTAAGTTTTAACTCTAAACTGCCATTGATATCAAGACAAAGCATATGAAAGCATATAATAAAACATTTTTTCTTGTTTTACTTAATATTTAAACAGTTAAGTTTCTGATTAGTATCTCTTTGCACTGTTTTTGTACTGCTATAACATGAATTTCCCTTCGTAACATTTCTTATCTCCCAGCTTGTCCTTTCTTATTGTAGTATTTCAACTAAAATATAAGTTGTTCATTAATGTTAAATGTCCCTCTTAATACAAACCTTGGTTTGAACTTTTAATAATCAAAGTGAAGGGCCCCCATGAAAAATCCTATACATCACAATGGCCCAGTTTTTTTTTAAGGTAAATCCTGGGATCTCTTTACTCTAAGATGTGATTATGGTTCTGCCCAGCAGGTGGCAAACACACACTTAATAGGTCAAACTTTCAGGCAAACTCATTCATCTCAGATGTATAGACATACAACTTACACTAGAATGGATGTAGGATGACCTGGTATCACTGCTAAAGAATAACAATGTTTGCTAGAAAAGAATACAAATCCTCACTGTACTCTACCAGGTGATTAGCAACTGCACCTCCTTTTAAAAAAAAACATCTCCTTAGTCTCTCATCACACTGTTTGAGCCATTAAGTGAGAATAAACTTCGTTTTTGTTTTTTATAGTCATTCCTCTGTTGCTGCTCTTCTGCCAATGTGGGGGTGCTGCTGGTCTGCCAGGGGGTTTTACTGAAATGCCTTTTGACACCAAATCACACCTCATCAACTATCACACTGAAGGCCAGGGAGAAAACACGGTAAAACCAAAATGTTAACCTTTTAAACATGTTTATCACTATTGAGGAGAGAAATGTTTCTATACTTTGATATGTGCCTTAAAGCTGTATTGAATATTTTGTTGCTCAGCACAATGGTTGTCATTGTTTAATATCTTTAAATGGCCTGTGACAGGAAGTGCCCCTGCTGAACATGCCAACACAACAGGATGTAAACATGGCCAACGTGAGTATGGGCATGGCTAACACAACTTCAGCAATGGCACCCATGGGCGGTTTGGATGCCCAGCGGTCCGTCGCTTCCATGGATGGGATGAATGGGGCTGGCTACCAAGATGTTTTTTCTAGTAGCAACAGAGAGGGGGCATGGGAGATGCTGAACCAGCCAAGTGCCAGTGGCTTCTACTCTGAGTTTGATGGCAGAGAATCAGCAGTAGGTGGAGGAACTTATGATGGCATAGCTTTGCCAGACCATTTCCTGGGACAGTACTATGCACAGGTGTGAAGTAATTTTAATATTTACTCTCTCTGCTTTCTGTACCCAACAGCAGGCTTTTGTCATCCTGGACCTACTTATTTTTTTATGTTTTTTCAAATGCAGGGAAAAACAATAATTTAATAAGAAGGGATCTGTTTTTTTTAAAGATACCTCTTTGCGAACTAGTTTGAAATACTATGAGAATATCCACTTTTCTCTGTGGTTTGACTCCCTAAAGATTAAATTTATCTATCTGAATTTTTTACTTGAAAACTTTTGCTTAACTTGGTTGATACTACTGTATTTATTTAAATTTGAAAAATACATAGATTGTATTGTGAGTGCCAGTTGGACTTTACTCGGTCAACAAAAATCATAACCTTAGCCATTTTTTTTTTTTTTTTTTTTACTATTTTAACAGAAAGCAGCCAGTGGAAGTGAGAACCTTGGAGTGAAAGATGGTCTTTTGGTTTATGACTATGAGGGTAAGGGCTCCCCTGCTGGCTCAGTGGGCTGCTGCAGTCTTCTGGAGTCTGACAATGACCTTCAGTTCCTTGATGACCTCAGCTTAAAGTTCAAGACCCTGGCTGAGGTGTGCAGTGGTAAGAAGATCCCAACTGAGGTGAAACCAGTGACCACTCCTCTGCCCATCCCCTCCATCAACACTCAAAGTACAGTATCAAGTGTGGTGACCTCCCAACAGCTGCCACCTCCACCCAAGCTGCAGCCAACAGTGCCTAAAACAGGGCATAGTGTGGTCAAGGAGTCAACTCAGAATTCTCAGATGGTGAAGGAAAATGTGACCACTGTAAAACAAGGAATGACCACAGTGAAAAAAGGGGTGGCAAATCAAGGCCAAATGCTCCTACTACAGCAGCAGCAGCCTGTCCTCTACACCACCACCCCTGTTGTGCAGCCGATGCATTACATAGTCCAGCCACAGGTTCAAAACACTGTGCTACTGGCTGAGACCCCACCCACCAACCTGCATGGCATGGTACTGGTTAATGGCACCCAGACGTTACCAGCCCAAGGTATGGTCGTTCAAGGGCAAACAGTGATGTCCAGTGGACAGGCCCAGGGTTCAGGCATGATGCTGGTGGAGAGACGTGGGATCCAGGGTGCTGGTTCCAAATTGATCAAGACTGGCAATCTATCTGGTCCCCAGACCATGATGGTTGTGGAGGGCCAGGTTCCTGCAGGGTCAATGAAAGTTCTGAAAGGGAACCTCATTCCAGGGGGCACTCTACAGACAGGAATGATTTCAGGATCTCAGAATGTCTTGGTGGTCGGAGGGCCAATGAGCAGTGGAGGGCAGCTAGTTCAAGAGGCTGGAGGTCTGTCCCAGATGAGTGACATCTCAGGCTCTCAAAGAGTCCTCTACAACAAAGGGATGACATCCACTGGCTCCCAAAGCCACATATTGAGTCCCTCCTCCACCACAGTTAGCACAACCCCAACACACAGCAAAGTTTTGATTCAGGAAAATATCGCTGAATTGTGATGTTGAAATAGACACTTTTAATGCAGTTCAAACTTCTGGCAAGACAGTCTTTCTAGTATTTTTTAAGAGAGACACTCTGCACATACATGTCAGCTTATTGGTGGAGGGTGTTTTTCATAATTTTTGATAAACAATGAAACTATAAGAAATTCATGTCCGCACTACAGCTTCTGCTTGACACCAATGTCTGCATCTAAAAAAATCCTTTGTGACTGTGTTACCCACTTGGCTGTTTGGTTAAAAATATGACATCCATGGTCAAATACTAATAGACTTATTAAAAAAACATTACTGTGTAGATACACAATGGACAGAAAAAAAGATGTCATTATGAAGTGAAGGCAGCTCTGTGTTTTTATCCAAAATGTTCAGTAATGTTTTTTTCTGTTTTGGCAAAGGTATTTTTGTGGATGTGTTCTACTACTGTGTTTTTGTAATTCGATTGTTTGGCATGTAGTACGTACTTTGCAGTAACAGTGATTAAATTTTCGCATGATCTTATCCTATACTTAGATGTAAGCATAGTACACTTTACAACAATAATGGTGTGAGTTTTTACCTTTGCTGAGGTCAGCATTTAGCTCAAAATACCTAAATGTAACTCTACAGAGCTGTTAGAATGGCAATAGCCTTTCAAATTTCTCTTCAGTCAGTAAACAGTTGTCATATAGGCTATTGGCTGTCAGTGTCAATGCCCTCTATTTGGAGTTGGCAGAAGCAGGAGTGCAACTCTTTGATGCAGATACCTTCCTATACTTCCTGTACCTTACAGAGACTGCAGTCCACTCACTATGTACTCATAGCTAAGGTTGTAGCTTGAAAGCACCCTTTAGTTCTCTTCTTTATGTCAGCTTTTTTACACACACATCACTTTTTTAAAACATTTTTGTTTGTTTGTTTGTGTGTGTGTGTGTGTGTGTGTGTGTGTGTGTGTGTGTTATCAATATCCTAAATACTTGGGAAAATTCAGAGAACACTGTCATTCCTAGTGAATCACAGTGGATGTTTTTTTTTTATTGCTTCAAAAGTTGATTAGTTAACTTCATTGATGTCACCACCAGAACAGAGTGAGTTTGTACAGTCACAAGACCCAGTTGGCGCTCTCCCACTTTTTTTTTTTTATTTAATTTATGAGTAGATGTCATAAGAGTTTCTGACTTTGTTTCTAGATGAAACCAGGTGCATGGAGCCAAAAACTTGATCTTTCTCTAACATTATTATTGGTTTTGTACCTAACCTATTAAAATATAAAGTCTTTTTAGTAAAAAAAGAATCACATATGCTGTTTGTAAAAAGGTAAAATGTCAACATTAATTCCTGCTCATTGTGTTAAAGATAAAAATGTTGCTCTTAAATTTCTTTAGTAAATTTTTTATGTCCGAAACATTAATTAATGCTTTTATAATTGTGGGTACATGTTTATGGTTATACAGTTGTAAAAATGGCTTCATTTATTATGCTGACAGATGGTCATATAAAACACATTGTTACATATTGTAACTATGTCTGTCTCAGGGATTTTTTAATTGAAAGCTTCTCCAATGCTTGCTTACTTTAATAAACTCTTTTGTACAGAATACCTGAGGTCACAAAGTGTTTTTTTGTCTAGTGTGTGTGCAAATGAGGACAGGCTTATATTTGTATTGCTGTACATGCCAGGTCTTGCTTGTTGACAGTGTTTGGCTTAGGAACATGTCAAATATGTTTGTCACAGTGACAACACACCCAGAAGGAATGAAGAATAGCAGGAAAGAGGTGGCTCACTGCAGATCATATTACCACAGGCACAATTCATTTTGCAAAGATTTGCATAGAAAACTGACGACTACCACCCTGTCAGGTTCCAAACTTCCTTACATATTTTTCATTGAGATGTCTGGAATTATTTGCTTTGTGCCACAATATTTCTTTGGCCTCCTGAGTGCTAGCTTAACTTCCTGTGACTGTTTTAGCACTTGCTCTGTATCCCCCAGTCCCCTTTCTCTTCATCCACCTCTCTCCCTCTTTACATCGACAATGCCTCACAAATATATATTTTATATATTAT
>JAPZDZ010000021.1:1271884-1292314 GCA_029783805.1 Acanthurus tennentii
CGCAGTCTCAATTCCGTGGTCTATTTCTGTAATTAACCAATATATAAGACGCACCATATTATAAGACGCATTTTAAATCATATGGTAAAAAACAACAACAAAAGCAAAACAGTGAGCTTCGTCAACTTTATTAATTAAAATATTCACTCTTCTGCCACAAAACCATCAAAGTTTTCGTCCGCGGTATCTGAATTAAACAGCTGAGCTTTTTCACTGTCCAACATTCCGGGTTCCTCATCATCATTGTCTGAGTCAGACTCGCCGGCCGGTTGCGGTTCAACATTGATGCCGGCTTTCGTGAAAGATCCAACAATAGAGGCAGCCGTTACCTTAGCCCATGCGTCTGGATTATAACCAATGAATTATGAATATTTATGACGAAATTATGAACTTTTTAACCTTGTTATCAAACACATTTTACTGAGGGCAGAACAAATGTCTTCACAAGACAGGCGTGGTATTTAATCTCTAAAGTTAATATATTGCAAAGTGCTGCACACTATGCTTTTCGTTAAAGGCTTCATTAATGCAAAGTTAAGTGAATAACATGTAACATTTTCACACTAAAATGTCCAAAAATGACTATATGTTTGTTCATATCATTTGTTATATTGGGTTGTGTACTTGGATTACCCAAATGTTTCCAACGGTTTTTTAACCCAGAAAAATCTTTAATTTATTATGAAGTAAATTTGTCACCTGCTAAATTCAGAGGCTGCACCAGGCTGAGGGAGAGGAAGAAGTCTGCAAACGTATCTCAGCTTAATGTCAACAAACTTTATTACATGACCTCATCTGTGGAAGTTTCTGCTTAGCGCAGATAGGTTTTTGTCAATGACCTCTTCATTATCATCATCAAACTACAAGTTTTGCTTTTATTGTTGTGAACGGTTGAGACGTCTCCCACATTTTATGTTTACGTATACATCTGCTATTTTGTGTAGATGCTCACTGCTGAGGCAAGAGAGAAGACGTCGATGACACTTAGTAGGAAGAAGAGAGAGTGGATTCTACCTCCTGCCAAGCTGGAGGAGAACGTTGACTACACTAAAAAGGAGTACATTGCCAAGGTCATTTCACATTTGTTTTTTTTTCATTAAAAAATATGTTCCCACAATCAACAACATATGAAGGTGTAAAAGGAGAAATTGATAAAGTACTGAATAGATGAACCTCAAAGTTCTTTTACACAAAAAAGAAAGGACTGGTTACAGTCACGTTACTGGCGGATCTAATCCTGCAGTAAGATGCCTGTTTCTACATGTTGGACAGAAACCATTTGATTGCTTCCAGTCCAAAGCAGCACTTTTGTTTTTACAGGGAATTCAGCCCTGGGACAAAGGCTGTTTTTTTACAAGTGTGAAATTGGCAAACAAATTTCCCTCTCAGCTGGTTTGAACCAGCTAAGTGTTTTTTTTCTGTTGTTCTTTTATGACTGCTGAGCAGAACATAGTGTACCATCAACTCAGGCACGACAGATATGGGAAATTATATAAGATATTACAGTGAGTTTGTAATATTAAGGTCAGTCCTTTCCTCTAGCAAAAGGGTTCCAGGTGTGTTTAAAAAAAAAAAAAACACTTTTGGCCCTAGTAGATAACACCACAGCCACAATGGTTCTTTTGAATATTTAAAAATGAGTAAAAATTATGATTTGTGAAGTAACTATGAGTACAAGTCAATGAAGCCTGGTTGTTCATTGACATGTCTTATTATTATTTATTAATTATTATTAAAATCACATTCATACTTGAATATAATTCACAAACCAAAAGAAGAAACAATCCCGTAGTCATTTTTGTTTATTGTCTCCTGGGATCAAAAAGGCTAAGCATTGAAGAACCTTGTTTTAATCATACAATCAGAGTTAATATGAACAGCTGGCAAAAAATGAGATTAAAAATATACCATGACCACTATGGGTGTTAAGGAATACTTTAATCCTGATTGAATTAAGGCTGAGATTATATGATGATTCTGATACTGGTGATACTTGACTCTGGCATTTATTCTGTATATTTAATCAACCTTTAAAAATCCACCTCTTGGACCTATTTAGGATACCCAGATGAAAAAGCTTTTAACAGAAGACTCAAGCCAAAATGCATTTATGACTTAGTGAATTTACCAGCAGATAAATTAACACTGTAGAGCATGTCTCAAAAAAAAAAAAATTATATATATAATATTAAAAATCTTTGAATTCTCTTTTTGTCTTGAACAGATTCGCTCTGATAAAGATGAAGAAGCAGATGTGGAGTATTTCCTCACTGGACCAGGAGCTGATAAGCCACCGTACAACCTTTTTAGGGTGAATCATAAAAATGGATATGTTACAATCACTGGTAAAGTGGACCGGGAGGAACACTCATCTTTCAATGTAAGTTATGTTTTTTTCTTTTCTTTCTTTAATGTGTTGTAAAATATTAAACAAATTTAAAGCCTTGTAGTGTTCAGCTCAGTTATAGGGGTTTTTTGTATGTCAGTAAGCTTCCTCTTCCACAAATAGGATCATATTACAGGCCTTAAAGAAAAATGTTTTTGAGGTATGTTTTAGCTATCTGAGTTTTTGAATGTATGTTGAAAATGATAAAGGTTAAATCTCTTGTCATAAATATAAAGATAAGCTTGTGCCTGAATTTTTAACAAGATTGGTACTGCAAGGAGAGTGGTTACTGGCCTGAACCTTAAACTATATCTGCTCATATGCTCAAATCAAACAGTAATCAAGTGAATGCTGTAAGAGTCACAACATGAATGATGAGAAACATATCTGTCGGATATGTCTTATGTTATGTGCATACTGACAATAAGGTAATAGAAAAGCATCCACCAGACCAGTAACAAAGACAGCAGTTTATTGGGATTAGCAATGGGGAAACAGAAAACAGAGCAGAGGACAGGCAGTGTGACTGAAAATGACGACAAAAGAAGTTAAAGATTCTCACATCCAGCTGAAATGAAACATGTGCACATCAAAAAGGTAAATAACATCAAACTATGTGTTTCTTTCCAGGGAGCCAGGGGTTTATATTTAATAAGAGCATTTTTCAAATTAAGTCATATTCAAACAAACAAACTCTAACTGAGAGAAAACTGTATTAGTTTTAGTGTATGATTTCGAGAGTTGTGGGATTTAAGTAGTTATGTATTATGGGATTCAAAAGTTAGTCTCAGCTGTGTTAGAGAAGGTAACCTCCACTGATTTACTCTGAGTAATTAAAATAACTGCAGACCTGCTGTACCTGTTTAGTACAAAGACACGTTTTTCCTGCTTTTGTACCTAATTGCGCTTTCGCCAACAGAGATTTTATCCATCCCACACCTGTGACTACATTTGTGTTTCTTTCTGAGAGGGTCAGGAAAGAAGCCTGTGACAAATAAATAATCTGCATTAGATCTTTGACAAGATGGAGTTTGAGAAATCTGTTGTATTTTACAACTATGTGATGTCTCTACTCACTGAAGGTTGTTTCTTGCTGGAAAATATTACTTCTGACCTTGAGCTCCAAATTGAATGCTATAATTACATTGAAGTGCAGGTCAGTTGTCACAATGATATATATATATATAACAATTTTCCTGCTTATTTAGGATAATTGCCACTTAAGTCAAGAGTCATAAATTTGTTTAACTACATGAAATAGCCTGATGAACAGCGTTGAGTCAGTTACAAGCCAGTTTCATTATGTTAAGCATAGAGATTGATTGTTGAACTCAAGCTACATTTACTGTGTTTCTTCAATAGTCTAGTGGCCTTCATCAATGGGTGGAGTTTGTGTAGTTGCCAGGCAGCTCAACTTACTGGATTCTCTCTATACAAACTCCATCTGCTGTTTAATGCTAAGAACCTCAGAGCTCCAAAAGAAGTTGGAATGGTAGACTCTGACGCCTTGAAATATGACTGACATGTGGGAGTGAATCTTGTCAGCGGGACAATTATTTTTATTTATTTATGTATTTATTTATTGTTTGGTAAATATTCCATCTGTGTTAAACTGTATTATAACTGGACATCTTTAAAGATCAAAAGTAAAATCCAAATCCTGTCCCATCTCCTCATTTAATTCTTGCAGCTGACAGGGGTTGCCAAATACAAGAATGGGACCCTAGCAGAGGCCAACATCCCATTGATTGTCAGTATCACAGACCAGAATGACAACGCTCCTTCTTTTGTGCTGCATAAAGGCAGCATCAAAGAGGCAAGCAAAAGGGGTAAGGTGCCGGACTATGAAACACTGACTTTATCCATCAGCCTTTTATAATTGCAAATAGACCTCTGGAGAGTTAATTATCATAAAAAGGAACAACTGCTTACGATTGGGAACCATCAGGCAGTCATTCATACACACACACACACACACACACCTACACACACCACACACACACATTATGTGTGAGTTATACATATATAACTGAGAGCCAAAAGCCAAATAGTCCTAATTATTGGTAGTTCCCCTCCTTTCACTCTTGCTCCACCTTTCAGGTTGCTGGTTTGGTTGGTCCATAGGTATATAACTTACTAGTTGCTGTATGAATCTGTGTTTACTTCACACTTTTAAAATAGATGGTAGCCTATATGGCAGTGCATCACAATAACTTAACCGAGAAGGCAGCATTGAGGCCACTTTATAAGCTTATTTATTTAACTGTTTTAATTTCTTTATCACCAAAAATTGATAAGTTTTACAAATTATCTGACTTCATTAGTTGTGTCCTTGTTCCGTATTCTACTAACACTGATTATTTTTTATAAAGAACAATGAACATAATCTCAGACTAACCATAAAAAATGTGTTTGTTAAAACCAAGTTGCTGAGCTTAAATAGCACAACTATGATATAGTGTTAAACATATGTTTTGATACCAATGGATTGATCATAAGATCATAACCTTGTATTATGGGACAAAATTCACATCAAAGAAGGTATAGCCATCAAATACATCAATCCGATCGATCCCTTAATTATAAATAAGGTAATAGAAAAGCATCCACCAGACCAGTAACAAAGACAGCAGTTTATTGGGATTAGCAATGGGGAAACAGAAAACAGAGCAGAGGACAGGCAGTGTGACTGAAAATGACGACAAAAGAAGTTAAAGATTCTCACATCCAGCTGAAATGAAACATGTGCACATCAAAAAGGTAAATAACATCAAACTATGTGTTTCTTTCAGGGAGCCAGGGGTTTATTTTTAATAAGAGCATTTTTCAAATTAAGTCATATTCAGCTGATTACAAATTCATCAATCTAATTGATCCTTTAATTATATGTGTGTATATATATATAGCTTAATTCTAAAACTGCTACAAAATTTGCTATGCATATAATACTTTACAGACCAAATGATCTTTCCTCAAGAGTCTCTTTCAGGCCAAGCTTAAAGGTCATTTGAACTGCAGTAAAAAAGAATTAATGCAAGCACGGTTTCCTTTTCAAAAGAATTACAATCGATTATCTGCTCTTAACTTCTCATGTAAAGCCAAATTCTGATTAATTTGAGATTTATGTATAACATAACATTTTAATTAATGTCCCTACCCTATTCAGTTTTATTACATCCAAACACAGGTTAGATATATTGCACTGGGGAACAGGCTCTCTGAACTCTGGTTTGATGGATTTTATTGTGATGGACCTATCCTGTTGTGATCCACTGCAGATACGTTTGTTATGAAGATTGAAGCAACAGATAAAGATGAACCCAAGTCACCTAATTCAGAGGTTTCCTACAGTATCGTCAGTCAGGACCCACCAGGCACAGGTCTCATGTTTCATATTGACAGAGAAACGGGTAACCTGTATGTCAAGGAACCCACACTGGACCGAGAGGTGAGGCTGCTGCTCATCACAAAGAAAACACACTTAACATATAGGGCCCTATCGTACACTTGCGCCCAGCACAAGCGCCACACGTGCCGCAGGGGTTTTAATTTTTTCAGGGGAGTTTCCAGGTAAACCTCTGCCGCCTTGTTCAAGGAGCAGCAGAGGTATCCTGCTCTTCCCTTCGTATGCCCCACTGGAGCACTGTGTTTGCGCCAGGTGAACGATAGGGCACATAATGTTGCTTGTGCGTTTACTCTAATTCTAAAAGCTTCATAAGAACTTTTTTCCTTCCTACCTTTATAACTGATCTGTCTAAATGTGGAATGAATAAATCATAGAACTGGACTAATATATCCAACATAACTCATCATTGGCACACTGTGTAAATACTTTCTCATTTTTACAACATTCGAGTCAGTCAAAACATTCTTCAACCTATAAAAGGATGATGTCTGTATTCCCTTAAGTTATTGCCTCGTCCTGTCAATCATAGTTTTATATAAACTGAACTGTTTAAACTACATCTGAAACCTTAGTTGAGGCATTTTTTTTTTTTGAAGTTTTAATTCAAGGTGGTATCAAGAAAGTTTTATAGTACCTCATCCTGTAAAGTCAATGCTATTTTTGAACTTGACTGACACATAACCTGACAAGCTTTTGTCTACAGTTTTATTGTTGTCGTTGTTGTTTCTCCTCTGACAGAAAATTGACTTCTACAAACTAATTGTGAAGGGGACTGACAGGAATGGGGCAATAGGATCGCAAACAGGCACAGGAACTGTGGAAATCCATATCCTGGACATCAATGACAACTTACCCACTCTGGAAAAATCCGAGGTGAGGAGTAGTATCTATACAACACACACACCCACACACACACATATGAGAGCAGTCACTGAGACCTTAAAAAGAGGTGGAAGAGTAATATGATGTGCAATATAAACAATTTCTTTATCTATCTTGTTCACAAAAAAGCAAAAAAGAAAACCAGGCTGTTGTCTGATGTTTATTAGTATTACACTTTGGCCCCTTCTGTTGAGATGTGTCAAAAAGTCTTATTCTGGATCATTCAGAATTTTTGGAGGAGGACAGACTCATCGAAAAAACATGAATTGTTAACATAGTTATTAAAAAGATAGAATATGGAAAAATAGATAAAAAATAGCATGACCTCATCAATGTGGTACTTAAACTTTCATATGGAGTTGTACATTTCTTAAATAGCAGATTTTCACCTTATTCTTAAAGAGTAGATTTTCACCTTATTCCTAAACAAAAAAACAGAATAGGTAACATTAATATTTAAAATTCCAACAATTTTAACAATCATTCCATCAATCAAAAACAGTTCCAGAATTAAAGTTAGGCTATAACACAGCAGGTTTTGGCAGCTGTTTGGGTGTGGGACTATTTGCAAATTCACATTAATGCCTTTAATTCCTCTTGGCAGGTTTTTCTAAACTCAGCTTAGTCAGCATGATGTCAGGTTGTTCTCCTCCAGGGCTGCACTGCCGCAGCTTCAACAGTCTATCCAGATTAAATTGAATGGGATAACTTATGTTTTCACTGCAATGCTTGATTTGGTGTGAATGAGGCCTTAAAAGAAACTAATTAAAAAGAGTTGTATATATGTATCTATGTACTGGAAGTCCCCCCAAAAGACTGATTTGCCCTTATAAATTTTCATTCATTACAATTTGATACCATCACTTCACAGTTGTATTAGCATGTAATTTAACCTTTCTGTGTAAAAAACAGTAGAATACAACCTCAAAGACATAAAGGGCATCATTTTAATCATGCAAGTGCAACAACCAGCACAAAGTGAGGCCCTTGTGTTATTTAGCTCATTATAGCATCACAGTCTTTTTTTTTTTGAAGAGTAGACTTAAACTTCAAATTTATTCTTCACCAGTAGTAGAATCAATAAATTTGGACAAGACCGTGTCAGCATAAACTTAACTAAAATAGAAATATCACCAGTTTAGTGGAACTACTTCAGATAATTGAGAATGTGAGCTTCGAAAACAGTGTATGTAACAAAAAATAATCTCAAAAGGTCCATAAACTGATTGTTGAAGATTTCAACTGCCTGTCAGAGTTTTATTTTATCAATTGAGGGTGAC
This sequence comes from Acanthurus tennentii, assembly GCA_029783805.1. Taxonomy (NCBI): domain Eukaryota; kingdom Metazoa; phylum Chordata; class Actinopteri; order Acanthuriformes; family Acanthuridae; genus Acanthurus; species Acanthurus tennentii. Next base: position 1,279,839 of record JAPZDZ010000021.1, read on the forward strand.
TGAGATCATCATATATCTTAAGTCCTTACAGGTATTTGGTTGAGATCCTACTTATTATCTGGCCTCAATTAACTTACTCCAACCAGCTACATGGACATGGGGTTCCATGACATCTGATGTCTTACAGTGGAGGCAGTAAGTGGTTTTGGTCTGGTGTTCACAGACAGCTGATGCCTGTTTCCAACATTCTTCAGTTTTGGGCACACAAAAGTTCAGACATATATCTGACAGTGAGACTTCCTCAAAGCACATAAAATGCTTTCACCATAGAATGAATGTTTTGAATCTTGCTCTGTTTACAGTACACTGGCTCAGTGGACGAAAATGTTGCTGATGTGGTTATCATGAGGATCAAAGCTAAGGACGAAGACCTTGAAGGCTCAGATAACTGGCTGAGTGTCTTTAGAATTGAGAAAGGAAATGAGAATAATCTCTTCTCTATTGAGACGGACAATAAAACCAATGAGGGCATCCTGAAGCTGATCAAGGTATTTGGACTTGTGTAATGTATCTTAAAAATTATGATATTTAAAATTGTTTTATTTTTATTTAACTGTGCTTGGTAGGTTCTTAGCATTTGTTTGCTGTGTCTAATTTCTTGCCATCTTCTCTCTCAACCGCATTGATCATCCATACCAACCCAAACAGCCTGTGGATTATGAAGAAGTCAAGAATCTAGAGCTTGGCCTGGTTATTGAAAATGTAGCTCCTTATGTACATGGTGGTGTTGTATCGACGGATGTCGATGTTCAGGTTGGACAAGGTGATCCTTTGGATCCTGGAGCTGGAGCTGGAGCTGGAACAGGAGCAGGAGCTGGTGCTGGAGCTGGAGCCGGAGCTGGGGCTGGGGCTGGAGCTGGAGCTGGAGCTGGAGCTGGAGCTGGAGCTGGAGCTGGAGCTGGTGCAGGGGCAGGCGCTGGGCCAGAAGTGAATCCAGGTGCTAGCCCAGCAGGAGGACTAAAGCCTGGCCCTGAAGCTGGTGCTGGAGGGGGTGTCAAACCAGGTGTCAAACCAGGTGCCAAACCAGGTGCCAAACCAGGACCAGGGACAAGGCCAAAGCCACAACTCAAAAGCTATCCAATTAAGATAGCAGTAAACAATATGCCAGAAGGCCCAGCATTCAAACCCAAAACCAAAACTGTTCCTGTATCTGAAGATCCAAAGGATCAGCCCAAGGATGGTGTGATCACAAAGTTTCCTGCTGTTGATCCAGACACAGGAGAAATAGCTGATGATGTCAGGTTGGTTAAGCTGCAGTTAACAATCAGACATACTAATAAATATTTAATGAGTGATGAGTGGCAGTGGAGTAAACCACATCACACTTTGAACAACAATACTTTTCATCAATCAACTTGTTCTTTTATTTTGGATAAATGAGTTTAACACAGGTATATGAGAAACTGACTTTGCACATTGTTACTTTGCCCCTCTTTGTCATTAAGAGAAATATGGGGCTGTTGCTCTTCTTCCCCCTAACCTTAGGCATTTTTAACAAATAACATGAGCAAAGAAGTACATCCTACATAATAAAAGAACAATAGCATAAGTTTTTTACTTTTGTCCCTTTCTTGTCTTTTTCAACTCTACACTGGCTAACACCAAAGACCACCGAAGGCTACCATCATATATTAAACCTTAACAATTTAAACTTAAAAACAATTTACTTTTACACTCTTTACACCAAAACTATCAGTCCATCCATATTAGACTTAGGGAATTTTCATAGCAAAAGGAATAAAAATTCTTAAATAAATGTAATATAAATCCATGAAATAGTTTCTGAGATAGTATTGAATGGTCCAAATAGATTCATGGATTGATATGTAGTGTGGCAAATAGGGAAAAGTTTGAAAATATTATCATTTACTGTTTTGCTTTGAGTTAAAAAAAATATTTAACTACCTTCCATCTTTCTGATTCAAACTACCACAATTAGCCAGGTTAGTTGTTTCCCTCCTCTTCTTCATTCTAAGTTTAGCTCATCATCCTCTAGCTTCAGATATACACTTGCACTGACATGGCATTGGCAAAAGTCTTCTCACCAAACTCTCTATAAGAAAATAATTTCTCCCTAAATGTAGAAATAAAGTTTATTGTTGCTAATTTTTTTCTTCATGTATATTCCCCCTTTTTTAATCTATTTGTTGTGCTCCAGTTATGCCAAAGCCCATGATCCAGATAACTGGTTTACCATCGATGAAGACACTGCTGAGATCAAACTCAACAAGCAACCGGACAGAGAGTCACCGTTTCTGGTAAACGGGACTTATATTGCCAAGATTCTGGCTATTAGCAAAGGTAATACCATTTGTAATTTATAATCCTGTACACTTGTCCACAAGAGGACTGTTTGAAAAACCTCTGTCTTTGCTGCTTAAGGAGTCTCATTAATTCATAACACTTCTCTGTGAGTGATTTATAACCTATATGTCTATGAGTTGGATCAGCAAGTCTTTAATGCAGCTGCCAACAATAATATATAAGATGAAGCACCCTGTTCTCAGGCAGATCCTGCCAAACCACTTTGTGAGTTAAGGTGTGTCAGCTGAAGAATAAGAAGAAGTCCGGTAGTGAAGTAATGTACATCCACTGCCAGTTTTAACAGACCCTTCAAAAGAACTAGAGAAAACACTTGGTAACTAGAAAACAATCTAGAATGCAGAGAGTAAAAGTAATAGAGAGAGTAGAGTAATAGTAATAGCAATAGCTGTCGGGAAACAATACAGTGTTTTCTGGCAGATGTATTTGCTGAAACAATGTACTGAGCAGTTATGTCACACAAATGTCGAAGACCTAGTTTTGAGTCATTTGTTTTGTGTAAAGCTGCAGCAGGAACTTTACCTTAGCAGTGCAGAGTGTATCTTCATGTTGTTGGCTATAAAGTCTGTGTGCTGTTTGATTAACTAAACTGTTGCCATTTTCAGACATGCCATCAAAGACCGCCACAGGAACAATAGCCATTCAAGTCACTGACTCCAATGACCATTGTCCCATCCTGACCACTACTCACAGCAGCCTGTGCTCTGACAAAAAAACTGTTTATGTTACTGGCTTTGATGAGGATGTTAGCCCCAATGCTGATCCATTCACATTTGAAATAGAACCTGATGGGACACGAGGCAAATGGGTTGTAGAAGTCATTAATGGTAAGAAAAAGTCATCAGGCACAAAGACATACACAGCTGTTTATCTTTCCACTTGCAATACTGATGTGATACTTTTTTTCTCATCAGCAGGAGCTTGTCATGATATAAAGAATTAAGATATAAACTGCCTGTATGAAAAACAGACAAATTAAGTGCTTAAAAACTCAGTATAGTTAAAACCTGATATACAAATTCAAGACCAGGACTACATGTTCTGTTTGATGTTTTTGTAATAGTGGCATATTACAATAGTGGTTAGGCATAGTAGTACTATTACTGCATGGGAAATAATACTGCTAAAGTTTAAACTAATGGGAATGGTTGTAATATTGAGTTTGACTGTGCTTTTCAACTCCTTTCCTTAGACACAACTGCTGCTCTTCACTCAAGTGACAATCTGTGGCCTGGTGTGTATGAGCTGGAGGTGAGGGTGTCGGACAATCAGGGTCTGTCCTGCCCAGCCAATGAAGTTTTTACTGTGACTGTTTGTACCTGTGTGAATACAGAGGATTGCAGTGGAAGGACAGCCAAACTAAGCGATACTTCATCTGAACTCTCTGCACCAGCAATTGGCCTAATCTTTTTGGCCATGTGCCTACTACTGTGTAAGTTGAGCTTTAATAGTTAGCTTTAATAGCTTAATAATTGAACTGGCCAAAATACACCCACAAATCAACCTCACATGAGATAGATGCAAGTCTATGGATGTAACATTGATCCACATTGATGGATCTGTTCCAACTTTGAATGGTATTAGGAGGCTATTTTGAGGCATTCCCTACTGTCTTAACAGTAAGGAGAGAACCAGCCCCAAATATCACTGCTTGGGATCATTCCTGAAGGCATGAAGTTACCTGTTGAGGGTTACAAAGTCATTGCTTTTACTACACTCCTGGCACACTGCCTGATCCTTCTGAGAGAGAGGGAAGCTTCCCCACTGTCAGTTTCTCAGTGGATAAGAAATTTGCTGTCTGATCTGAGGCTTTAGAAAATGATTCTGGAAAAAAGTTTTTAAAAGTTTTGAGACCTTTTAACATTCTTTGATGAACCCACCACACAAGTACAGAAGTAGACAGTTTAGTTATCATATTTTGACCCTTGACACCCACTCAGATATGACTTTGTTGTGGTTCTTGTGTTTTTATCAATGAGATTTAGTAAATAATATAAAACATAAAAATTGTTAAATGATAATAATATTAAGTGCCTCTACTGAGTAGATTTAGAAACTTTAAAATATGACTATAGCATTAATTTTCTAGCTTTCTGACACCTCTCTGACTAAATTTAACATTAGAGGATTATCAGAAGTAAGCTTTATACGTGTCACTGTTGTTTCAAGGTATATTACTAAATTTTAATATCTCATGTGTGCATTGCTAGTGTCTTGCGATAATAAAGTCTTGACTCAAGAGGCAAGAGTTCAAGCAAGAGTTAGGGAGCACTCAAACACTAAAATTTACACTGATATAAATGTTTTGCTTCTCTCTGCAGTGATACCCCTTCTCCTGCTGATTTGTCAGTGTGGAGGAGCAGGCACTATCTTTCCTGACCAATTTACTGATCTACCATTTGACACTAAAGAACACCTTATAGCCTACCACACTGAAGGCAAAGGCGAAGATAAGGTTGGCTACCATTTCTTTCTCCTCCTTAAAGGAACTAATGTAACCTACATGTTTCTTGACACCTTTACTTTGTCAAAACCTATATATAGTAAAATGGCAATTAGTAACACTTTATGTCTCCTGTTTTTCACAGGAAATACCACTCCTAAGTGCCCCTATCATGATGGGAAATGCAAGGAACGTAGAGATGGCACCAGCTCTAAACTACAACGCAAGCCCTTCAAAAATTGGAGGAACTTTACAGACAACTCCAATCTATAGGGAATCTGTGTGGAATGTTCAGGAAAGTGGCAAAAGTTGGATGGACATGGACAACGCCCTCATGTTCTCAAGGGAATCCTTCAACCATGGCGTGAGCAGTGGTGCATTCAGTAGAGAAGCATTTGGTGCCCAACAGATGACCTCTGTTTATGATGATATAGCCCTTCCTGACTCCTTCCTCAATGAATACTACTCACAGGTACTATGTCTTCTTCTAATGGTTTTCCTCAGATCACAGAAATACAAACATTCATCCACAGTTGATTTGAACTTGTGTTTGTGATTTCTTTGTCCCAAATAGAAAGCTGGATGTACAGTGCCAGTGAGGGACGGGCTGTTGGGGTATGACTATGAGGGCCAGGGTTCCCCAGCTGGCTCACTGGGCTGCTGCAGCCTCCTGGAGTCTGATAATGACCTGCAGTTCCTCAATGACCTTGAGGTTAAGTTCAAGACTTTGGCTGAAATTTGTTCCCCTCCTACACCAATACCCAAACCCTCAGTAACTCAAAAAGTTGCAGAAGCTGTCAAAACCACAGTTGATGTTGTTAAAGCGGATGTTAAGCCCAGGATTGAACAAAGCGTTGAGACACAGCATACTAATATAAAGACTGAGAAAGTCATGTCATCTACTAATATCTCCAAATCATCTGTCAGTACAGTAAGCAGTGCCATGAATTCCATGACACTTCCTCCCTCCAAGGTTACTAACATCAGTCATTCCTCCCACATTAGTCAGTCTGCTACTCTGCCTCGTCAAGCTCAGACAATTGTACTACAGCAGCAGCCAGTTTACTACACTACTGGCACCGTATTGCAGCCCATGCACTATGTAGTTCAACCACAGATTCAGAACACAGTTCTACTGGCAGATGGGAACCAGAGAGCCAATGTTCCTGGCCTATATGTAGTCAGTGGACCCCAGAATCCTTCCTCCGGGATCATGATCAGTGGAGCACAAGGCTCTACTTCTAGGCTACTTATACAGGGCACTGAGAGCTCTAAAAGCTCTACCAGCACTACAAGTCCAGTCAGCCCCACCCTGATGCTACCTGTGAGCCCAGGTGTGTCTCAGGGCTCTGTCCCTGTGGATACCTGGAAAATGGTAGGACCAAACTCGAGCGGTAAATATGAGTTAGTTAAGGATACAAGTAGTCCAGGTGAGGCAAAGGGGTTGGACCCAGGCTCATCTCAGGGCACTTTGCCCAGAGGTGCTATCCTGGTTAAAGAGGCTGCTCCCCCTCAGGGGGTCTTAGGCCCAGCAGCCCAGGGGAGTGTGTATATAAACAGAACTTTGGGACAGACGTGGGCTGGGCAACTAGGGCAGATGGGGTTAGGGTCGGTCACTGTTTTGGGAGTTGGCATTAGGCAGCCACAAATGGGAATGGGACAAGTGGTTGCAATGAAGCCAGAGATCAATCAGGCTGGAATTTTGCCAGCTGGGATGAATCCAGTTGGGATAAGGCAGGTCAGTGTGAACCAGTTTCAAGGAAATCTTCCTTTTAAACAAACAGTTGATGCCAGTGGTATTCCAAGAGAACAGAGAATAGATTCACCAAAGGAAAACAAGGCCATTAATGCTGTTAATACTGTCAATACTTCTGAAACCATTGAAAGTAATCTGCCTTCAAAGGAGGAGATTACAGTTGAAGAGAAGAAATCAGAAGATGTGATCACCTACATCTTAGAGCAACACAGGACACATGAGTTGAATGAAATCACTGCACCGTCACCAAGGAACTTTACAGCGGCAATGGGTGAGACAACAGAATCCACTGACCCCAAAGACAACACAGAGAAAGAACCTAAGACTCCACAATCAGTAGAGCTGGAAAGCTATGTTCTCTCTGAAGGTTTTCCTGATCAAGATATTTCTACAGTGACTAAAATGTCCCTCACAGAAAATGACCTATCTGAATCAGACCCCATTAACATTACACATGATCAAATACAAGATAGCAAAGAGGAAAGTGTGAGTGGGCAGGAAGCAGAACCTTTGGAGGAAGAAGTGCAGGACGAAGAAAAACCTGTTGAGCTCAGCGCAGTCGAAAGTACGGTAGAAATAGGGTCAGAATCTGAACCTCAAGAGTATCAGAGTGAAAGGGAGCTTGATGAAGTTGCTCCAGCAATGGAAGGTGTTTCTGATGTGGAACCAAGTAGGTTAAGTGCTGCCTCTGATAGTATCCAGGCAGAAGAGAATATGGAGGTAATGCTAAGTGTCAATGGTAATACACATAAAGATGTAAAGGCTGAGCAGGAGCAACAGTCACATTCTGACATCGGAGGCGATACTGTTGGTGATGACTTGTCAGCAAACGAGATTTTGCAGACTGTGAGCACTCTTTTAACCAACCAAGAGGAAGATCTGGATGATCAAAATTTGATGTTAGTGTCAGAGGAAATCAAACAACCTGAAATAGAGGACTCTAATGTTCTCACTTTAACACTGGAGCAAAATCTACATTCAGCAAAAGACTCTGGCAATGAAGAAGAAGATGTTTATATTCAACAAAATATAGCAATAGGATTGAGAGTTGACACAGAGCAAGCAGAGTCAGATGGAGACATTATAAGTGAGAAAGAGGAGAGCATTGTACATGAAGGAGAGTCGCAGCAGAGTTTCTGCACCTCTGATGACCAAGATGAAGACAGTGAAAGACAAGATGCTTTGAGCAAAAGCTCTCAAATGGTAGAGAAATTCATCTCAGATGACAACATTACTGATGAAGACACGGATGAGGTTGCTGTTGCAGAAGAAGCATCCCAGGTAAAGCGAAATATAGGCTTTTTACCCAACCAAGAAGAGGAGAGTGCAAAAGACAATGCATCACACATGATCTCTCAACTGGATAATACTTTACTCTCAGATGAGGAGGAGAGCGAACAGGAAGAGGCTGTACCCATACAGCAAAATGTTAACATCACAGACAACCAAGATGAAGAGATTGAAAACATAAGAGATGGAGTAATAAGGGAAGACGCTGTGGAAGAAGGATTGTCACCTGTTCAGCAAACTGCCAGCATCTCAGATGAAGATGAAGGCAGTGAAAAAGAAAATGAACCCTATACAGTTTCTCAGGCGGAGGATAAACATGTCTCAGATGACGATGTTAGTAATGGAGAGAGCGAGGTGCCATCCATACAGCAAAAAAATAGCATTTCACTTGACCAAGATGAAGAAAGTGAAAGAGAAGATGGACAGGAAACAATTCCTCAGCTGCAAAGTGATAATGATGATGATAACGATGATGATAATGATGATGGGGAGAAGAAAGGTACTCTGACATCACCTTTACAGCAAAGTGTTCCTGAAGACCAAGATGTTGACACTGCAATGGAGGACACATCAGGAGCGAGTTCTCATGCAGAGGAAGAAGGCATATCCAACCAAATGTTAGAGGAGGACTCTCAGTCTTTGGAGGCTGAGAGCTCAGAGATAAATCAGGAAGCAGCAATGTCAGAGATGATTGAAACTCAAGAATCTTCTTTTGCAGTAACTGCACATCCAGTAAACCAAGGGATAGACTTTTCTCAGATAGGCAACATAACACAGAATATTACTGGGGGATTAGAAACAGATGGCCAAGAGTTAGTGGGGGATGCTGATATTCAGGGTTTGAATAATGTGCTCACATCTTTAGAGGAACTGAGATCATCTAGGGTTGCTACAGGACAAGTTTTAATGTCCAAGGAAGACAGAGGGGCCAGTGGCAGCATACTGCCAACTGGAAATTTAGTTGAGTGTGACTCAACTCAGTCTGGTTGCCAGAACACAGATGTAATTGAACCTGAACAGAGTGATAATGGAGATATTACTTCGGAAAAAAGCAAAACAGTAGAAAAAGAGGAATTAGACGGTGCTTGTGGTCAGGTATCACCATCAAATTATTCAGAGCCAGATTCAGTGGAGACAGAAGCTGCAGGTTTTATTGCAACAGAAGAGGTAGCTGAGGAGGCTTGTTACCTTGTTCAGAATGAGAGTGTGAACATGACTGGACAAGCTGCAGAGGAAGACCCACACACTGATGTCTTGTCAGAAGGTCCCTCTTACATGCATGGGGCTGAAGCAAGTGGTGGTCAGGCTGGTACTGTAGAGCTTCAGACAGGCATAAGCCAACCTCCTCGCAACAAGTCAAGAAAGGGTAAAAAAGACTCAAACAAGAGTCCTCAAAGTTTAAAAAGTCCATCAGGAAAGTGTAAACAACAGTGAAGCTGTTTTAACAACTTCACAGTTTTGTTAGAGTATAAAATGTGCAAGTGGTATGCCCCAGGTGAGCTGGCAACTTGCTGCGCCAGTGTCAGTGTTGTGAGTTTGTATCTTAGACACACTCCAAAAAAGGGTAAGAAGGCTGCTTTTTTAAGACCTATTCATAAATTTTACATCACATAAATTTAAGGTAAATTCTCATGTATCATTGAGGAATTACATTAAATTACAGATGAAAAGTATGTTTATCAGCTAATCATGATTGAATATATAATGCCCATTTTGTAGTTTTGAGCGCAATAATTAATGATATAAACATGGCAAATTCCAGTCCTGTGCTTCAGGATTGTGGTGGTGGGTCAGCCCTTATGTTTGGTGGCGTGTTAACACTTATATTCATGATTACTGTTATGCTGGGCCTTATATATCTTGCAGGATGAATCTTTCATTTTACAATATAACAAGATTTGAAATAAAGGCTTCTCATTTTATTTGCTTTGAGCATGAATTATTTGAATAAATATAAATCATTTCAGACAGAGTATTTTAACTGGTTTTAAAATAAGCCACAGAATCTATGCTGGGATTATAAACTTGCTGGTCTGCACCTGTGTGTTTAAATATGTTAAAGTGATAGTTTGGTGATTTCATCCTCTTCAGGAATTTATATTTTTGTACTTTAAGAATGTTTTTGTATACCATTGCTTATAATGTATTGCTTTTTTTTTACAGTAAAGCGCAATATTAGAATGTTGACTACTGTCATCATTTATTTTTACTGGTATACATGCTTTTTGTTGTCAGTATGCTCTTTGGTTTTGGTTTGTCAATGCTGCAGTAGTTGATCAACTAGAAATTTGGCCCATGTTAGCAAGCTCCTTGTATCACCCTTTAATGGCCAATTGTTACCTTATCAGAGAAATGCCCCTTATTATTTTTTACTTGCACTACCTTTATGAGGACAGCAATGATAAATTCTGACAAAAAAGGAAAATTTTACCCAGTCTGAAATTTGAGTGTCTTAAAAAAAGGTATGGTTGGTAAACACAGTGCATGTTTTACAAATGGGAAAAAAGGTTAAGTGTGGCAACAATCTTAAATTGCTCTGATCACAGATATAACTTTGTTGTTCCAAGATTAGGGTACCACTCCCTTGCTATCTTTACCGTGAACTGACAAGTGACTTAAGAGTGTATTTAAGCTGTTTAAGCCCCCTAATTTTTACTGATCTTATTCATTTTGCTTCTAATAGTGTAATGAGGTATAATAATGCCTTTGAGTAAGAATCTAAAAACAAGGAAACTATGACTTTTGGCTGAACATTGGGATCATCAAAACCACCGTCTTCTTGTTACTTGTACTGTCATCTGTTTTACCCAAAAGGCAACTCAATGTGACTGCTTACACCATAGCCTTTTGCTAACTCCTGCAGTTCATTAGAACTAATGCATAACAGCACATTGGCAAGAGCTCTCTCACTCATTAAAGCCATGGGAAATATTGTGTTTTGATTTCCATCCATCACCTGAGCTCAGCTTTGTTTACATCAATGCATGATCAACTCTCTGATCTCAGGACAGCGCCTCTGTTAAACCTGTTGTACAGCATGATTTTTAATGACAGAGCAGCACACAGACTGCCAGCTCACCACTGAATTATTGTTACAGTTACCTGGAAATGATTCTTTGGAAATGAGAAAAATAAGGAGGGTCAACATTCACCAGTACAAAAGCAATAATTATGCTTTTGTTCTTAAATAATTTAAGTAGCTACTTAGATATAATGCATTCTCAAAAATACATAACATGAAATCAGATTATAAACAGCTGAAACTGAACTGTAAGAAATGTTACTTGTTTGCAACCTTGTCATTGGCTCATGTTTATGCTCATTACCTCGGAAATTTAGGTTGATTCTGTGTCAGTTCCAAGAACAGCTGATGTTCAATCAAAACCAGGTCCTTCACCCCTGACCACAGCCAGCACCACTGGGTGAAATTGTGTCATACGGGTCCAGGAGTCCACCTGTACATTCATGCAGCAAGAAGTGAAGATAAAGTACTGGAGGTCAGCAAAAACTTGGTGTTACCTTACTTGACAGTTAATTTAATAGTAGGCTACTGCTACCACAGCAATCTTTATATCAGTGTGTTGACTGAACTATAGTTTTAAATATGCTCTGATGTGATATCATATGCTGCATGGATTATAAAACCTCTTAAGGCAAATTTGTGATTCATGTGGCTCATGAATAAAATCGACTTGACTTAATTAAAAAGACAATTCTAGTCTCCTAACCAAAAGAAACCTAAAAGAACCTATTGATAATGTTATGTTTGTGCTACTTTTGTACTGCAGCTGCAGGACAACTTCTCTATCAGTCTCACTTGTACTGACGTACTGTTCTATGCTACTTAAAAACAACTGCTTTGAGCTGTCTTCTCTCTGTCTACATCTATAACTTAGCAAGAACACAGACAAAACTTCATTTATGTAGCTCACATATAAGTATCCATTGCTGAACTTGATAAATGCATTTTTATATTTCATGTTTATTTATTTTTTTTACAATGTCTATTTATTCTTGTCACAGGGCATGTGCAATAAATGCATGTATTTATGTGTTATAATTATTATGTTGTTTATTGTCTCTTTAAGTGTACTCCTGTACTGTCTTGTTGCTGTGAATCTTTTTAAGTGAATTACAGCTGTGTTTAGCAATACTGCCAGTGCAAAATCTTTCCCCTACAACAATGAAGTTTTTATTATCCTATTTTGTCTGTCTTATCTTATATCAAATGCTCTCACAACACCATTTTTCCATGAAAATGTAAAGACATGGAGGGTTTTAACTAGTATGTGTTCCTATAATGTATAATGTTAGGACCTATACATAACATCTAAGTGCATCTTGGGACACGAACGGAATAACCTTTTTTTGAACATAAAACCCTGAATCAACAAATTGATCCTTCCTATCTTATACAAATGCTCCCTGATATCAAAGTTCATGGTAATATACTGTCAGTGCATACAGTTCCTGAGATTGTCACACCACCTTTTGGTTAATTATTTGAAGTGCATGCAATTATAAAGACAAGGCTACCATCCCATTCCAAACCTGATATCAGTATACAGAGGTGGTGGAGAGTACTTCATAGTGTTGTAGTCAAGACCACCTAACCCGAGACCGAGTCATGACCAAGACCAGAGCATGCCAAGACCAAGACAAGAC
>JAPZDZ010000021.1:1297257-1323525 GCA_029783805.1 Acanthurus tennentii
TGGAATATTTGTAACCACTGAAAAGTTTAGCTAAATCTGCAAATACTATTAATAAAGCAGTAGCTCCTGAAATGTTTGTGCATTTTAAGGTTCAGCTAGAAGGAAATTTTAGTAAAATCTTTCAACAACAACTTTGTGTGGCTAATTCAATTTAAAATAAGATTTGCATCAGATTTTATCAGGCAGTTTCAATCCTGATTTGGTGGTTCTCTTCAAGGGCAGATGTACAGTCTGAAGTCATGATCCTTTGCCATGTACTGTACCCTTCAAGTTACTAAAGAAATATTAGATAAGGCTGAGCATCTCAACACATGGTTTACAAAGGGAACAAGAATTTAATTATAACTTTTGTTATTGTTAAGTTCTCCACCAGTTTATGCTCAGATCTACCTTCTTATTACCTCCAACAAGACGGTTATATTAAGAAAAGAGGAGAGAAAACAAAACACAGGCCTGGTTTTCATCAATGCTTGTGAAAGGGGAAATCATCACATTTTCAGACTAATTCCAAAGCATGAGGAAGATAGAAATACTTATTTATAAATTTATTTAAGTATTTTTTTTGAAACTGAATCATTTTGCTCAAGGGAATAAATGCTATACCTATGGAATCAAGCAGATGGTGGCAACGTTTAGCAGAGACAAAACATAGCCAATATAAATACAATGGTTCCATATCACAATTCACATTTACAGGTTCCAGTGATCTTGTGATAAAGCTTACATATGTAGTTGCTGAAAATGATACAGAAAGCTGCTGTTATGGAGCACTCAGGCACAGTGGCCTCATGGGAGAACCACAGATAAACAGCTTTGAACACTCTGAACACAACACAAATGAATCCTTTTTTTAAAAAGCAATTCACATCTACTTACATTTAAATGTGTCATGCCCTCTTTAAACTCCAGAATATGTATTCATCAAAAATGTTTGAACTTCAAGCCTCACCTGAACAAGCATAATATTGACCATGAAACTTTTGCTCTGGATTTGTAATCCACAGAGGAGTGGACCTATGGCCTTGGCTGAGGGCTGCAAAACTTCTATGAACACATTGTTAATTCTTGTATCACTATTGATTTGTAAAGGAGAAATAAGTTCAGTGTCTGCTGTGCTGGTTCATTCTCATGATGCACGGACTGCTCGTACTGCTCTGCTCATTATGCTGTTATCTTGTGTTTACAGCACAGAGCTTCCACTGTGAATGTAAAGCAACACAGATTCTGTGAACTTATTGTGCTGAATGCACACTGCAAAATAATTGAAAATAATTTAAATGCTGAATCCATTGGCTTGGGATTTAATATGAGAATCAATTAACTTTAAAGCTACTTTTTAGGGCAGATGAACACTTTGTTTTAATTACTTAAAAATTGGTTTGTTTTGTCACTTGGAAGACAAACAATAATTTGTAATTTTCACCTAAATCTGTCATTTTAGTTCTAGTACTTTTACTGCTACTGATGACAATTATCATAATGATAATCATGTTGAAGAACATTGTGTGATGATATTTTAATTTCCCTTACTTTTCTTGTCTGTTGGTCTTTAGTTGACTAACCATTTAAGTTGAGCAACAGAAAATGAAGTTTAACCTGGCTTATGTCCGAGCAGGATAAACATGGAGGTGCAGACACCAAGTGTCCTCTGATGGTGAAAATCCTGGATGCAGTAAAGGGGACTCCAGCTGGATCAGTGGCATTAAAGGTATTTCAGAGGAATGCTGATGGGGGCTGGACACGCGTTGCTAATGGGTAAGTAAAATATCAAATATACAGCTGAGTATCTTCTATGTTTCTTTTTATTATCTGTATTGTAAGTACAAAGGATGCAAACGGATCTTGCTGTTCCCCTCTGCAGGGTGACGAATGCCACTGGAGAGATTCATAACCTAATCACAGAGCAGCAGTTCCCAGCAGGAGTATATCGTGTTGAGTTCGATACCAAAGCTTACTGGAAGAGTGAGGGAAGCACACCATTTCATGAAGTAGCTGATGTGAGTACGTGAGCTTACTGGACACAGTAAGCTGGAAAGACAGGCCAACACAAACAGTTTTCAACCCTTAGTTCACTCTCCATATGTTTGTATCGTCCTTGCTGGATATGTGACAATAGAGGGTACTGACCAATTATGACATTTCTGGTACAATGAGTTTTTTCAATGTTCTGCTGATTGGAGCTAAAATTCGTTCAGTTCAGTCCTCCTTCTAGTCAGATTTTACACTATGATTATGTGTCAACCATCTGCCTCAGTATCAGAAAGACAAACAGATAGCAACATGGAGAGACAGACAGAATGTAATTGCTACATTGGTACACAAGTCCGGGCTCATGATTAATCCTAACTCTATGTCTGGCAAGCTTGTAACCTGGCTGTTGCAATTGATGTGAAAAGATGACCTAATTTTCCTGAGGCAAATGTAATCTCACATATCTGGAGGGGTCTGGGTGTGTGGATTCCTTACCATTTTGCCAGGTCACTGTCTTGTCTCTTTGCTCCCAGCTCCCTCTGATCAGGCCGGCTCTCCTGACCTCCCTTGGAACCACATACAGCAGTTCAGTTGGCCACCCAACTTTTGGTGTTGTCATTCAGTTTCAAGGAACAACTAAGGGCTTCAGTATAAATTTGGTTAAAGTGCAACTGTCACAATGTCATTTTCAGAAAAAGCAACAGAAATGGCTAGGTCCTACCCCATAAAACAAGCTGTGTTTGTGTGTGTGTTAGCAAAGGTATTTGACAGTCCAAAAGGCAGTTCTGAGGAAGCAGACTGGCCACATAAGACAGACTATAACACACTGTGTAACGTGTATAAATGCTGAATTCCCGTTATCTAATCTGATCTTGAAGTCTGTCAGTAGTGTTTAGGACAGTGCAGCAGTCTGTCAACGGCACTATTTACATTAGTTTGTTCAAGCAGCTGTTTGCTATTCTGCTTTTTGAACCCAGTGTGAGGAAACACTTCCTAGAACAACAGGGCTAATAGTCAACTAGTATCATTGTCTAGTATCTTCAAGCTCTTCATTATTCACTTTGTTTTATTCTTGTATCAGTTGTCCATTTTTATCACATTACCCGCATTCAGTTAGTAGCACACATGCTATGTCATGTGTGCTGCAGCTTTTTTAGCTTTAAACTGTGCTGCTTTGGACTTATATGAATCAGCCATCTTACCTTAGTTTTATTTTAACTCTGACCTAATTTTTTAGAAATGGATGCAAACATAAAGAATTTAATTCTACTGGTTTTATGGTTCTTTATTTGGAAGGTTGATTAAATGTGATAAGTTCTAATTTCTCTCTTCCATGTTTTTAACCATTTAGCCCACCTTCACATAGCTCAGTAGCTGAGTGTAAATGTGTCTGTCATTGACCCTGTGGCATTGTGTCTGTGTGTGTGTTGGTTGTTGGTCCCTCGTTCTCTATGTTTGTGTGTACAGGTGGTGTTTGAGGCCCATGCTGAGGGTCATCGTCACTACACCTTGGCCCTGCTGCTCAGTCCATTCTCCTACACCACCACAGCAGTGGTCAGTGACTCACACCAGTGATACAAGTCACACTGTGGATATTTAAACTCTGAAGAAGGACAACGTGCTACTCATAAATAGAATCTTCTGCTTTTTTCTCCTTTTTAAAACCTCTCATGTGCTGATACAAACCAAAAATTAATGTATCTACTTGCAAATATTGTGTCTATACTAAAGCCTAATATGTCTTATTCCTCTGAGCTTTCAGGCTTTATTGTATTTCAGTAACTATTAAAAACAGTTAAAACTTCAACATACTGTTGCGACATATTTATGAGTGATGTATGTCTTTATTAAATTAAACATACATCACACTGTAGTTTATTTTGACTCAATCCCACATGCACAGTTTCCCTGCCACAAATACTTACTGGAGCACTAAATGCAACTAAATGAAAACTTTTTTTAAGGTTGAGCTAGTTGGGATCAAAAATTGTCATACTCACCTGTTCAACACATAAATACAAGTGTATTTAATTAAAAACATCCCCCCCAATGTCTTACATATGCTAATTGCTGTATTGCCCTCTGACTATTTGTGTTGCTTACTGTGCCATAGTCAAAAGTCAAAAACATCAGTCACTCTGACTCAGTTAGTGCAAGTCAAGCATGAAGTGTCAACATTTGTTGAATTCTTTCATTGAACTTAGTCTGGGCTTTTTTACTCAGTTTTTTTCCCCTGAAATTCAATCTGACTGTATCTAAATTTAGATCAGATTAACATTATTTCAACATGAAAAAGCTTTTATTTATTTGTGTGATTTGATCTTATCTTTCTGTGTAATCACTGATTTTCCACACACAACTCATGGCCACATGGAGGAGTTAAACATTCATTCAAACCAGTTCACTTCTTGAAACCAGTTCAGTTTTTTTAGCATGTAGGTGTCCACATTGTCTAATGAAGTGACAGTTCAGAACTGAGGAAAAATCAAGACAACACCAATTAACAGGCAATGAAAGAATCGGTCTGCTCAAGGCTGAAGTAAAAGAACAAATTCAGACTCACCTGGATCATTTGTGCTTTCCTATTCACTCACTCACTCACTTACACACACAGTCCTTCTCTTGCGCACTCTCTCAGTTTTTATTTTTTTTTTATCAAAAAGTGTAATATAAACTGAGTCAAAAATATTGCAGGAAATAGCACTTTTAGGTAGTCATACAAGAAAATTTCTGTTGTTACTCAACTTGCTTGTAACTAATCTTTGATGCCTATAATTAGGGGTCCACGGTGGGTTTTGTGGTCACAAAGGGGTTGAAGTCACTATATCCAGACATTTCTTGAAAAAAACCCAATAAAGTCTTGACTTAATAAAATCTAATCCTTCTTGATCATCACTTTTACTCACTGGAAGCGTGTGAGGGATGTCAATATCTAGAAAGATCAGCCCCTACCATTTTATTTTCTTTATTTGCCATGTTCATTATGTTTCTGGGAATATGCCTATGGTATGTTTCTGTGACCATGCCAGCATCAGGCAGCTAATAGAAGGCAGCTGAGAAATATATGCCTCCACAGCTTAGTAATGAATCATATGTGGGGTTATACTTTGGATTTTTGAGAGAAGATGAGTCACCATACAAAGCACTTGCTGAAGGCAAGCAATGCCATTACTGGATCAATCACTCAGGAAACTTAACAAATCAGGTTGGGCATCTTACACAACAGTCAGTCAAGTGAACTTGATGTGAGTATGAAAATATTAGTAGCTTGGTTCAATACTGGTAGGCTGAAAAAAAATGTATGCAGGATCATATTCACAGTGGCACTGTGTTGGGAAAGACAGTGAATAAAAAGCCCTATGTGTAATGTCTGCCCCTAAAGATCGCAATTAAAGTCAGAAATACAGATGCAGCTTAATGAAGCAGTAAAGCAGGGATCAAATGATATGTTGAGTATTTGTTTAACAGTCACACAACAGATAAAATCTATGGGTGACTCAAGCAGAAATTTTAACTGAAGAGGAAATGTATTCAAGTTTTATATCTGTTAATGTCATATTTATGCAGAAAGAAAGCAGAATGTATACAGCAGACTAGCAGGGCAGACAAACCATGATTTTACTGGAGCAAATCGGTGAGGTAGAGGTGTAGGTAGGAGACAGTCCATGTGAGGTTGGGGATCTGATGTGGGGGTCGAGGGCTGCTCTTGGGCTTGTGCTTTGGCATAGCTTAAATGCTGGCAAACCAAAGTGCAGGGCAAGTTGCAAAAACAGGCAGAAAGCTTGAAAGTCTGGGCAGGGTTTGCTGACTTGCATCTTGTTCACAAATCATGGGTATTAAAATAGTAGCTTTTTTTAATGTGGTTTGGCTTTTTGCCACACACCAATGGTGTTTTAGGTCACTTTAATTCGAGCTTTAAGAACACTCCTGCCAGGAGGTAGATATTAAGAAATACATTTGCAGTATTGTCATTTAGACAGGGTAAACAGAGGTTTTGGCTTGGGATGTCAGAGTGTGTTCCAGAGTGCACTGCTTCTCCCCTGTACTCTACTGATTTGTCATTGTTGTTGGTCTATTGAAACCAGTAGATTACAAACTTTTTCAGCAACTAGTTAGCTGACATGACATTAGGGTTAAGGATGGGGTCAAGTAGCTGCCTGTTGATTTAGCGTGCTCCTAAAAGCACTAAATATCATGTTTTCGTTTTCCATGTGAACAGAGATTTATTTAAAATGATGCTTGCGTGGATTGAATTTTTTTTAAAATGGAGGAGATTTTTTTCCTTTTTTTAAAATACTAGTTTGGACTGGTACTGTGTGGACAAGACCTCAGTTATAAGAAGAGGACAATCAGGTGAGCTTGACTGCTGAGAGCATAACAGGGTATGACAGCGGATGGCCCTCATAACACAGAGCAGATGGAGGCAAACACACACAACATGCATGCAGATATTGACAGGACTGGCTATGTGACAATGCATTTTGTCCCATTTGCAGATTAACTTAGCTATTCCCCAAAGATGGCAACAGGGGACAAAACTAAATCTTACATTACCTTGAATAAAAGCATGAATTTCTCTGGCTTTAAACATTGGAAACTTTGGGATACTATAAGAACACAACTCAACAAAACATATAACAAAGATAAAATTAATTTTAGACCTTCAAATTTATAACAGTAAGTTCTACACATAATAGATTAATTTTAACAAATTATTTTGTTAAATTTCCTTGTTTTTAAAGCAAATTAGCAGTTGTTCCTTTGTACACTTTTGCACACCCTTCATAACTGTGGAGTAGAGCCTTATCCTTGTACAAGGAATTAATATTTTATAGTTTTGTTGTGTAATTATTTTTTTCTTTCCCTACACACTGAAGAGAAGCATGTACTACAAAAAAGATTATTACAAGACAAAAGGTCTAAATGTCATCTCTACACAACCACAAGTGTGCATCTTTTTACAAGAGAGGGCCTAGTAACTGAAATAAATTTGCTGCTGGATGTAATGAATCTTTTTTAGACAAATGTGAGGTTTTCCCCTGTGTATCATATGAGGTGTTAGTAGCATGATGATAAACTTGCCATGTTCAACGTGTCAAAATAACAAGACAATAATTGAGACAAACACTAAATCAGTTTTCCAGAATATGGCAATGAAGTGTTTATTTCGTCTTCTGTTGACAAAAAACCCCCAACAAAACAAAACAAAACAAAACAGAATTTCACAAAGTAACGGTTCAACACCAGACTTTTAACTGTTTTTATACTGTCTGTTACCAAACACTGCCGAAGTCTGACAATGGAGCTAACTTTACCATGTAAAAAAGTTCAGTGATTGCTGGGGGTGGGGTGCAAAGAGGTGGGGGACTCTAGCACATGCTTCTGAGCCAGTGAGAGGCAGAATGATGAAAAACCAAGGGAAGTGAGCATGTGCAGAGTGGGTGCTACATTTACATGTTTGAGGAATTGGCTCAGTGAGAAAATTAGCTTGGTTCTTCTTGGTGATCAGGTGACCATGACGTTCAGAAAATCAAAGAGCTACAAAAGGAAAGATGTTACGCATCCCACATGGGGTGTAGTTAATGTGGGTTAGGGTTAGGGGTAGTAGAGCTTCATAAAGCTTTAGAGATATTAGACAAAAAAGTTAGCACTTTGGTTTAGCCACCGAACAACGCCAACCACTGTGGCCATAAACAATGTTTCCAACACCAATGCAGCCTTTAGTAAAGTAACAGGAGTCTGGTGGATACCTAATCTTAAAGGACAATATCAATATCCACAAAAGATTCAATCATAACCTTCCAGCTGATTTTTCCCAATTATTTATTAATGGCTCAATACTGACCTTGGGAACAGCAATTTGACAAAAACAAATACTTGTAGCAAATTTTCATGAACTTCCAGCTACATCTCATGGTCTCTATCAGCAGATGATGTTTTTTTTTCATTTTTTCATGAGATGGCTTGTTTCTTATTTAGAGTCTGACTGATACTAAACTTTGAGGTCTTTTTTGGCTGAACACAGGACATTTTGTCGTAAAATGACCTTCTGATTAAGATTTCACTGTTGTCATGAATTCTAAATATTCCAGATATTTTAAGGACTTTCTTAACTCACATTGACTCAAATGTTTATATAAGGTGGTTGTAACAGGTGATCATATGTTAAAAAATACATGCTTAACAGCATCTACTTATGAAAAGATTGTAAGACAATATTTGCTGATTTCCTCAAACAACCTTTACATTTCAGGAACACACAGCAGTACTAGTATGTATGCAATATACTTATATCAGTTGATTTAAGTATATTGCAGATCACTCTTACTTTAGATCTCATTCTCTACTGCCTTGATGTCATGCACAAACTCAATCTGCAGATGGAGAATAAACATGAGGCTAAAAGCTCTGAAACACCTCCACTCTGCACCTTCTGATAAGACTATTATTTATTTGGCAAAAAATGTAGATATTTAGTTAGAGATTGCCTAATATTGTTCTTTGGCAACTGTCACCCAGACATGTATTGAGCAGGACATTTTGCAGTCCATAAATTATCTTGTCAGCAGCCTCCGGTGGACAATTGGTGGAATAGCAACACTATCTTAACCAGTCCGAAGTGATCTTTTGCATTGTGGATGTCCATCCATCCATCCATTTTCTATACTGCTTAATCCTCTGCAGGGTCGTGGGGGGGGGCTGGAGCCTATCCCAGCCGACTTAGGGCGAAGGCAGGCGACACCCTGGACAGGTCGCCAGTCCATCGCAGGGCCATTGTGGATATATTTTACTAATTTTATAGGCCAGATTAGTAAGCACAGGGTTGAAGGTGCCATATTACCTACAAGAACAGACTACAGCATTGTGTTGTGCAGTAACTGATCACTGGAGGAAATGTCTGCAGTGCTGCTCACACAAAGCAAAGTCTCTGTGAAACGGCTCTGTTCATCATGCATGAGGAACATTTCATCAACTTATGTGTTCATAGGCTAAGCCATGCAGAGTGAAGCATATAAAAGAGGTTTCTGGGTGCAGTTCTTGTTGGATCTGCTCCACAGCCTGATTAATTTGTGCTTGAAATTGTTATAGATAGAGGGAAACATGCTTGTGTTTATTCTATTGGATGACAGTGGAATTTTAAGTTCATAAGATTTTCTTGGCAACTGAGATGAAACTGCTTAAGCCATATGCATTTAAATGTAAAGACTTGCTTCTCAGTCTTGGTGGCATGTGGAGAAAGCCTCTGTTGACCATGACGAAAAGGCAGATGTAGTGGATTATTACACACAATGTCAAAACAGCAACCAACACTTGAGGGGACAGACTGAGTTAATGTTTAAGAAGAATTTATGGATTCTTATCATGAACATATTTCACACACAGTCCTTCATGATATCATTAATATGATGTAGACAAAACATTGAAAAATCAGGAAAACAAAAACATTTTTAATCTCTTCAGTTTGAATGTAAAGTGAAAAAGAAAGAAAGAAAAAGAATTCAAGGCACAAATAAATACTGCAAAATGGAATACAGTTGTCTATTGGGAAACACATCATGTGAAAGGTCTTAGATATTTTTGATGTTTTTACTTAGATACTTTACAGTAAGAAGGGGCTGAAGTGAACCTTAGCTGATAATGGGACCCACTGACCCGACACCCAACAGCTAACAGAGCCAAAGACTAATGCAAACAAAGATCTAAGACAGATTGTTTTCTAGTTTGTTACTTGGCAACTGGACTGGAATTTTGGTTTCGGCCACTCAAATATGATACAAAGCAGATCCATTAAAAACAAAAGAGTACTGCCTGATATAAAGCACTACATGCTGTCTGCCCTGTTACATCATCTCTTTATGCTAATAAGTACTCCCTGTTCTTACATTTTACATTTCTAACTTTAACAGAAAAAAATTAAAGCATATTAACATGTAACAAAACCTCCGTAAGAAATAATATTTTTGTGAAGTTCAACACTTTAAGGTGATTTTTTGGAGTCATCTTTAAATGAACAGCCTCATGTATTGCTGCTTTAGTTGTAAGGAAAACTTTACTTGATTTTCACAAATTGGTAAGTATACTTGTGATATACTACACTGCCTGTAAGTACTGTTGTAATAATGACTTCCTGGGCTCCAGAGGAGCAATGCTATAGTGATGTCATCAGGGTTATCTCATTGTAACACAACATATTCCTAACAGCAAGCCTGCATAATATATTGGATATCTTCATTTACCAGGCACAGAGGGTTAAACTGAAGACGCTTCAAGGAAGTGTATGTTTCAGTGTTTTGGACCCTGGCATAAAATTCTTCTGTTCAAAGGCTTTACATATTATCTTCACAGAGTAAAACTCAAATTGGAAAATAATATTCACGAGGCACTAAAAGTCAGGTTTCTCAGCCAGTGATTAAATAGTCTTCACATTCCTTTTTTTCTTTTGGGCCTGTCTCCTGTCAGCTGTTAAAATACAATAGCAAGATTTTGGACAACCCCAGCAAAAACATTTCCAGAGTGCCTCTGTTCAAGGCCCAGAAAAGGGAATCAAACCTGCTGCTAAGTGCTAGGCGGTCAACTGTCTGCTGAGACTGTTTGACTTTAGGGGACTGACATCTAAACAGGATGTTTGCAGAAAAGCATTAACAATGCTAAATCGTTTTCTGGTATCATACTTAATTTGGGCTGTTTTAGGGGAATAAGATAGTCCAAGGTACATCCAAAACAGAAATGTGGATGACAGAGGCCAGATCACAGAGTCTGAGACTCAAACTGCAGGGTGGGGAAAGGGAGGTAGATTTTGACTAAGGATGTTAACCAAAGAAGCAAATCAACCGAAAATAAAGTCAAGAATGTGATGTCTGCCTTGGTTTCAAATTCAATGTCAATGTAGTGGAAGTGCTTTGGTGTCTAAAAACTGTCTGGATGGACAAAGTTTATCTTCTTCATTTGTACAACAGTAACACATGTAAAGTTAAAATGTAACATGCAGTTCATGCTCTTTAGAATGTAGTTTGGAGAAAATCATGTTCAAACTGACTGTTTTTTTCTTGAGAATGATGAAAATGTCTTGTTTTTATAGATGAGGTGGCATGGCATAAAGTCTCTTTGCTGTCATTAGTCAATGTACCCCATGAGCCTACTCCTTCTTGAAGTGGCTTCATATTTTAAGTAGGCTTACAAAAAATTTGAATACTATGTTCCAGATAATAGATATTTCACTACAAACAGTAATTTATATTTAAGGCATTACTGCTTTGTTATATACTTAAGCAGAGGGGGGTGGGGCAGAGTGCATGTGTAGGGTGATGGGGGAAGTCTGCAACTACATGGTACTGCACGCGCCCTAACCAGCTGATCACCAAGAGTCATGAATATAATGTTGTGATGAAGTGAGCAGCCAGACTACATGAACCACTTCTCAACAACACTCCATATTACTGCTACACAGTGAGATCACAGCCATGAACCTAAATACAGGGAGATTTTTTTCTCTTATGCCAAAATGTGAGACTAAGCTTAGAAAGGCATAGCACAAGAGAATCATCTGCTAAACCAACACTGCTCAAAGTCCCCAGTTCTTCAGACAGTAAAGACCAGGGCTTAGAGAGGTGCACATCAGAACAACATCACACTGAGTGGTGACTCTGCTCTTCTCTCTAATCTTCTATAAAGTTAAAGCTTTGTGGCTAAACACAGACCACTACGTATTGTGGCACGAAGTCCAGCCATGTCTGCTTTTGAGGAGGAAAAAAAACAAAAAACCAAAAGTAAAACAACTTTGTAAACATAAACAAAAGAGGCCACTCCAACAATCACTGCTGAAAGAGCTCTATTTTTCCCTGGGGGAGGAAGGGGCTGTCTTTAAGCATCCATGGCTTAAGCATAACCTTTACCAGAGGTCTCTGCAGTGTTTGTTGAGGGAACCTGGGTGTATTGACATGTTATGCTTTAAAAACATCACTCTGGCCATTTTGCACCTGAAACCCATTTGTTACCTATCAATACGCGTGTGCCACTCCTGAGATTAACAGCACACAAACACACACGTAACAGAATCACTTGTTCTGTAACATTGTGTGCCAATAAAGCCAAGGAACAAAATACCATTGATGCACCCCTGTGAGAAGTGTGGCACTACTATTACTTTTGGTTAGGAGGCCATGAATAAAGTGAAACACTTGCACGTCTTACCACACAGAGTGTCACTGCTTTGAAATAATACACGCTTTTATCAGACTGCTTGCACTGTCAAAAGACACTCAAGGAAAAGCATGGCTGCAGGATGCAAATTAATTTAATATTAAGCCTATACAACTAAAATTTACACTGATGGCATGATTTGTCTAGTTAAAAGATCAGAGATAAATGAAATTTACTCATAAAAATTTTCATTACAACTATCTCAGTGCCACCATTCATTAGCTACTCTGAAGCTTTTAAGCATTTCACATAATCCTCATCCAAAAACAGAGTGCTTTTTTTTCCTGGATGTCGATCTGCCATTGCTATCTATTCTTGTCTCCATAATAACAGGGCAAACTCCATCAGCTGATAAAGGTAATGTGAAGCAATAAAGCTAAAGAATATGAATTAAATGGACCTCATGGTGACTTAGTTTAACAACATTTCTACTGTTGTGAAAAAAAGACATCACAGATTCATACACTAATGTGTATGCACAATCCTGCTGGGTTAGACAACAAAATCAGTGCCGTGTTCTGATTTATGATTTGTTAATGTGGGTCTCAGTATCAGTAACAGACACCCAGTCTTTGGTCACCAAAGCTCTAAATAAGCCATCATTGGAGGTGTCTTCCAGAGAGGTGTATCATGTTTTGGATCAACAACCAAATAACAAAATCGCACATAGTATCAGGCCTCTGAGAGATGAATCTTAAGCAAGTTATCAAGGTTAAATAGCTTGATAGGGCAGGAAATAAGGTTCAGTTCAAAAATTGGTCAGAGTTTTAACATCATAGAACATACGATTAAAAAAGAAAAAAAAAAAGTCCAAACATACAATTCATGGTCAAATTCAAACCTAGAGTATACAGGAGAATCTTAACAGTGAACATCTGGTCAAAAATAATCTACACTTTTCTCTCCATCTTTATAGTGCTCAAAGCTTTAAGAAATTAAACTTTTCACAGCGTGTGCCACTCAAGAACAGCAGTAGCTTCAGCCATGAGGAGCTGATGCTAAGGTTCTCTCATTCTGGCCCTTCTGACTGCCTCACAAGCTTAGAAAATAAGAAAAACACCACAGTCAAGGCACGCACGCGCGCGCACACACACGCACACGCGCACACGCGCACACACACACACACACACACACACACACACACACACACACACCATCCAGAATCTCCATGCATTAGTGCATGGTACAGTACAATGAAGAGCTTTATCACATGGTCCAGCACTAAATCATTAGAATAAAAATCATAAAAAATAAAATACATCTGAGACAAAATACACACTCACATGAGACCATGAACCTGTACTAAAGCATGTTGTGTGGACACACTCCTGCTGTATTGGCTGACCCTGCTCTCATAACAAAGACATAGAGGAGAGGTTCTGTCACACCTCCCTCCTTCTGAGGAGCAGCTCTAACTCTTTCACACAGTGCACCTCAAAGAAAAAAGCACAACAAAAGGCAAAATTAAAAATATACACATCATGAGATAATTTATGTTTGGGAAAAAAACAAAAACTGGTGAACAAAATAAATTAAGGCATGCAAAAAAATTATGTCAAATCTTGAGATTTGGATACTTCTGTTTTTTTTAAGCCAACATCCTATATTGTTAGAAGATCTTCCTGTCAGGAAGAAACCACTCACTCTTATTAAATCCTCAGAACAAAGGTAGCTGCCAAAATAAAATTCAAACCCACTGGAATATCACTGTAATATGCCCGAGCGTTTAAAGGCCCATATTTACATATCTGTGTTCTGTGTTCGAGCTTTTAAGAGGCCGATATTTACATACATGTTCATGCGGATTCAGCAGCAGTGCAGCAAAACAAACAGCAAACACTTGTGATACAAACAGGAGTGCTTTTTCAAACATCCTGAATCAGAGAAAATAAATACCACATATCAAAATTTAAAAAAGAAAAAAAAAAGTACATCACAAACAATGTTGCCCTCACTCAGATCCCTCCTTTTAAAGGAATACTGTGCCCTAACAAAATGATATGTATAAAATAAATGATCATAGAAAGTGAGACAAGATCTTGTCTGTTGACTTGTAAGGTGACGGTGATACATCAGAAGTGAAGCAGTGCAGAGCCGAGCAGAGGGAGCTGTGGTTCTGCCACATTAAGGCTTTGCAGTAAACATCAGAGCTGAGATGCTGCTGCTCCCTCCAACCTAAACCAAGACTCATGTCAACTTGTAGTAGTTAAGCCGGCACGGACAAAAAGACATGCAGCAACTCACCCATCACACACACACACACGCCAGCAAACTCACACACAGACACACAGGCACACGCACAAAATCACATGCGCGTGCACACAGATTCACCAGCACACACAATCAACAGTTCACTTTGAGAGACTTGCCACTGCCTCTTCATTTTTTCCTCTTTTTTTCGGTTTGGATCCCCCCCCCCCTCACTAAAATTTCTTGGCAGCATTACATGTTGCGCCTCTTCACCCCTCCCGGCCTGTGCCCCCCTCCACTCCTCCGCCGCACCACCATTCTGCCTCTGGATGGCCGAATGTGGCACTAGGAGGCCAGGCCCGAGGGGAGCTGGGGGTGTGAACCAGGGGTTGGTGGGGGCAGTTCAGTAGTCTGTGATTGGAGCGAGCTCAGGGTACAGGTCCACCGTGATGTTCTTGTAGAGGCTGCTGAGGGAGATTTGGGGGCTGTAATGAAGGTTGTTGAGCCCATCCAAGTGTTGCCGCTCCTTGGAATACCTCAGCAGTTTATACCTAAAACACACAATGACAAAGTTCTTATATCAGTATTTACTAGGATACAAGGAAGTTTATATGTATTTAGCTACTCAATATTTATCTATTAAATCTGCCCTGCCCCTCATTTAGCAATGCACTAACACACAATCCAGAGGTTTCAGGAAGTTTCACTGCTTGATTACTACTAATGAGATCAACAATAAAAAAAAAAAAAATCACCATATACTCAAAATATTTTCATAAAGGTCCTATATCTTTCGCTTAAGGATTTAGTGGCACCTGGTGTTTATGTTGCAGACTGCATCCCTCTCAAAACACATTTGCTCTCCCCTCCCAAGCCTGAAAGAGAGTCCGGGATGATCATAAAACTTTTAACATTGTTTATCAGCTACTATAGGAACATGCTAGTGCATTGTGAATCTGGAAGAGTATCCCTCTGTGGATATAAAGACTCATTCTTAGGTAATGAAAACTAAAAATGTATTTTTATTTTTGACTTTTATTCACTACTGAAAACATTCTTTTGAATATCATATTCCATCTCTGCTAACTGAGGCCTCTAAATTCTACATGACTAACCAAAAAAGCTGACTCATAGAGATTTCTTGTAAACAGAATTTATGTCTTCATTCAGGTGTTGTAACAAAAAAACAGTCATCAACACCTAAGAAATGATTAAATGTTCTTCCTTTAAATAAAAGATTTGCAAAGTCACCTCAGTTTAGATACTTAAAACTTTTCATTTAATCAGCAGCAACAAAAGGAGTGCTGCGTGTTTCACTGTCTGTCAGTAAAACAAGGGCCAGGATCACATCCCCACCATGCAAGATACAACCAAAACAGGACCCACTCTTAAAAATGTTGTACTATAATGAAAGTGCAACACTCCACAAGGAATCATTATTGGTTTGTGTATGGAATTTTTTTTATAGCAATGATTGAAGGAGGCTGAGACACCATGAGAGGTTGTACAAAAAACAAAACTAGAAGCTACACTTATGAGCTCATAGAGAGGAGGAGGAACCATACAGGAAACAGTTTATCATGGACTTGGTGATTTTCAGTTTGAGTAACTGTGTTTAATGACCTGGATGGATTTTCAACTTGATTCACATCTCTGCGCGTAAAGCATATAAATGAGAAGCTGTGCTTACCTGATAAAGTCAGAGCAATAACTTTACTACAAGCAATGAAACAATAATTTGTGATCTGCATTAAGCTATGGCTGATCACAAATTTGGGACTATCATCTGTCAACAGTCCTGCAACTTCACTTGTGTTTCACACAGTTATTCTATAGCAAACACAATCATTTGAGGGGAATACGAGAGAAGATACATATCTGTAAAATAAACATCTATTACTGACACAATAATAGTAGGTATTTGTCATGAATTCGATGTTTTCTTCTTCGTGGAGGCAAGCCTTAGTATGCTAGAAGGCCACTGTGATGTGCTAAAGGTGTAAATCCTTAAAACAGTGATGGTTTCCCTAACAAGGATATCAACATTGCGTATTATTTGAATAGGATTCCCCTGAGGTAAAGACGTATATTTCATTGCATTTTCATTGAAAATGTCATTACATTTAACTTAATTAGGTAAATAATTTTTGAAAACACACCAGTGTGGCGATGCAAGGTAGGCCTCTACTGTTTGATAGCTATGTTTTGGAAAAGGGGTAAGAAGATAAACAATTTGTTGAAAACATCAAGTTTTTAAGCAGTTCTACATCTTGCCAAACACAAAAGTATTTCCTCCTCCGCTTTGGAGAAACACTGGATAGCTTATTGTAGACCTGAAACAAACAAAAAAAAAACTGTCTTACCTCCCGAGGAACTGCACCTCTCCTCTGTGGTGGTGAGGAATGGACTTGTACTTGCCAATCTCTCCCTCTGGTCGCGTGACATTCAGACCAGCATAGTGAACCCTGAGGAGGCATTAGGCTGCTTTACTATTTATGGCATTAGACTAATAAGAGCATAGAGCCCACCCATTTGTTTCATGTGTGTCAGTGGAACTGAAGTTGTGAACACTGAACTGTTAACAAACAATTAGCTGACAGGCACATAAGGAGCATGAGGTACAAGAGGTACGCTCATTTGCACACAGTCAGCTGAAAGTAAAAAAACAGCCTACTGAATCTGTCCTGAAGCATTATTTTCTATAGCAAATATGCATACACACAGATAAACATTCTGATTGACTGCTGAGTTTTGATTTTAGGTGGTATTTTTGGTTGTGTTCTGGTTCTATTCAAGGACCACTATGGCAAAAAATCAGAACAACAGAAAAATAAAACAGTTTCTGAAAGTTTTTTTTTATTTGATTCAGAGCAGAACTAATGATCCCTTCTCAGAAATCACTGTCCTCGCAGCTTTACACCTGATTAAAAGAATCAAACTTGGATCATGTTTCTTTGCTTAGTGCGGTCAATGACTCAGGGTCTCAAGTGAAAACAGGCTAAAACTTATATTTGAATATAATTATGGTTCATTAGTCAGCAGCATATGAACAATATCTCAGTCTAATTACAACAGTAATTATTTAATATTCAGCAGACTAGCCTGTTCCACAAGTCATCATCCTCTCCTCCCCAGCCCCAGAATGCATTGGGAAAGCCATTAATCTTGCGGAACTGCTCCACAGTGAGTCCACTCACACCACCAAAGAACTCGCTGTAAGGAAGACTGCAAACCACAACAAACACAAGTTAAACATAGATCTACATGATCATTCACTGCACTCATGTCAGCTCTCAAGTCTATATGTCACTGCCACAGAAAATATGGCACATGGAAAATCTGTACTTGGTTCAGTATCACATTTACAGTTGTATTTGTTTTGGACACTTCTATTTCACATCTTCCCATGAAATGTGTATTTTTTGAAGACACACTCACATGTACATGTATTTGTCCAGCTTGGCAGCAAAATGGCGTGGCATCTGACCACAGCCATAATAGTTTCGGTCATTCTCCGGGATGTGGTCAACATCGTGAAAGATCAAGCAGTCCCAATCCAAGTCTTTCATGGCCTCCAGGAATCCCACGTTAAACAGCATGGCTCTGTTGAAGGGCTGGCTCCCACTCTGAATACACACAGACCCAGACCCAGACCCAGACCGACAGACAGACAGACAGACAGACAGACAGACAGACAGACAGACAGACAGACAGACACACACACACACACACACACACGTACACATGTAAATGAGCCTAGTGCTGCTTTTAGAGAAATCATTTGAAACAATGTGTTTTAACATGAGGCACTGCCTCTAACCCCTAATATTCTTTTTCAAGCTTTTTTCACAAACAAAGCATTATTCCAGAACTGTTTAGTTCAGCTGTCGGATTGTTGGATACACTACAGCCTGCATATACACACTAAGAGACTGTACCTGTTCAATGACATAGAAGGCAAACTGCAGCCGCTGTCTCTGCAGTATGGGAATGAGGTGTTGGAAGAGGATGGGAAGATGTTCATGGCGGTTTCTGAATGGAATCAGGATGGCCACCTACGGCAAAAACATTACAGTAAGAATCGACTCATACAGGAATTTCAACTTTAATGGTGTATGTTCAGGAAAGATAGATAGATAGATGGATAGATACATAGATAGATGTACTTTATTGATCCCAATTTGGGAAACTTCACAGGATCTATAAATACTAGATTTGCAAAATGCGTGAACCCACCTTCCAGCGAGGCTTGCAGTCCTTTGGTTTCCAATGGCCTCCAAACTCAATGCCAAAAAACTTGGAGAATTTCAGCTCTATCTCCTCCATTGGGATCTCTGTCATGTTCACTTCAATAAGGCCCTCTACAGAGAGATTTTTTAAGAGGAGATTATTCAGCTCAGAATCACAAAACAACAACAATAGTTAAAGCCCTCTGTAGCTTGCTTCTTCTAAAAAATACATAAAAATCTGCAGCTTACTCTGACGGAACAAACCTTAATGGCTGGATTATTTTTTGTTAGTAATACTGCTCATTTCCACTAACAAGCTCCAACTGCGAAGCAACACTTCAACAGTGCAAAAGAGATCTACACTTCTAAACCCTCTGGGTCTGGATGTTTGGGGGTGTGGGATGCATGCCGGGTGGCATCACTGCCCCCCTCAGCCCTGCGCCACTATGCCCGGTGCCACCCCTCAGTTGCTTGCCAGCTCGTGGTGGTGGCCTGTCTGGCGCTGCGCTGGTGCCCTCCTGCGGGGGTGGTCCCGGCTCTTCATTGCTGGTCCCCTTGGTGGCTTCTGGCTCGTCCGGGGGTGGGGATTGGGTGGGGAGAGTGTGTGTGTGTGTGTGTGTGTATGGTGGTGGTGGTGGTGGTGGGGGCTGCAGGGTGGATTGGGGGATGGTGGTGTGGCGGGTGGGGCCCTCGTGTCCCGTCCCTCTGCTTCCTTCCCCTGTGGTTTGGGGGTTCTTGCTGTCTCCCTCCCGGGCACCTGGGCCTGTAGTGGGCCTGTGGTGTGCCCGGTGGCTTTGGTGGCTGCTTGGGCGTGGTGTCTTGGTTGCTCCCGTGGCCTGGGGTGGAGGCTTGACCCTTCTCGACCCACTGAGCCTGAGCAACAACTATGTACACTCTGGTGATAGTTTCCCATGCATGTTTGGCGAATGCTTACATGCATGCTGTCATTGATCTATCAGCTCCTGCTGGGACACATCATAAAGAAACCAATGGTACCCGCCAGAATGTGCTGACTTACTCTTTCACTAATACGCTCTGTTTGCTATACTTCGACTCTTGCCCTCTAGTGGGCCATTTCTTTTGAACATGACTCCCACATTTCTGGTGACCAATACAGTTTTTATACTGTCGCTATCCGGTTGTGAGTATTAAGAACACAGCTATCCCCACTCCGACTCGTTCTCGCAGCACTGCCTGTCTTACTCCTCCCTGTTACTTTCAATTTTCCTTTTTTCTTATTTCTATCAGTCTTTCATCTATCTGAACTCTTTTGTTTATTTTTTCTTCTTCCCCTTTCTCCTCCATCAGCTATGTCCTACCACTCTCTAGTTTCCCCCTGATTCACTGTGTTGTAACACTGCCCTCTCTGGCCGACAACAGTAAACTCCATGTGATAAACTCTAATCGGCCAGTATCCAATGAGGGCAGGTGATGGTCACGAGCACGCACCAAAAGAATAAAAAAAAAATTTTGGCTGCAAGACCAAAAGTGCATCAGTCTCATAAAAAGTTGATACTCACTGTGGCCTCAAACTATGAGAACAAATGCAGACCAAAAAAAAAAAAAGAGATCTACACTTTGATTAATTATGGGGCAGCTGAGCAGGTAGCTGAATGTTTTGCACCAAATTCTCTATTCAGCCATTGAGTCAGAACTCAAAGTCACTTGTATAGGTGCAATCAAATCACTTCTTACATACAATCTCTAATTTTTACTAAAATATGTGAGTAAAAAGCTCAATTGTACAAGGAGCAAATAGCATCTTTCTTGATATACAGTACCTGCGAAAATGATTAAGAGCACTCTGGACTTAGTGATGTTTTATCTTGCATCTAAGCAGGAATAGGTCTCTTAAATATAAGAGACTGAATGAATCATTCACTGAAATTCCTCTAGTAAAATACTCTCCTAGTGTTAGATACAAGTCTACTTACTCATAGAAGGTAATCGCTCTGGGCAAGGGAGGTTTTGGGCGTAGGTGAAGTTCTCCGGGAGGTATGTGGTTGGCTGTACCAGGTACTCACTGGAGTTATTGCCGTCAGGATAGTCTGCAGCAAAAACAGCTGATATTAGGCAGAACAGCAGAATACTCCAAACTATATCATCTACATCAAATGATATAGCACTTAACCGGATACTTGTTATGACACTAAACAGAGTTTAAGTCTTTCAAACTGGGCCTGTTAAACTCTAAGTGACTTTGGCTACATTATCATAGCACTTCATATGTTGTACTTTCCTAGTATGTACCTGTTGCCATGTTCTAAGCTTATCTGACTAGTGCAGCTCAGTGTCAGTCTGTGTTTAACTTCACATTCCAGTTAAAGTTCTACTAAAGTGTTTTCAATTGATGCTACTATGTGCCACTACACTCCATTTCAGAGGGAAATATATTTTACTGCTGTGAGCATGCAACTAAGAGTAGCAGTGGTACAAACACTACGACTTGTAAACTGGTAGTTTTTGAAATATTATTTAGTTTTTTGATCTTCCATTCTTTCACACCCTCTGCTGTCTATGTTTAAGCCTAATGCTGCAGATAGAACCTCTTCAAGCTAAATTTAGAGTTAAACTGCTTAGTTGTCAGGTGTCAAATGCAGATTTTGAATTTGTGAAGAGGACATGCTCAACCAAATTAGCACCACAGATCTTCCTCGTCTTACCATCCACATGTTGCATAGTCAAGGAAGGCACAAACAGTAACTTTTCTCAAATGGTATTTCCTTTCTTTCTATGACAGAAAATAAAAAATAATTCAATTAGCAGAATGCACTGTGCTGCACCAGACTAATAAACCCTCCGGCTGGTAGGTAACATACTGCAAGTTGAGCAGTGCTTGGATTTGGCTTGTTATTTTTGAACCAGGCGGCACTATGGTGGCTGGCTGGTCACAAACAATCTTATGTTGCAACCTAAGAGTCCACAAAAAAAATTTGCGTCTCTCTTAATACAAAAGTCTTACTCCCATTTCAAACTCTGTGTTCTTGGAGGGGGAGTACAGTTTGTATTATGCTTGGTCAGGCTATCTGAGCAGATGAAGGTGGATTTTACTTGAGTATCTACAGACACCACAATTCAGGCCTTCCACATATTGTAAATGATAGGTTTTCATTGAACTGTATGTAAAATCTTAAAGTTAAGCCAGAAACAACTTCAAGACAGTCCCCATACAGCAAAAAGTGGAATGCGTGTCAACGCTTACCCGTTCCATTGAGCGTACTATTCTTGTTGGTGTACAATCGGATCATCTGGCCAATGGTCCTCACATTGTCCCTCAACATGATGCCCTGAGCCTGCACCATGAAGAAGTATGTGTTGGCTGACAAAAGAAAAGAAAAAAGATTTTAATTTGCTTGCCTTGTTGCATTACACGTGTTCAATTACATTTGCTTAATGTAGCTGTCACATGCACTCACTTATTGTAAATCACAAATCAATCTATGGATGCCACCGTTTCAGGTACAACAACAAAACTATTTCTCTAGCTGCAGCTGCAAACAGTGTACACACTGAATTATTTAATAATGTATCACAACAACAGCAGAAACAACACAGAAGTCAATGTAGGAACAAAAAACACAATACCAATCTAATAACTATGTATCTCTTTACACTGTTTAAAAGGTGACAGGCGACTTTTGCAAAGTCTGAAATGTTGGTAGGACAGTAAAGCTGTGGGATCTCAGTTGCCCTGAAAATATCTACTGGAGCTGTGAATGACTTGCAGGAGAAAAACAATCTTCTGAGATACATAAAACATCACTTTGCAGCAAAAGAATCTGTTTCTGTTTGTTTTAGCGTACTTTTGCAGTGAAACTAATGATGGCACTGTCTCAAGGAATAATGACTTTAATCAAGTGTTATTCAATGGCCATGCAAGCTCAGAAAATGCTTACTATTTCTTTTAGCTGATGTTAATGATTTTGCAAAATACAATTTTCTCATTTAATATTCCATCTGTCTATTCATTTTCTAATCACTTATCATTTGCGGAGCTGGCAGAAGTAATTCATGCTGACATTGGGTGAGGGGACACCCTGGACAGGTCACCACTTTACCACAAAGATGACACACAGAGACAAACTGCACACTCTTATCAACAGGCAACTTAGCATCAACAATTAACCTAAACTGCATGTCTTTGAACTTTGGTATGAAGCTGGAGCAGAGGGGACCCACACAGACACAGGGGAAACATGCAAACTCTACATTTAAAACCCAGCAGTTCACACCCAGAACCTTCTTGCTGTGTGGCATCAGTACAAACCGCTCTGCTGTGCCATCATTTCATATTTCATAACTTAGAGAAATCTGTTGCTTATTTTAAATAAAGAAAGACAAGATGTAGAGTTAGGACTCATTTCTCTTTGGTCACATGCTGAAGGACGTTTTGCTGGCCACTGACTGATTCAAGCAGGTGGCCTAAATAAAAGTTGAACATTTTTTTTATTTCTTTTTGGAGGAAAAGAAATAAAAAAAAATATACTTTGTACCTACAGAGAGAAGCTACAAAGTCTAAGACAAATGCTTCACACACATCTTCAACCCAGCAGCACTAAAGATCTATACAATCACATTTCACAGTTTCAAGATGGGCCCCCAAGATAACTATAACCATGTCAGTGTCTCATCAATTGTGAAATCTGGTCATAATCTCTCCTTTTATCCCTAGATAATGTGTGTTGGCAGAACATTGTGATGTCAACATGAAATGATCGTTGACTTTCTGAATGCCATGCCATTAACACATCTTTTTATCCTTTTAGATATTTGTGTTGCATTATAATTAGCATAAAAACTCTTGAGTTGTGGCCTATAGTATTTTTTTTGGTGAAGTCACAGTGAACTTTAACACTAACCACCAAAAAGTTTTTTGCTAACTTGGAGGGATTCTTTCAAGTTATTTTGAAATTAGAATTTTGACAAGACAAGCTGCCATTGCAAAGGCACTAAAAACTATAACAGGTGATTATAAGCATATTTACTAATCTGAGATTACAAGAATCTCTGTCTATAACTGTTAGTTAACCTGATTTTTTTCTTCTTGGGCAAAACAGTCAATAACACAGACACGCACATACACACATAGCACAGATATAATAGTTTTGGAAATGCTGAGTCAACATTCAGGATGGTTTTTTGTTTAATGTTATGTTGTTACAGTATAACTAAAGAGAGACCAAACAGCAGTCTTCACTGTTAAAGAAAATACCATCTCCTTGATCAAACGTGGCACATCAGGTCAGGAGCCCGATAAAGAGCATGCTTGTGTTTTCCTTTGGATATTTGTATGGTTACGCACCATGAAACTGTCCCCCAGTGTCAGGCCATTAACACTGAGTGCTACAGTTTTCTCAGGGAGAATGTTCAGTGCAAAAAAACTGAACTGTCACTGAACTGAACTCTCAAAACTGACAACTTCCCTACTAGCAGTAGGTTTTAAACAAGTTTCTTGCCTGCAAAAATTAAGTTATGACCCCATACCCCTCTTACTCACTAGATTTCACTCCTTGAAACTTCTTTCTGTTCCCTAAAATGAAGTCTGGTCTCTGGGTCATTGTTTCACAGTAAAAAGACAAAGCCCAAATATCAGTGGTCACAACACACTTGTAATTCAGGTGCCAGTAAAGAGCAAGGGATGCAACTTAAGAACCACCCAAGTTGTTTACACCTGCTACATCCTCATTTCTGCGCGGCAGTTTGTTTTTAATCCCACCTCATACGAGAATGAAATGATAAAATTATTGTTGCTTGATTATTTGTTTGTTGTTAGTATTTATGTGGTCAATGCTGTATAACAAATTGCCCTTTGGGGATGGTAAAGATTACCTTGAACCTTGAAATAGCACTAAATTAAATTTAACAAAATGGATAAAAAAGATAAAACCAATCAATTTATACAGCTACTAGATAGCATGACCATTGCCATCCAAAAACCGCACAAGGCTTTTTTAGTATATATATAAATACTAGGGCTTTCTTGACAGATTCTTAATTTCACATCATGTTCCAATTTATGTGGTATCATATTGAAACTCAGAAATTATTCACATCGAGGTTTTTTACTGAATAGGGTTCCCTGTGTCTAAATCACTTGTACATGCCACTTTGGAACAAAAGCATGCGTATGAGAGGCTCTGGCATAATACTCAAATTAAAGCAGCGACACCACAGTTTTGACCAAATTAGCTTTTATGGCAGAGCTCCAAGGAATTTAGGTTCCATCCTAAGAGCTTTTAAAATAAAATTTTAAGGCCCTGCCACACCTCCAATGAAAATAAAGAGTTTAATCTAGTTTACGTGTCCATATGGTGTTTTTTGTGCAAGACATATGACTGAAATCAATAATAAATGCTATGTCAGAGTATTGCCACCTTGAAACTCAGATAGCCAGGAATAAATACATCACAAACCTAATAAGTCAAACCCATCAGCTTGCAGGTTAAGACCAGTGTTAATTTCGTTGACGAAGACTATGACGAAAAATATTCGTCGACTAACCTTTTTCACAGACGAAAACTACCTAAAAACTAAATAAAAAGTCAGTTATGATGACGAAGACTTTGACAAAATATAACTGACACTTTGGTCAACGAATAAAAACGAGACAAAAATGTTAGGGAGGGACGAATGGAGAAGAGATCCAATCAGAGCGAATCTTTTGAGGGTAGGTTGATCTACAGAGCAGCAGAGCCATTTTCAAAAGCCGCTGCAAGTGCAGGCACAACAGTTAAACGCAGCAGCAGTTACACACTCACAGGAGGAGGACAAAGACGAGTTTGCAGAAACTTAGACAGTTTCGAAGATGTTTTCACAACAGTTAGGTTGTTTACCTACATTAGATTTAGCTGTGTTTAGTTGCACAGTCTTAGTTACACAGCTTTGGTTGATTTCAGTTGACTTCGCTCGTTAGCAACACACTAACATTTTGCAATGCACCCTTTGCATGTCTCATGAACAACAGAAATGTCAGAGCTTGGTCTAGTCTTAAACATTAAGAACTATTTCTTTGGTAGTGTGTGGCATTACAGCCAATACATCTTTTATTCTACATTAGAGAATTGCACTTATCTGTTCTGCTCAAATCTTGTTGCTTTTGCACAGAGTAGCAAGGCATTGTAAGACATTCTAATTCATTGTAGCCTAGCAGTTATTTCACTTCTCTTGAGGTACATGAACATTAACAGTAGTGGATTTTCTGTATTTAGATACCTTGTGCAATGGCATTACAACCAATAGTTACATTATTTTTGATAATTGCACTTTATTTTTCTTAATGTTTTTTCATTTTGCACAGACAGTAGAAGACAATAAGTCCAGAGTTAGGTGGTTATCTATTTCAATTATATTGTACTTCATCTTGAAAGAATGTCATATGCATTGCATATTATTCAGGGAGAATACATATCTTTTTCAGGGAGCATGCATATTTTTCAGGAAGAGCAGGCCCTTATGCTCATTATGTGAGATTATCATTTGTGAAAAAGGCACGGTCATGTTTTTGACATCAAGAATATAAAAAAATACATGTTTTGCATTACAACCATTAAATTTGTGTCTGTCTTGCAAATTCAAACCTTAATACCATTCCATAAAAGAGTGATGGATACTTTCAATGACTGGAAATTCTGTAGAAAAATGTAGTGGACTAAAATCTGCTAATATTTGGTCTAAAATA
>JAPZDZ010000021.1:1331850-1343592 GCA_029783805.1 Acanthurus tennentii
TGTGGTCTAGACCTGCTCCATATGTAAAGTGTCTTGAGACAACTTGGTTGTGATTTGACGCTATATAAATAAAATTGGATTGAATTGAATCTAGCGCTAAAGAAAAGAGACAGATGAAAAGTAGGACTGGTTTTCATAAAGGGAACAAAAGATGGGTAAGCTCACTGGTGCGCCGGCAAGCCTCCTGCCTGACTCCGCTCTACGAAGTGTGGCGGTGATTGGCGAGCCCAGGCTGCATTAGTGTTTAGCTGTGGTTTGGTTAGAGTTTAACTCAGAAATAAATACTGGTTTCATTCTCGTCCGTGGGTGTGGGTCAACTGTGGGGATCGGCAAACAATTCGACTTGGCATCTTCTCATCCTCTCGGTGGCAGCTATTTACCAGAGTCCTGTGACATCATTTAAAGGTGACACAGCAGCCGCTTCACGCGCACTGCAGGCATGATGCCTTCCAAGACTGCCGGACAATTCAGTGACGTTTCACCACAGCTTAACCCAGTGTATTACCCACATGAAAACCAGTCCAAAACAATTTACAAAACAGAAAAGAAAAGAAGAGGAACTATTTATTGTACTTCATTCCTAACACTAAATACAAAATCACTGCTTTTTAGAGGTGTTTTTCTTCTTCAGTTATAGACATATTGATGCATGCTGTCAATGTACCAAATACAGCAATTTAGTGTACTGTGATACCATTGTTATGAAGGGCAATATATTGCAAAAGTATTGTAATTTACTCTGCGATTTTATATGACAAATCACAGTGGATTATGCCAAAAAGTTATTTAGATCCATCAAATGATCAATGTAGCGACTTCATCAAACAAAAGAGTCGCTGAGAGGCTGAAGCCGGGCCTTTCCCTTTTCTGACGCGCTATTCGAACAAAACACTAAGAAACATAAAATTAAGTTTAACCTTTTATTAACGAAAAAGAATAATCAACTTATGATAGCTTGCATAAACTTATAACCAAAAGGAACACAATAATCAAGAAAATAGCGGTCAACAAAAAATACGGCAACCCTGCTCACCCTCTCTCTCTCTCTCCCTCTCTACAGAGGTGAGCAGGTGTTTATATTAACATATCCCCGCCCATATCCATATGACCTACTTCCCTCGTTAATGTGATCACAAAAAAACCCTAAATAATATCATAAACAATAAACACCAATATTCCAATTTAAATGTATACACCGACAAAAATATCTAAATTAATTCATGGCTCCTACAATCAATCAGTCCGATATACTATCTTGGTTAAAACCCAGATACTGCTTATCAGATTTTGACTATAATTTTGTTCCGCATTATCTCTTTATTGTCTTCACAACCTAAATTTTTCAGAGAAGACTTGAAGTTTAAACCCAGATTCTGTCCTAAAAGAAATCCGCTACCTGCTTCTACAAGGTACATGATGTTTTGAGCCACATAATGTTTCAGTGCTTTATGTTTAATCACCTTAACATTCCCAAATAACAGCTTTCAACATATGTAGAGTAATAAACATTTCTCTTAACCCTAAGTTTAAAGACAAGTTTAAAAAAAAACAAACTACCAAAGTTAACAGTTTCAGAATTTACTCTAAGGAACTAGCAAAGTTGTTTTGAGTTCTGTATTTTGTCTTAAATTTTCCTTTTATCTGTAATGATGAATGTATGATTTAGTCAGCCTTAGGTCAAAGGCATTTTGGGAAAATTGTAGGTAAAATAAAAAATTACAGAAACAGGGGAGGGCGGGGGTCATGATCTGAGAAAAAACATTAGGATTAAGATTAAAGCAGTAAAACTATGAAAACAAAAATAAAAAAATTACAAAGTCTGAATAAATATATAATTTACTGGAAATAAAAAATAGATAAAAAGGCATAAATTAAAGAAAAAACATAAGCTGAACTCTTTGAATTATCATATTATCATAAACATCTGAATTGGGTCTATACAAAAGAACTAATATGTATGTTTTTATTTTTTGTAAATTTCTGAATTCTCGTATGGAGATCCTGTTTTTCTCAGATTATTGCCGCTCCCCACAGGTCTGAATTTTATTGCTTTTATTTTAACATTTATCATCTCCAATACATGCGGTTGCATGATAAGTGCATAAAGTAGCCTTAATGAGGAAAAACAATTATGAAGGGTACAGCAGGGAAGGGAAGGGTTCCACTGAGTTAACTACAACAATAACCTGTTCAGAGCAGTTTGGAGATGCAGCTTAAACTGCCATGACAGCATACTTTAGGTACAACCTATCCACCATTTGCAGTACATGTTACTCTGCAAGTTACACCAAACATCACAAAATTACTCCTAAATATACCCAGTTAAGCCAGTTACCTCACTTCGTATACAGCCCTCCTTGAGTTCAACCAGAATCACTTACCGCCATCTTCTCTGTGATGGCTGACTTCTGCTTATCACCCAGGTCCCCCTCTATGATATCCTCATGGAGCTGACTCAGGATCTGTGTGGCTGCATAGCCTTCATCCACCATGTTCTAAATGAGACATTCAATAGAAATAGTAGGAATACAATATTTCAGAAAGTTAAGCAAAGTCAATGCAACACACATTCACAACATGCCTACATCTGGAATACATCATGATAAAATGGCCTTTTTGGTTTTTTTTCTTTTTTTAGATAAATATTGATCTATTTGTGAGTTTTTGGCCCGAAACTTTTGAAATATTTAATGTACAACAACCACCAAGAAACAAACGCAAGTGAGGCAAACAAAGATTGTGTAAAATTCGGGAACAGACACAGGAAAAGAGCACTGACATGCCACAACACCCACCCTAACT
Organism: Acanthurus tennentii; assembly: GCA_029783805.1. Lineage (NCBI taxonomy): Eukaryota > Metazoa > Chordata > Actinopteri > Acanthuriformes > Acanthuridae > Acanthurus > Acanthurus tennentii. The sequence continues at coordinate 1,334,653 of JAPZDZ010000021.1, forward strand.
GCAACCTCTAGTTTCTCAAATGTTCCTTTCAAGCAGATCTGTAGCAAGTTGTCAATCATCTTCTGAGGGATGACCTGTAACTCAGCGAAACAGCAGAGTGATGTGATCAGAATATAGAGAGATAAGGTTTCAGGCGAACAGGATTTGTAATTACAGTCAGTAAGTTGTCCATCATTAGTTTCTCTGTCTCTTATGTGACAGAGAAGTATGACTCACCCCTGCTATTTCAGTGACTGCATGCTCTGTGATCTCCTTATCCACGCTGAGTCTCGCAGCACTCTGGAGAAAGGTGATGGCTTTCCTCAGGTCCCCCTCAGACACTCTCACCAATGCTGCTATACTCTAAATGAACAACATCAACAACAAAAAATATTCCTTAAAAGTGTTTGGTGGGACTAAAACATGAAACTAACTTAACTTGACAAGAAGTGTTTTAAAACATAGAATTTAAGGAATTTTACGGGCATTCTAGTTTTTTTAAAAAAAATCTTTATTCCCCAAAGTTTCATTTTTTGTGAACTTGCCATTCCGTCTTGGCAAACACAAACTCTGAAAACCTGAATAAGTAACTTTTAAATTGTTTTTGCTCTTTTTTTATTGTAGTTCTCTTTTAGGTATTACAGGCCCCTTTAATGATGTTCAGGGTATCCGAGTATTCACTTTTTAACATTTCTTTTTAGCATAAGTAAAATTGTACTTGATCTACATCCACAGCAAGTCAACTTTTCACAGTAACATACTAGTTACTTGGGCCAAAACTAAAAGGCTTGAATAAAAGGATCAAATGAATTTAATTTACTTCACTAATAGCTGTGGAAACCTTAAAAATGTAACACACTACAGCAAAACTTAAGTCCTTTCTCTTTCACCTCTTTGGTGTACTTGAGGCTCTCCTTCTCACAGATGTCTAACAGACGCTCTTCTTGGATCTGATTAGCTAGAGGTTTGAAGCGAAACTTGGAACATCTGGAGGTCAAGGGTTCAATAATCCTAGAGGTCACACAGACACACAGCAGGGTCAGAATCGGTCAAATATAGTGAATTTGCATATTAATGATTGTAATAAGTAAGTCACTTGACCTGCTGATGTAGTTACAGATGAGACAGAAACGGGTGGTGCGGGACTCCTTCTCCATGGTCCGCCTGAGAGCAGCCTGAGCTGCTGCTGTCATGGAGTCAGCCTCATCCAGGATGATGATCTTAAAAGGAGGACATGACTTCCCACTACAAAATCAGCCAAACACAGTGTCTGTGACTATAGGTAAAATTTACTTGACACTGCTTCTTAACTTGTAGCAATGAAGACAAGCAAGTGAACATCAGGTAATTAAACATTTCAATCAGGACATCCTTGAGTCACGAACATGCCAAGTAATCGTTTTCTTATTTTAACATAAAAAATAAAAATACTGGCCCTGCCTTGTTGTTTTGCGCCATCTTCATCCTATTCAAAATTGGTCAAAATCAATGTTGACATCCTTGACACTACATTTGCCCCTTTAGTCTGCAGTCAGCATAGACAATGAGGGACTAAATTATGAGGTTGAGGAATTGCACATCTTATATGATCTACAACACCCTTCGATACACACAAGGTTTAGAGAAAATCAAGGAGTTGTTAAGTTGCAAAGAAGTAAACTGTCCTCCAACTATATAGAAACAAAATGCTGGCAAAAAGTAACCTACCTTAAGAAATGTTAGCTTACTCTTTTGATGGAATCACTGGCAGAGCTAAAAACAAAGTCTAATCCTTTCCTCGTTCTGTGACATCACTTGTGTGATCTGCACAACTTTGTGCATTCTTTCCACTAGAGTTTGCTCATTGTGTAGTTATGAAGAATTGTGAGTGATGCTTCTGACAGAGGCATCTCAGCACTAATGCTTTTCAAGTTCACATGGCTGTTTAAAGGCAACTGAGGAAAATAGAGCTTTATTTGAGTACATGTTATGCAAACAATGCTGACTCACTCTGGGCGGGTCCCAGCCACGGTAAGCTGAGCAAAGTTCTTGACCTTCTCTCTGACAACCTGGATACCTCTTTCATCAGAGGCATTGAGCTCCAGCACCCTTTGTCTGTACAGCTCAGGACTGAAGGACAGACAGTTGAGAAGGATGGGAGACAAGAGGGAAATTTATGAAAAGAAAATAGCTGATGATCAAATTAAAACAAAAAAGGGTGTGACAGGACTTAATGCAAACGCAAATAGCTGAAATCTCTTTTCTTAACCATTACACAAACATTTCACTTACCCATAAAGTTCTCTGGCAGCAGCTAAGATGGTGGATGTCTTTCCAGTTCCAGGAGGGCCATAGAACAGCAAGTTGGGAAGCTGCAAGTAAAACACAAACTAGTGAGACTGTGTTTTCTTGGCTTTGATGAACTACACAGAAGAACATGATTGTCTTAATATGCCATTAATAATTTCCCTTCTCTATGGAAGAGTGAAGTGCAAGAACAAATTGATGCTTTTAATTGAAGTTTTTGTTCAATCTATGTCTATGTCTATAGATGACACATTTTTCAAAGCTCCTTTGTTAATAGCTAATGTCAAATGTTGAGATAAATTTTGGTTAAAAAACACCCTCAAATATGGACAGCAAGAGCTGTGTTTATATCCTGCATATATTTACATTATGTATATCTCAGTGCATGTAGATTATATAGTGTCATTAAAATCAACTTAAAAATAAATTAGCTTATTATTATTGGAACAGCTTCCTGGTTATGAACACTTAAGTACCACTCATCAAAAGATTTTGGGGTTTCAGTGAACTAACCTGAATTTTTAAGGACTGTGATTCTCAGGCAAATGGAATGAAACGTCATCAATATGTTTCTATACAGTGCAGTTTGTTAGCATACTGTTCAAAACTGCAGCTACAGGTATAATGGGAATGTCAGGTCATTGCTGCTGGGATAGCAGTAAAAAAATGATATGTAAAAGCCATCATAGGATCATGTTACTTACATCTGCTCCTTCCAGAGACTTTTTAAGCACTGCTACCACCTCCTCCTGAAAGGCCACCTCATCAACACACTTTGGCCTGCTGCAAAAACACCTCCTGTTACTAACAACTTAGCATGCTGTTTCATTAAATTATTAGAAACATTTGATAAAGTCTTGCACAGGTAAGATTAATCTTTACTAGAGATGATACACACTCAGTGGCCAATTTATTAGGTACAGCTAATGCTCTGATGTAATCCAATACACCAGCCCCACCACATCATCAATTTTTATCAAGCCACTGTAGATGTTACTGTTACAGATGAACAGAGACATCTGTAATGCAGATCAAGTTTCATTTTCTTGACCATGTCATACAACTCTGAGGAGAAGTTTGCCATGAAATATTATTCTAGGGAGTTCAGGCCTTTGAGTGTCACACTTACTATTTTTCAACCCAAGGAATAGCCTTGGCTTTCTTCTCTCCACTGGGTCCTGCTATTGCCTTGTCCTTCTGAGTTCTGGTAGCCTGAACAGTCCCTCCTTTCAAAAAGGCCTGCATGACTTCTCCTAATTTGGAATAGAGCAGCAGAAACAGGCAGTGATAAATAAACCTACAGATGCAAAAAAACACACACATTAGATACATATTACTTAGGAACAAGGCTGAGGCACAAAGCTTCTGAATAGAAGCTACCAAATATCTGTAATGTTGAATGGTTATTTCGAATAGTTCAATTATTTTGTATCAACAGGAACCATGGCTCATGAGCGAGTACTGTAACTAAGTCTTAAGGTAGTTAATGCTAATGCTTAAACTAATGGGAGAAGCTCAGAATTCAGTCAAAATACAAGAGCAATACTAACGTTGTGATCGACAACATCACTGCAGTGCAAAACACGATTAGATCACAATTGGGATAAGTTATCATATTTTTTTTTCCAAAAATCGTAAATTTTGCTATCATTTTTCCAGCTCGTGAACCAGATGTGACATTAGTGGTTGACAACAACAACTGACTTAACAGTTAAAGACGACCTAAACCTGACTTCGTCCAAAGTGCATTGCACGTTAGAGGAGAATGAAAATCAAATTACAAGTTTCTTAACGAAGTTTGACAGTCGAGCCTTTCAAGGGATGTTAAACTGGTTGAGCCTTAAGACTACATGCAAAAATCAACATCGCTTGTATTGAATGTATCGTTGACATTAGACATCTTAGCTGCGATTAAATAAATTTACGTCGTAAGTAATATATTAGTAATATAAAGTAAAATGCAAACAACAAATAGCTAACGTTAGCTAAGTTAGCCACTCTGGGTTCTTTGCTATCAGCTAATATTATAAACCAGTTGTTAGCTATTGACTCCACCGAGGGACGCGTCTCACTTACTCTATATAACGTTTTGAACTGCTGAAAAACTGCTATATATCCCACTGTTGGGATTTTTAAGTGTCAATTCCAATATTTCTTCCAGTAATAGGACTCCGGTTATTGACATGTGCAGCAGCGGGGATATCTTCCCGCTCTGGCGGAGAAAATAACTTCCGTTGACGACACCTCGTGACTTCCAATCAGATGCCGCGAATGCTGGAGTTGGTCCCACCCACCGTTTACACGCTCACGTATCCTCCCTTTTGTCTCCTCTCCTTTCTTACCCCCTCTTCTCCGCTAACTATATTCTCTCATCTCATCTTGTTGGGCCTTTTTAAATCCCAAACTTTTGAATTCTATGATAACTAAGAATCAAAGACCAGTTGATTGCCAATTATTCATGAATTTGGAGTTTATATTGAAGAAAAAGGAAAATTGTCTATATAAAGCAAATACATTTTAGGATTATGCTTATATGCTTATGCTTAATAGGATTATTATCTTGTTTGTCAGCTGCACTTTGTGTTGTTTGAAAGCATTCTGTAGGGCCTGTAATTGGCTGGCAGGGTGAGGCTGAGTGCAGATGTCTCTGACTAATGGTTGCCTCTCTGGAAATCCACAGTCCCAGGAGTCATAGGCTCAGAGAAATGCTAATGCCCCTGCATGGCATTGTTTGCTTTAATCAAAATGTGGAACAGGATCAGCAGAGTGGCCCATCATAGCATTGAATGAACCCAGACTGCAAAAGCATGAATGAAGAATAATGGGTGGGGGCTATTGATTTGTTTTGTTTGAGCCCTGAAGGGAAGATAATGGTGAAATATGAGATGTTTAGCAAGGATCTTTCCTGTTAAGCTGCTCAATAGAACTCTGTTGATTCAGAAATGATTTGCTGTGTTATTTCCCCAAGTCAAGTCTAGTGGGAATCAGGGAATATTTCAATTTGAGGATCACTCAGTATTTCACTATAGCTCCAGTCCATATGCAGCCCAGCTCCAGGCACCAGGATTTCTCCCATGGACCTATTAACCCCCACCCCATCCATCCAGCCTCCTTTCTCCCTCCCTCCCTTCCTCCCTGGAGGCAGGTATAGCAGCCCTCTGATTTGTTTTCTCTCTTTGTGACTCAGCTTCTTTATTAGAGCAAACAGTGCATAACAGCAGTAGCAGTGCTTTTCTACCTAGAGCACGATGAGTGTCTTCACAGGACCAAAATATGCCTTCTCAATTTTTCACATTTTTTCTACCTTCCTGAGGAGCACCCATTCCTTTTTGTCCAAGTTCAGCATGTCATAGACAATTTCTGAAGTGTCCTTTTCTTGTTTTCTTCCATGCTGTGAGAATTACTGTGTTTTTGACTTTGAAGATTCTTTTAATTTCATGGATCTATTTGCCAGCATTGTGAAACTGATTGCTAACCCTTTGTTTGGAGAAATATTTTTTTATTAATCTAAATATTTAATAATCTCTTACTTACAAATATAAAGCCAAACGGACTTAATTATTTTTCTTTTTTTGTTTTTTTCACCAACAGCCTAGTTTGCTGACTGTCGGACTGACAAACTAATTGTCTCTCTTTTGTTCATGGAGTGACAGACTGTGGTATTCATTGTCTTGTTGACTTGGCTGACAAATTCATTTGCAAAGGCTGACTACTTATTTTATTCACTGGCTGATTGAGCTACTTGCTGTATTATTGCTTGCCTTGCTGTTTTGCTTTTTTCATCCGTGCCTGATTGACAAAATGATTATTTAATTCCCAGGTTTTGCATGCTGCTGACAGGCTGGGAGTGGAATCATCATTATCATCCTCAGGCTTTGTGATCGTTTGAATTTGGATGTTAAAGGAAAGGAGAGACTTGACATAAGCAAAATCAAAGAGTAACGAATCAGAAACAGGAAGCAGCTGAGATAAAAGAGAAGAAAGAAATCTCCCAGGAGAAAAACTGTATTACATTCCAAACGGACAGGAGATCATTTGAAGGAAGGGTGACGAGAGGAGGCGTGGCAGAGGGGAGAGAGAGAGGAGAGAGAGAGAGAGGAGCAGCGAGAGACAAGGGGAGGAGAGTGGATGCGACCCACACCCTGAGATGCTGTGCTGGTTGAGAGAAGCAGAGATGTCGGTCCAGGAGCTGCTACAGAGGGTGCAGTGTGTCATCACTCATGTTGGTAAGTCATCACATTTGTCCCTTTTTTATCCTTTTGCTCATCATACTTTCATACTTTCAGTGGTTAGAACAAGAGGAGCTTTTGTTTTCAAAAGAGTCTACTATGGGCTAAATGTACTGCAGCGCAGTCTTCCCTCTGTTGATGGTTGTGTGTAAGATGGAAGGTGCTTCAAGGTTGTATCTTTCTCTGGACATTTTTGAATTGGCTGAAATTGCTGAGAAACAGAGCAGATAAGAGGGAGGCAGGGCATCTCCATCCTCTCATCAGGACCACTGAGTACAGAGGGATGCTCTGCACACTGGCAGAAGAGGTATATCATGAGGCTCCCACAAGCCAGTGTGATCAGTGTCGATACTAAATAATCATATTCAAAGATTTATTTATTGTCATCTGATTGTCTGTTTTGCAGCTTACATTATTTCTTAACTGAGATTTGCTTGTGATGCCATTTGATTCATCTGAGTGAATATTTGCTGAGAAGATCTAGATCTAGATCTTGCATTTTATTTTGAATGAGGTAGAAGAATATAATTGTAGTATACAATTATACTATCACCCCCACCCCCATTTCCGTTACTTTGAATTTGATTAAGGTCTTCAGTACTGGAATGTATGTTAATCAATGACTGGCAATTCAGTTTGCAGAAAGCAATCCAATTTTTATTTTGAAGATGTACAAGATTAGGATAAAAATGTACATACAATATTGCATTACTATTGGCTACTTTAATTTTCTATTTTTTATCACTTTTTCTTTACCCTGTTTATTTTTCCTTCTGTATATTTTTTTGTTCTAATTCTCCTAGTTGTTTTCTCCTTTGCTCATTTTTCCAGTCCATCCTTTCCATTCCTTCTGTGTCTCCACTATTTTTCCATCCCTTATTCCCTTTCTTTATGCCTTCCCATCATGCTCCTTCCACATCCTACTCTCCCGCATCCTTTCCTCCTTACATCCTTTTTACTCCTCTTTTCCCTCCCATTCTGCATCCGGGTTGTTTCCCTGGCTGCTGGGGAAGTAGGTTAATGTGCCGCGCTGGAGACTATCGCACAGCATCCTCCATCGCGGCACTTCCTGCATCGCTTAGTGGCAGTGGAGTGATTGGTAGTGGAATGGAGGAGGGCTTGTGCAGAACGTTTCTATGGAAACTGAGCTTGCTTCTGCTAGGCAAGGGATCCTGAGACGATACACTGGGATACACCAGGATATTGCTCACAGTGTTTGCAGCATCTGTGGTCTCCTGTATGTGTCCAGTATTCTGATTATTTTTCTTCCTGTGTGGAAATTTGTGTATTTCTCATACAGAGTGTAGTCATGGCTACTTGTCTCCTGTTTTCTTATTTCACTATCCAATCCATAGTCATTGGAGAATTACCTTTCCTTGAATTCAAATACTGCAATGCACCCTGTAGAACCCATGCCAACAGAGGTACAGACAAACAATCACACACACACACGGACGCATATTAAAATTCATAAAGTGGACAAAATAAGCTCACAAAGTCAGTCCAGTATTTAATTTTTCATTCTTTTTATTTCTCTTTCCTTATCTTAATTTCTCACACTAGACTTTGCTTGCAGTCTTGCATTTTACTTTACATATTACTTGTGAATGGAGTGAATGTATTATATGATCTTCATGAACTGGTGGAGTCTAATGGAATTAAAGATGTTTAGATTTCTTTTTTTTCTGAGAACTTTCAGGGCTCCTCAATCACGTAGGGCTAAAAGTTTAGTTCAAGTTTAACCTTGAGAACAACAGGACTCTCACCATCAGTTCCATTTAGTAATGCCAATGTTCTTAGTCATTCTTTATGATATGTTATGGGTCAAAAGCTAAAATGTGGTTAAAACATACTTAAAATTATTTGACTCAGCCTTAATAGATAAGTGGCAATGTGTTATGGTCAGAACGAAGGAGCCAGGACCCAAGTGCAGAATCGTTGTAAATGAAGTTTATTCACACACAAATGAAATAACAAGAAGCGCCTTGCGGGATGTTAGAAAATAAAAACCATCAAAAAAATCACCACTACGGGGAAAAAATCCTGCTACGAAAAAACACAAAAACGCCACGAGGGGCAAAACTCTAGAAGATCTTATAAGCAAAAAGTGTCTAGGAGCAAACTCGCTAGAAGCGAAACAAGAATGCACTGTTACTGAATACATGGGAAAACAAGAGACGGCGAGATCTACTCGAGAGCAGGAAGCACATATGAGACAGTAGCTCTAGCATTCGTCTGACTCGGGAAAATGTTCGGAGCCGGCTTTAGGCGGTGGGCCAAGGGGAGATTTCGTGTATTTAGACAATCCCCACCGCGGGAGGACCTGATCTTTTGTGGACAACATCTTCATTTTTCAACAAATTAAACACAAATTGTTGGCACTCTTACCTCTTGCACATTTTTTGTTTATCGGTAACTTTGTCTGAGTTACCGGGTCCGGCAAACC
>JAPZDZ010000021.1:1350088-1369102 GCA_029783805.1 Acanthurus tennentii
CTCAGGGTAGATCAACTCAGAGTTCAGGGTTAGACTCAGAGTTTGTTAAACCTGCTTTGTGAAACGGACCCCAGGACTCCAAGCACCTAACATATTGTTTACAGATGTGTGGAACCTGTTGTTGACATGAAAGAGCAGCTGTGTCTGTACTTGTCTCTGTAATGGAAGTTCTGTGAACTGACAGATTGTTTCCAAGATCAAATGACAAAGAACCACAGAGAAAAGATAGTTGTTATTTAACAGTTTTCTTTTAGGTAACAGGCTTTTACCTCAGCTCTTCAACTAAAGTCTGCACTGAAAAACAAGCACTAGCTGCAAGCTTACTCTGTATTCTTGCTGCTGGTGATTGCTAGATGGCTTTGATACTATGTTACATAACATTGTAAATTGGTTGAAGAACCAAAGTAAACACAGCCTGAAGATAAAAAAAAAATAAAATTACAAATGTCACAGACTTTGTCTGAGTGACAAAGCTGTACTCTGTAGCAGAGTACAGGCTCTGTAGTAACCTTAACCAAAAGGAGGAATCTTCTTGAATGACAAATCCATCCTTACACCAATTTTACTGATCTGGGCACAAGATATCCCCCTTTTAAGCCATGAAGGAGGCCTGTTATAGGACCGCAGATCATAAACCTTCCAACACAATGCCAAATAAACTCTGGTATGGTACATGGAATTGGAATAAATAAACTGGAATAAATTGTGGATGATGATTGAACCAGTTTTGGACCAGAGCAGGTACATTGTCCCAAAATGATTGCGTATCTAATCTGCTCTGGGTTCATTTTGTCTTGTACTGTGACGATGATGTGTAGTCTGTCCAAAAATGAAAGTGAGCAGGTTGTGTTATTAGGACGTTAGTTGGTTTGGTGTTGGAAGACCCCATTCTGTGTGCATAGGGTGATGTTGCCAAGTTTGCCTGGGACATTTACAGAAGGTTGTTTCTCCCTTTCTTCTGACTTTTAGAGAGTGGTCTGAAGAGTTGGTTCATCTGTTATGATGATTTTTAAAGATTTTTCCCAGTGTTGTTGGAAAGATGAGATGGACATTATTAAAAACTGTGTGGTCACTGAGGATGTTTGAATTTCTCTTCTCACATTATAAGCCAAAACCATGTTTAAAAAAGTTCTCTTTTGTTCTTGTGAGACCCCCTCTTCCTTAGCATTGTGAACCCTCAATACTATTTAGACTGATAATTAGTCCATAGATGTTGAATTTTAAAGGCAGTGCCTTAAAATTGCAAGAAAGTGACAGTCGTGTTAGATTTCTAATGTTGGGAAGTGCATTTACTGGTTGGCAGACACCAAGTATTGTGTTTTACCAGGAAAGTGTGACATTGAGAATGATCTTATAGTTGTGCAGATCTGGACTGAGGTTTTGCTCCTTGCGTGTCAAGTTTTAGTAACTGTATATTATTTTAAATTATAGTGTGCAAGCAATCGTAAAAAAAACTGTAAACTTGTCTAGTCCAAGTCTGCAAACAAAATGCATGGACCTGTGCACAAATAGATAATGGGATAAAACAGATCCTGTCATAAACAGATAGAGTGACATTATGGTAGCTAAGGCTACATTCCCAGTTATTCTTGTCCATGAAAGGAAACATGACACATGGGGCACCAGGACCCTAAAGAGCTTCAGGTAGACTGGATGTTATGTTTCAGTCACACAGAGGTGAGGTTGTTGGGCCTGGAACAAAGAAAGGTGACAAACTTGTGTCCCTGTACAAGGTAAGGTGAAAAATGGGAAGGCCAGAGGTCCCAGCTGGGACAGATAGTTTCCTCTTTTTTTACAATTCCCTTCCTGCACACTTCCTGGATCACATCAAGATGAACAAAATTTTAGACTTTAACAACAACCTGCACACGCCTTACTGGTAAACAAACCTCATTGTTCACCAGACTAAAACATGATTTTTTATTTTTTTTTTCTTCTCAGAGCTTAGGAAAGGTCACTGGGTTTAATAAAATTAAAGGTCCCATATTATGCCCCTTTTAGACAGTGTTAATACTGTAGGTCTTAGAGGTAAATATAAACATATCTCTGAAGATTCTTGCATAAAACACCACTTGGATCATGTGGAAAGGCATGCCCATATGCTCTCTGTTTCAGCCTTCTTCTGAATGTGCCATTTCTGTACCTACAGTTTTAAATGCAAATGAGCTGAGGCTGGCCACGCCTCTCTGAGGAAGTGCATATGACATTGGCCACAACCCTCTGCTTACAGTGAGCACTTAATGTGTGAATAGATGCTCTGGTACACTCACGTAGACATGGTTGGTACCCTAAAAAGCACCAAGTACAGTACCAACCCTTCTGAGTGACCATCAATAAACACACTCAAGCACCTGAGTCCACAATAGATGCTATCCATATTAGCAGCGGTGCTAACTCCAGGCTGAACTTGCTAAATGTGCAGCCTGAAAAATTCACTGGGTTTTCATTAGGTTAGAATTTAGGATGAAGACTCGTGTGCTTCTTCCTGCAGCCAACAACAGAGCAATTAGCATGCTTTGCATGCTCATAAACATCTTTGTTGATCTACTGGAGCCCCTTAGCATAGAAAACAATGTTGACAGTGGGGTGGACAAACTTGGTTTCAGGGGGTGACACAGAAACCGAGCACTGAAAGTGTCATCTTGTCAAGTGTGGCTAACTCTCCTTATGACATCACAAAGGGAGCAGATATGAAATAGAGCACGTGGGCTCACATTTTCCGAAAGCTGTAGCAAGCAAGACAGGGAGAGGATGCATTTTCTCTTTTTGGGGTGTCCGTAAACAGGCTGGGGACACATATTTTCTTGGGAAACCATGAAAAGTGTATTTTACATAATATGGGACCTTTAAGTGGATCATTTATGCCAGAGTAAACATGATTAGCAAATGTCCTGACAATCTGCCTTTTATATAATAAGGTGTAATGTGTGCTAAATTGACTTTTTTCAAGAATTCGTGCCTGGGAGGGAGAGTAATGTGCAAAGAGTTTTTTTTTCAAGAGGCCTTGCCATGGACCAAACTATTGGATAAAGCTGCCAAGGTTTCGTAGTAACAGTGGATCAGACCTCTGGGTGTAGTATGACAGGTGTTGCTTGCAGTGACAAAACTATAAAAAATGCCCCTTGGAGTGATTGCATCATTTAGCTCATTGTTTTTGTGTTAGGGGACATCCCTGTGCTTGTAACAGCTGATTTTTCCACAGCAGGCAATCTCTGATAAACACAGTGTTCACAACGTGCACAGCACCAAACAAACAGACAAAAGAAGTGATTGGCTAATGAACGCAGTAAAGCATTTAGCAGATGAGGACTAGATTCGTCAAAGAATATTCTGAGCCAGTTTTTAACAAAAAACCAACTCTATCTTATCTTAACTGCTGTTTTTTTATAACCTTTTTCAAACTTTTAAAACCTTATATTTTAAATTAAAATAGTATTTAATATTGAAGCTATGTTGAATAAACATTCCATTGGTAACGCTAGATCATTGAATCAATATTAGTCTCTGATGTTGATTCCACATCATGCTTGCACCCAAATCTAATATTGAAACAACGTTGACACTACTATCTATGGAAGTGCATTTGATTCACTGGATAAAAAAAAAAAATTAGACACCTTGGGCCCTATCTTAAACTGCAAACAGCATTTTTGTCACAAGTGTAAGATAGGCAATCCACTTGGGTCTGTGCGCCGAGGGGCGGAGGCCTGAGAATCAAGGCAGAATGGAGGCGTGTCCTGGCGCGTTTACTATCTTACACCCGGTGGATTGAGGTCGAATGTTCCAGGAGTTTAGACCAGCCAAAACCTGGTCTAAACGGAGGCGCAAACGTAAAACAGCCTGGACCGCAAGGTGCTCACACTTCTCTCCACAATTACAAACATTTATTTGTTAGCCTGGACCGCAAGGTGCTAACACTCCTCTCCACAATCACAAACATATTTTCTGTTTTTGCCTCTCAGCAGTGTAAAATGTTTAAGTGTGCTTTTTACATATTTAGTGAAGTTAGTAAAGTGTCCTTTGAAAATATTTTTGATCACAAAATATGAAGTTTGAAGTAAACAGCGTGCGTATGGGAGTGTAAGTATCTCGGGTTTGGCTAAGACGCACATACCCCTTTCATTTATGTGAGCCCCGGGAGCAAACATACTTGTTCTTGTCAGCTAATTTATTTGATCAGAAAAGGATTACATACTAATTATCTACAACATGAACCCTGAGCAGAGTTCTGTCTCCTCACCGCTGAATCGCCTTTCTTCGTTTAAATTCAATATCAACAAGTGGCTGAAAGAAAAACAGTCCGTCGTGTATTCTATTCACAAAATTAATTAAATTTTTAGGTGTGTGTGTGTCTGTGTGCCTGCATATGTGCGCTTTAGCCCGTGCAGGTGAAAATATAGTGTAGAAAAAGATGTGACAAAATATGTAAATGTTTGCTTTCTAAAAGATTTGACTTAAGGGGGAATCAGCTGAGAGCTGCCTGACACAATATATTCACTGATCGCTGTCCCTGTCCAGACGAATAAACAAAGGATGAATGAATGAATGAATAAATAAATAAATAAATCCTTGTAGTTCATCCGTGTGTGCCGGGTGTACGATACCAACATGCCGTGTGCCAGTGGCACACCATTCTTTAAAGGGAATGAGAGCGGACTCTCCGATTGGTTCATGCATTTTTGGCCAGAGAAACACCTTTGAATTGATGAGATGATTCTACACAGCTGATTGGACTACAGGCTGTGCGCCAGTGGCGCATTGGGCGGGGAAGAGCAGCATTCCGCTGCTGCTCCTGGAACAAGGAGGCAAAGGTTGACCTTGAAACTGACAACTGAATTAATTTTTGACTTTCCCCGCCCAATGCGCCACTGACACGATAAGGCATCTATTTTTTTGAGAAGTCCCACTATCCAAAAAAAAATAGACGCCTTATCACGTCTTTTTTTTTTTTATGCAGTGAATGCAATGCACTTCGTACTGAAGGGCATCTGAAAGAAAAAAAACACAAAATTAGCATTTCATTCAGTTAGATGTCAATTAAGAATCCTCTGGATCTAGAGCTAAAACAGTCACGCTAACTTAAGCAAGCACCAAAGACAAAGGTAATGTTAATTAGAGAAGACATTTACAGGAAGAGCAGCATGCCCTTTTCCTGTTTACACCGTCGCAACAAGCAACGTTCAAAATGCAACTGAGTGTTGATTGTTCAAACGTTCCACGTTTGCTGTATTGTTTGAGAGAGGCACATCAGGTATTTCAGACATTGTAATGAAAACCTTAACAAAAAGGCCTTATTGAGGCCAGCTACATGTTCTCTTTCTGCTTTAAAACAGCTGCCGTAGCTATGACAACCACAGAGGCATTTGGCTTAAGGTCGCCTGTTAACTTGGAGGCTGGTTAAACCGTAACACCGGTTAGCGTAGTAGCTAGAGGTCATTGCTAGTTTTTCGCTGTTCCATTAGTGTATGCTTGTTGTTAGAATTTCTCTCTCCATTGATGGCATTATTGTTTCTACATCTGCTTGTTTTGCCTTATCATTTATAACACTCAAAAATAAACCAGAGGCATAACTTTGTCTAGTCTGTTTGGGAACACTGAGCGACTAGCTACCGTGCCCGACTAATGACATCTACGTTTTACAGACAATCTATTTGCAATTGAATTGTCTACATCCCCCAAGACTGCAGCCAAATACTATCGATAAACTAGGCCGGTACACATAATCATCCACGAACACAATATTTGGTACAATTTATATTTCATAGCATGCTTACCTGAGTACTGCTTGTGCTCCGATTTCCAAAATGAGATCAGTTGATCACATTAACCACTTAGTGATCATATTTCCCGGTCAGCCATAAATTGAGGGTTTTTCCATAGTGTGCAAATTCCCAGTCAACCATACATCAATTCCTTTTCAACATCTGCACCATCACCTGGTTAATCAGAAATTAATGTTAAGTCAACTATGTAAGGAGGTTATAAATCAATATTGTTCCAATGTTGTGGTCATCAACATTATCTTAGGTCAGGTTTCATTGACAGTGCAATGATAATTCAATATTTTTTTATCACTGAGATTTCGATATCAATCATTCTGACAGTTCAGATGGAAAAACAATATTGATCCAATTACATCTTGCTATGGCAACTTTTTGAGGCTTTTTCTAACTATTTATCATGTGTTTGTAGTTTACAGTGGTAATCTAGCACTGGGTCAGAGTGTGTAGTTGAATGTAAATGGGCAGAAACCATGATCCATTACACTTATCACACTGATATCTGTTATACCGTAATACAAGGATGTGCTAGCTTCCACATCACTATGACTTTAAGGGTAGATTTTAATCTGTAAGATGAAAGGTCACCGAAATAACTTCAGGAACAACAGTTTATTCATCTACTCAGAATTTCTGTGAAGCAAGTCTGGTTTCACAGAAAGGAATCTAAACTGACACAACAGAACAATAATAGCTACAGGGATATTGGTAGATGTATTTCTAAAATTTGGCCAAAGCTAGGCCAGCTGTTTCCTGCTGCTGCCTGCTTTCTTCTTTATGCTAAGCTAAGATGACCACATTTAACCTGTGATCTGCTTCTTTATTTAGACATTTCATCTCACTCTTTGAAATAAAGCAAATAAACTAACTTCACTACGGTTAATTAACTTCTTTAATATTTTCAAACACAGCTGGCAAGACTTTATTTGGCAGTTTTTTTTTTACTTTGGATGACATTATAATTTTAATGGGAGATTTTCTTGTCATCATAAACTCAGCTGCACTATCAAGTGCAACCTTCCGATGACTGCTTGGGGGTTTGTAGGATTACCCAGACATCCCCCCTACCAGCCCTTAAGCTTTGTTGTCATGACGTCAGAGATGCATTCTTTATGCTTCCTCTTCCTGTCTCAGATATGGGGGTGGTGGAGAGGTGGTGGTAACCACATCCTTTGGAAAGCATTTGTCTTGTGTTCTGTCACCTGGACTGAGGCCAGCTGACCAGCTCTACACTCAACAACACAGCTGAACAATGGAATTGATCCAATCGGTCACAAGAGAACTTGGGTCAGTCTGCCCTAATTTTCTCATTGCACAGATTTTCTAAGAGGTTCAGTCCTAAGCAGATCAAGTGAGCCAAGGTCAAGTGAGCTTTTGGCTGACTGACCTGTGCAGACCAAGCTCTCTGACAGAAGCAGGGCTGCAAAATGGACACAGGCACAGACAGTAGACAGGCGCTAGTTTATTTTTTCACTACACTGTGTTGTTTGACCTCTTCACACAGGTTTATGGATGGATCACACAGTTCAGGCTGATCCTTGATATAAATTGTTGTCCTACCTTTCAAGAAGACAAATGTGATAAATGGGTATTGATGATAGTTTGTGTGATTTTAAACACTTGCTGCAGAGCCTTGCTATGGGCCAACTTTTGGTTATCACTAACTGTCAGAAATAATGCTTGTGTCACTTCTCTTTGAAAGTTTTTCAAACAATAGTTGGATTTTCTCTTAACCATTTCAACAGGGAAAATTGATAAAATAACATAAAACAGTAGTGTATGACCTGAAATGGGTCTTGTGGGTAAAAACCTGAGTGAGAGGACGGCAAGACATGTTTTTAGCTGTTAACCATTTTAAGAAATCAGAGGTACAGCTTCTCATAGAGTGGGCCTGCTTGATGAAACTTTTGATAATGTGTCAGAGTTTTAGGATATTGTCATCACTGTAGGAGGTTATAAATGCTATACACATAATTTAACCTCCTGCATTGGAATTTTAATAATTACATCTAACAATCAATATGCACTAAAGGGTTAGATAATGTTTTTGTGACTACATATCTTGGCTGTTTCACATTATTTTCAGTAGGAACCTGTGGGCTTGAAGCTGACAGCTATAAACAGAAGGTCAGAAAATACTGAGAAATGCACTTACACAGTTACTATACAGTAACCCTGAAAATGGACCTAATAAACTCAACTCGTCAGACTGCGTGCACACAGTAGTTGGCAAAAAAGCAATGTGCAGGAAGCAGCCATGTCACTCTAGTGAGCAAAACATTGCCACTGTCTATATCAGTGTTGCTCTGAGCCAGCCTATAAACACCAGAGGGGCTGCCTCAAGTCTTTTTGGGTGGAGATACAATAAAAACAGCCTGTTTGAAAGAAGAACTGGTCATACACTGAGCAGAAAATGACAGCTGTTTCTTTTAGCTGTGGGACTGATTGGAACATTTAGCTTATCAATTATTCAAAGTGGAATAATTGAAGGTAGCATATGAAGTGGCATTGGCTGATGCTAGATATTTTCACTCATCACCAGCTGATGTGTTCATGTGTTAATCTTGAGGGTTCTCAAAGGATTGCGGCTTTAAATGCTCGACCTGCTTCAAGTCTGCTGTGTTATACCGGTTGAAACAGAAGAGAGATTATTTCCTATGAGGTAGCTAAGGCATGCAATGAAGTAATCAGTGATGTAATTGGGCCTCCTCCCTGCAGCTGAATACAATACGCAGTTAGGACAGTTATTGATAGATAACAAGTACTTTGAGGCTTCATCAGCCTATCTTTATGGTCTGGTATATTATGGTGTATTTTGAGCAAATCTGTCCTCAGATTCTTGCATTCAGTGTTTGGATGAGTCTTCCACAAGTCCATTTTTTGGTGTTTCACTCTCTGTTCCTTCTTTCGTATTTCAAATGCTATTCTTGGACAGCCAGCCGTCACTATCAGTTTCACATTTACTCGCTGTCAAGGCAGACTGCAATAATGAGATGTAACATGGGAAAATCAGTGAAACCAAAAAACACACTGACTGAACGACAGTTGTCTAGGCTAGACCAAGATTTTTCTTTTTAGTTAGACTCTATACGTATTGTTTGCTGTGGATATTGACTTATTGATTGATTTGATGATTTATTTTTGGTCTATCAAAAATGTGAAATAAATCAAACGACAATGAAAAACATAACAAAGCATATAGATGAGTTTCCTGTTGGTTTCTGTAAAGATTTGATCAATGAAGTAGCACAGTTTTAGCGTCTCATCCTCCAGCTGCTCCCATTTAGGTTTACCCCATTAAATTATCTGATCTCACTGGCAGGCCTTGCCAAATCCAACATAGGAATAGGAATAGGAATATGATTGTTGTGATCCACAGATATGATTTGGCATAGGCTTTTACATAAAGGCTTTATGGGAATGAACTGCTGGTGCATCCTTAGAGGTTGGAGAGGAACCCCAGGTTCAGTGTCTTGCCTAAGGACACTTTCATGTATTGACAGGAGGATGTGGGGATTAAACCACCAAATCTGTGATCAGTAGATGACCTGCTGTAACTCTTGAACCACAGCCACCCTGCTGGCTAAATATATGACAACTGTCTCTTAATAGACTGGAGTAGGGGATTACCTGTGGACCGTGACTGTGGGAAGATCAGATGGAAAACATATGATTGCGTGTTTGTTAAATCTTTGTCCTGCAAGGCTGCATCCTTCACACTTTGGCTGCACACAAACAAATACACATGGCACTTGAACAACAAAGCCACACAGAGCGGTGATTTATTGAAGAAAAAATTCTATTTTCAACTTGCAGGCCTCTGACGCATGTTTGCCTCAGAAGCATGGGAGAGGAGGAAGAGGTGGAGGGAGAAGGGGGGCCTGTTCTTTGGCTTGCAGAATGGCCTAGATGGTAACACTGGCAGTGGATGGGCGAAGACCACAGATACACACATCAACCTCAACCTCAACCTCAAAGAATAAAGCTGGCGCTGTGAGGGCAAACTGAAAAAGTCCGGATAAAAAAAGGCGCAACTGGAACTGAATCATCATAAACATGATGGAAAGCACAGAGAAAGGAGGTCTGAAATAGAACAAATAAAAAGAAAAAAGGGAATTTAGTCAACAGCCATCAGTGTTGTTAGACAAGAAGAAGCCTCAGTTTGTCTTTTGTCTCCTTGATTAGTGAGTGACATTTACATGAGGAAAAAAAACGCGTTTAAGATTTTCCTAAGAGTCTGATTATGTCAGCCACCTGTGGATGTGGTCTGACACAAAGAAAAACAAGTGAATTTGCAGTGTCTCCTCCAATAACTCCAGTGCGTTGCCTAATTGACCAAAAAAGCACAGAAGCATGAACAAGCCCCACTGACTTTCATTAGTATGAATGTGACATTATCTCTGATCATGCTATTCAGTTTTTCCTCAATACATCAATGGGAAGAGCATTTGGAAAATGTGAACTAAGTGTATTGATCGGAAGACGGTTACAGTCACCTCATCACTCACATAGAGCTGATGTTTTATTCTCTTATCTCTTTT
The DNA here is from genome assembly GCA_029783805.1 of Acanthurus tennentii. Taxonomy (NCBI): domain Eukaryota; kingdom Metazoa; phylum Chordata; class Actinopteri; order Acanthuriformes; family Acanthuridae; genus Acanthurus; species Acanthurus tennentii. The sequence goes on from JAPZDZ010000021.1 coordinate 1,360,410, forward strand.
ATTGCTATAAGCTTAAGTGATGCATCTAGAAGGTTGGTTTCCAGTGCTCTGTCAAATTTTTGCTTTATCTATCTTTCCTTCTTTTTCCACTTTCCTGAGTTACCTGTTGAGTTCTTTAATTGACAAATTGAAAATGTTCATAAAAACAGGTGAATGGAAACACAATTACTTACAGTGAACTGAAGCCCCTGTTACTTATTGGCTACATGTCCACTAAGGTGTTACACTTAATACCAGACATGTTTCAGCCTTGTTTTTCAGTCCTCCATCTCACATTCACCTGATGAAACAGATACAGTTTAGTTTAAAGCAGCTGCCTTAACAGACCACATAACAGCTTGTGTTTTCCCAAAGTACCAGCAACTCAAAATTAATCTTTTTTCTGCAAGTCTATTTTCTCTCAAATTATGTACAGTATATAATGGATGTGAATTGGGCTCTGAGCCCTGTAAAGAAACTTCTAGCGCACAGCTGTACTTTGGCTGAAGGCTCCCAGTGCGGAGCAGTTTACTCTGAGTGGAGCTGCTTTTGTTGGGCTGCTTTCAGTGCACATGCCACGATAAAGGAAAACATGAAAAAAAAGAACAAGATGAAAAAGGGTCGCTTCTGGAGGGGAAAAGAATCAAAAAGTTGAAAAAGAGCAAATATAAGGCCACATAAGGGCGCATGATGACTGGATAAAAAGGAGGAAAAAAGGTGGAGTGTCGAAGGCAATTTTTCAAGGAAAACCATAGTAACCCAGCTGTTTGGTTCAAATCTGAACTCATGACCTTTGTCACACATGATCCATTTTTCTCTCTCTCTTGTACATAGAAAAAAACCCGAAAAGCCTTTGACATCTTCCAGGGAGACACAGGAGCAGGAGGAGGGGGGAAGGAAAGGTGGGAGTAAACAGAGGGGGATGCAGACGGAAAGGGAAGTCCTTGCTGCCTGATGGGAGTATTGTTGCGGATATTTGTGTAAACTGTGGTCAAACCTGAGCCGCTCAGCCGGTCACAAGGCTGCCAGGAGAGGCTCAGACCCCTGCTCTGGCAAAAACAAACACACACACACCCACACACACACACATTCCCCAGCCTCTCTCACTCTGTCTCCCTCGCTCTCTCAGTTTCTCTCTTACACACAAAAGACGTAGGCTTGTTGTGCAGTGTTGAGTGAAAGCAGACACTATGAGGACTGGACAGTAGTGTCACCAGATCTGTGTGTGTGTGTGTGAGGGTGTGTGTTGAGTGAAATGTTGCTGTGGACATTGGACTGGACGCTGGTTTAACTGGACCCCTTCTGTATGTGAGGATTGTTCTAAAGGAGGAAACAGCAGCAGCATGGGATCCATAATGTGTAAGTGATGAACACGTTGCCTGTTTTTACACTGTCACAGGTGTGTGTGGTGTCTGTGGTTGACATACATGTAAAAGTCTTGTGAAGGGTGAGCAACTAGTACAAACTGATATACTGCTGGGAGTGTGTGTAGTTAATTACTCACTGTGTAAGTGAAGTTTATGAAATTTGATGAATTGTATGTAGAGTACAACTCCTCAAAACTCTCATAACTTTGAGTGTGGCTAAAAATGTGGTCTAATCCAAATTTTTTGACTTGATCTTAACTGATGAGTCATGACATAAAGTACAGTGTTTATCATTCGGCAGTCCCATATGGTTCAGTGTTTAGTATTCTTGGTTTCTGGTTTTCATCCAGGCAGCTAGGTTCATCTCCTACTATGGAAACAGAGTTGTGTCTTTTGGTCAGTGTTGTCATACACTCTTATACTTCAACTGCACAGTTTGAACTGGACATCAACCCTGTACATACAGGGCACAATAATAATTTGACCACTGTATAGAGATTTTACTATAATTGGTGTAAAATGTTACACAATGAATCTTAAAAGAAGCCCAAACATCAGAAAACACCCTGGCTGGGTTATCTAAGTCTGATACAGAACACATTCTGCAAAGAAATTCTCTTCTATCTTTCTTTGACTCTTCCAAACAATTATATTACTTCAGGCACTAACAAACTTTAGCGGGCGTGCCACTGTTGGTACTTTGGGTGGCAAAGTTTGCCTGGTACACCTGTGGCACACGTGGATCCAGACTGGGATCAGAAAGACTACATTATCAGAAGTTGCAGGTGGGAAAATGTTTTGTGACACTCATGGCTAATCAGATTTACTACATGCATCCCCTGTAGTCGGGGTGCTTCCTCCACCTTGATACTCTGACAGTTTGTGAATCCTGTGCAGAATTTTCTTCAGAGGAAGTTTGTTTTGGGGAGCCGCAGAGGTCAAATGTGAATATGAATGTACATGACTTTTTAAAACACAAAATACATGTTTCTGGACATGTTGAGGATCTTACCGTCAACCTGTTTTCTATTTGTAGTGGTACACAATTTTATTTGGAATTATGATGATTCACACAACAACTATGTAGACTTAAATACCACCTTACTGCTATTACCATAATGAAGAGGGGACTCAACTTGAGGTCTAACTTTTTGCATGTTTTTTCTTTTTTTGTCAGACTTGATTTTTAATTTTGTTTTTCAAATGAAATCCCATATCAGTGCTTTACAAGTGGTAGTTTTACATTGGTTGCTGTCTCTGAGGAATTCTGAAGAATCAGCAAAAGCCTGAGGGTTTGTCGGTATCGACTGCACTGACAAAAATGTAAGCAAAGTTGTTTTGTTTTTGATTCTGTTTTTGTTCATAGAGGTTTTTCTCTATCCAACAGCTTTATTTTTTTCATTTAAACTTCACTTTCTAATTTATAAAAATAATAGCTTGAACTTTTTTTTAGGATAAACTTTATATATCGATTATCTTGAGTAAGGCGCAATATTTTTGTGTGACTGATAACTTCTTTTTTATTTAATATGTACTTAATATTTTACTTTAGTTTTGTGTGCACACTGTATTCAGATGTCCTTGTGCATAAAAGACTCCTCAGCAGGAGGACAGAGTCAGAAATGAAAATGTGGAGCCACTCCCATACAGCAGGCTGTAGTTGTTTGTGGTAGACATGGGGGCGGGAATATGCAAATGTCCTGTAATAGGCTTTACTTTCTAATGCAGAGCTTATGACAGAGAGACAGACCGAGAGAGAAATAGGAAGGTTAGAGGCACCTTGCTGGAAAGGGATATGTGCAAAATGAGAATGTGTGTGTGTGTGCGTGTGTGTGTCCCAGTCAGCAGCAGCATTGAGGGAATATGGATTGCTGTTGGCAATCGTGCAGGTTTAATGGGTCCACTGGATGGATTCAGTAGTTAGGGATACACATGCTCATTCCAGGTGAGGTTAGGCGGAGTTATGAGCAGAGATGGATGTTCCAGGTGGGCTGCGACACCAGACTCTTCTGTCTCGCTGTCCAGAATGTGGTAAATATGGAGAAGCCTACTCCACCATACGGATCTCAGTTGCTGAGATGGAGTCTTATTACCACTTCCTGGGGATGTGTCAGGTGACTGACTCAGCCATACTAAGAAGTATGTACCCATCCCTTCTTCCCTTTACCATGTCTAGAGGTATAGCTGTCGTAACAGATCAAATGCAAGCCTTGCAGCTGCATTACAAAGTCTTTGCCTAGCTGGCGTCATAGTAAAACCAACTTACATTTAGCCAGTGACGCATTAAACCTGCCTGGCCTTAAAAAAACAGTGTCACAGTTTTGTTAGTGGTCAAAGAAAGCTGTGACATGGTGCAAATCTTGTTAAATTATAATAAATATCACTGGCATACAGCAAACATTGGGACAGGTAGTTTATTAGCATACACACTGAGAGGTTGGCAGAGTCCAGGTGGGTTTCTGGGGCTCCAGGTAGAGATTAGTTCAGCAATGTATTTTATCTCTTTGTAATATCAGTAAGACACTGTATCTTGATACCAGTGACTGCTAGCTGGTTAGTATGTATTTGGTTGCTGTATCTGGTGAGCTTACTGCTAACTGTCTAGATAAACTAGCAAGTTAATCAGTCAATAATCTTCTTTTAGTCTCTATATTGTGCTTTACTGTGCTGCTAACTTCCCCTTAACTCTTTGTTCCTCTCTGTACATCATTTTTTTTTTTAAATAATGCATTACTAAATAAGAAAAACAAAGCTCTCTGAGCAAATGAGCAAAGATCCTCTTAGAACTGGTCTTTAACTGTCCTCAAACCCAGCATCTTTTGTGAAGCAGTTTTTCTGCTACAGAAAAGGCTATTATTTAGTGCAGAAAACTGATTACTTGAACACAAAACTCATAGGGCTCTAATTTCATATACCAGGCGCAGGCGCGGCGCACCCATGCCTCCGTCCATCCCACTGGCGCAAGTGGCAAATAGGGAGGAGAGAAGGCGTGAGTGGGTTTAACATAGCCGAATGTAATATTCACCAATCAAATGAACGCCTCTCATTGCTTTTAAATGCGCTAGGCAGTGGCAAGGCGGTGCCAATTTCACCTGGAGCAGCAGCTCCAGGCGGCCAAACTTCTCCCAGGAGAAAACTGATGTGCTGGTGCGGGAGGTCCAAGCTCGCAGTACCAGAATATATGGTGATGCGAACAGACCTCCACAGGCTGATGATGCAAAAACAGCCTGGGAGGAAGCTACTAATATTGTCAATCAAGTTTGCCCAGGTATTGTGAGTACCACTGCAGAATGTAAAAAATGGTTCAAAATGATGTAAGGAGACTAGTAACTAGTGAGTACTAGTTACAATTGGGGTTGCCACCTTTGATTTATGAAAAAACAAGACACTCCAGCAAATGTTTGGGGCTGAGGGCTCGGCCACTAATACCAGGCCAGAGTGTCGCCCAGTCAGGATTGTAACTAGCATATCGTTTTTTTTTCATGCTGGTGGCTTGCATGTATTTGTTCCATCTCCTTGTCAGTCGTCTCTCCTCCCATTTCAAATGGTGAAAAAAAGACCTCAGCGCGGACTTCGGTCAAGTTTCCCTCCCTAGAACCGCTTTGAGCGATAGGGCGCGCGTGTGTGATGGACGTATAGATGGGAATAAAATGGAGACAATTTTAAATAGCCGCAGAAGCACAGGGGACCTTTCTATACAACAGAATGAAGGATATCAAATGAGGTTTTTGTATTTCCCCCCAAAAACAGGAGTGTCCTGGGAGAGATTTTTATTTTCCTGTGACAGCTGTTGAAAAAAAGATAACAATTCTGGGAAAAACAGGACGGGTGGCAACTCTAGTTACAAACCTGACTGGGCGACACTCTGAACTGGTAATAGTGGCGGAGCCCTCCGCCCCAAACATTTGTTTGAGTGTCCCGTTTATTCACAAATCAAAGGTGGCAACCCTAGCCTCAGGATGAGCTCAGCAGAGGACATTGCATCACTTCCAGCTGCCGTCAGGTTGAGTTTCCATTACAAACGTCTTTGATCTGACATCAGATGTGACGGGACAATTAATATAGAAACAAATGTATATGCTGGTTCAGACGGTTACATTAAATAGCAGCTGCTGTGATTGTTTATTGCATTGAAATGTGCCTGACACTCTGGAAACCTGCCTGTGAGGTTTTGGTGAGGTGTGCGCACTGCACCGGTTAGCCAAATTACCATTACACCCAGCGCGCCGGCCTTGCGCCGGGAATAGACCAGGTCAGAGCTGGCGAGCTTTCAGCGCACCTTCAGTGCACTGTTTTGTCACAAAATTGTCAATGCGCCAAGCTGAATCAGTGGACACCTCCCCCTGGTGCGCCGTCAGCCCATCCCGGCGCATCTAGTCTACCAACTTGTCAAATACACTGTGCATGGTGGTGTGCCGCACGAAATTACCACTGCACAGGGTGCGCCAGGCTCTGCCACCCTGCACCACCTTGCTTTGCCACGAAATTAGAGCCCATAGTATGATATGATGTCCTCCTTCATTTTGGACTCTCAGGTCTCTGCTTCCTCAAAGATAGGCTCAATATGGTTTGCTGTTGGTCAACTGCACAAGTTTGGAGCCTCCAGTTTACCAAAGCTGAATTATTATTCACTTTTCCAATGCAGGAAAATTGGAGTAGTAACTTAAGGTTACATATTATGAAGGGGGATACATAAAAAGATTTTTATTGTAAAATTGGGTGAGATGTTCTGAGTAATCATTAGGCTTTTGCAGGACAAATGAAGTGCATGACAAAGATTTTTCCTTGTGCATTAACTCACATGACCAGTAACAATGACAGCACTACAAACATCTCCAACATCTGGCATGTACACAGATAAGAAAAACTCATCTAAATAAGAAAAGAAGGATCAGTTTTGTTTTGTTTCTGAGCAACTTAGTTTGTTTTTATTAGCCTGTCATAGTGGATAAGTTTTCTTATGGATCATCAAATGTCAGCATCGTATGAAGAATCTCAGTTTTTCTAGTCAGATGTAGTTGCAGTTGTAAACATTTGAGTAGGCTAGTTTTCTTAGTGTAAATATACAAAATAAGAAATTGCCGTAGTAAGGCAATACTGTGGCGCATAAGCAATATTTTCTGTGAAATGTAATGCCACAAACCCCAATCCCATAATAAGCCAAGCTTCAAAATTTGTACAGACTCCTACTCAACATTGTACAAGTCGTATGGACTATGTTTTGATGCTTTCTTGTGGTGGTGCAGTGAACATATAAACAATATATGATTATCTACACTGATGAGTTAAATGATAACTTGGCCTGAAATTGTATTTTTTGGTGTTAAACAGTGTTCATGATGGAAAAACACATTCAAGTAAAGTTAATTTACTTTGAATAATGTTTTGGGGTTTTTTTTAAATGTAACTTTATTATAACGATCACTCAGTTACATGATGTAGTGTAGTTGGGCAACATGCTGAACCCCAGCTTGCTTGAGCGTGTGAGCAGTTATTACTCTTGATGAGAAGGCACCATGCATGGTAAGCACATGCCTACTAGTGTGTAAATGTCTGTAAAAACTGGATTGTGTTGTAAAATCTTTAGAGTGGTCTGGAAAACCAAAACAGTGGTGTTTAAATGCCGTCCATTTACCAGTCAATTATATAATGTGACGGCAACACTCTTTGGATGATACTCTCAGCCTGTAGTCAGTACAGTGCCGATGTTTTTGCACAAATTTGCTGAAACCAGTGTTTTACATGAATGTTTTTGATGTTTGCGTTCTCGTCTCTCAACATGTCTGATGACTAACAAGAAAATCTGCTGAAACCCTGCTGTGTTTGTTCTGTGTCAGTGATCATCAAGGCCAAGACCAGGCATGCCTAAAGTTTTTAGTGATAATAACAAAGACAAAGACATGCACATTGTCACATATGTGCATTCACTGTTTCTCTAAAAGAGGAGAATGATGTTAATTTCTGTTTGTAGTGAGTAAACCCTTGTACCTGGCGTTGAGACATTATCAGGCCCGTGCCTGTTTGTCATTGGTGTGTTTCATGAAGCGAAAATAATATTCATTAGAATAATGTCTGTGTGTCTGTGTGTGTGTGTATGAGTGTGTGAAAGAGAGCCCTGTTATCAGCAGATCCTGTCATTAGACATCCTCTGATTGTCTTTGTGTGCTGACGCCTTCTTCCTGAGAATGACTAGGAAACCCCCCTCCTCCTGGACCTTGAGGAGCAACCACCCAAAAACAATACAAGCTCTGCACAGTGTGTGTGTGTGTGTGTGTAGGTGGGTGTGTGTGCGTTTGTGTGTAGGTGGGTGTGTGTGCTAAGTGTGTGCGTATTTGTGAGTGAAGAGTATTTTTTAATTTGCTGATAAAATTTCCTCATCAAATTCATCCCATGTTAGAGAGGGCTCATATACAGGATAACAAAGAGAATGAAAGGGTAAAAAAATACATATTTCTTTAATTACAATCTTTTAATAGTGCAACATTTTAGGGGCATCAGTCACATACATGACAAGGATTAAAACTAGTGGCCCTGACCTCAGTCAAAGTGAGAGCAGTTGAAATTCACTGCTGCTAGACAACGGCTGAGCTCATGCAGAGAGAGAGACATGACAGATAGAGACAGATAGTGATGCAAGGTCAAACTACAGAAAAGAGAGAATGAGAGCCTTTTGGTTTACATGTGAACTTGTGAGAGTAAGCTTTTACTGGTAAACGAAGAGTTACAGTTAGACAATAAAGTATTGTTTATAATAATAATAATTATAATTATCAATAATAATAATAATAAGATCTCTAGATGAATGTGATTGAAATTGAAGTACTGCATTTACTTTAATAACTAACTAACTCATTTCTTCATTTCAGCAGTTTTGGCATTATGTCTTCAGCTCAGGGTTCAACTATCTGTGGTCATGCTTTAGTCAAGATGTTTAAGTGAAGTATTGCTTTAGAGAGGGTTAATGGAAACATAAAAATTCCCATTGAAAAAAATCCTCAGTTCTGCATAAAAGGGGTTTCTGATGCTTTCACTTGAGGTGGTATTTGCCTCTTTTAAAATTAAGTTACTGGTGAATGTTTCAAATAATTTCATAAAGCATATCTAACAGAACTTATACGACTGATTAGCTGTCTCCACTCTGAGAGAAGGTGAAGAGGCTGTTTCTGCTGTTGACATCTTGGATAGTAAGTAGTAGTAAATAGTAGGGATGGCTTGATACCACTTTTTCACTTCTGATACCAATACCGATCCTGCAGAGGATCAGCCGATACCGATACCGATCTGATACCGATCCAATTCTTTTTGTCACTCTAAAAGTTGTTAATAATATGTGGATGTAATTTGCTT
>JAPZDZ010000021.1:1369202-1386632 GCA_029783805.1 Acanthurus tennentii
AAGAGATGAAAAAGGAAAGTGCATATGTCATAAGCTAATTTGCTGCAAGACAGGATTTTATTTTTGTTTACCATTTTTTTAAAAAGTAAAGGAGTTAAGTTACTTTTGTTAAATAAACAATTGACCTTCTGTCTTTTTACTATTTTGGAATCAAAATAAGGAATCGTTAGGAACTGGAATCGATAAGCAGAACCAGAATCGAAATCGGATTCATAAAAATCCTAACGATACCCATCCCTAGCCATAATATATGGATACACACACATATACTTAAAGCCACGTCTGTGAACACTTTGTTCAGTCAGAAATTCTATAGTTACAAAATAGGCTGCATGTGATGACAGGAAATCATCAAAGAATATTTTCCAAAGAAGAGGTAAAGAACATCATTCCAGCAATAACAAAACTTATATCAAAGATGTGAAAAAAAAATCACATGATGAAATGTTTACTTTCTGTGGAAAGATAGAACTCTAACATGGAAGTGAACAGATACAGAAAATGTAGGACGACATCTCACACCCTGAATTCTACTTTCTTGTTAGTTCCTTATGTGTAGATGTTCACATAGAGCTGAGGCATGAAATGTTGGCCACTTATTCACTTTGACCATAAGTCAAAGCTGTTTGTAAGACTAAATCCCCACTCTTTTTTCACTTTATTTTTGTTAAAACCAGAGCTAGAAAAGTTTAGCCTTGTCAAAGTTTGACAGAAATGTATGAACTCAGGCTCAATTCCTACTGTTTCCTCAGCAAAGGGACCAGTTAATGTAGCTTGATTAAAAAAAATATTTCAGATGTAAAATCTTTGAGGGTCCTGTGAACATAAACACAGCAAAGGTAAAGGCTTAAGAGCCATATTGCATACTGTCCCCTTCCCCCGTGCACCATTATCAAGACAAGCATAGTATTTTAATCCTCACTCCTAGTAAAATGTCAAGGAGTAGCCACATACTCTATCTTATCTTATCTATCTTATACTCGCTATACTCACATACATATTTTCCGTCTCTCCAGCTGTTTTGTTCTTGTCATTCAATGTGTTGTGTTGTGTCATAGTCATAGCTGTGTCATAGTATAGCAGTTTTCCTATTCATTGAGTTAGTAATACTTCTACTTGTGGAGAATAATACAGAGACGGATTGACAAGAAATGCTGTTGCCATCTGTGTATTTTATATCCTGTAATGTATGACCAAATCCTTTCCCAGTAATTGATAATTAGGATCCTTTGATATGAACAGCCAATATTGTGGTTAAATAATTGAGTTTGTGAGTTCACTGACATCTTATCTTCATCTGTCATTCAGCATACTAGGCTCTACTTTTCCTCTCTAATCCCTGACTGTATTATATCTACTCTTTGAATTTGTTCATCCTCCAGTTGTGTTGTCTCTATTTGATGTGTGTCTGATTAAAACTGTGTCTCTTCAGTTTTTATTTAAATCTTCAGCAGGGGTAGGATAACTGGGTGTGTGAGACTGTCTGGTGTTTCATAGTATATCTGGCTTTGTCTGATCAGTGTGCCTCTCCTTACAGATGAGATCATGCAGCAGGAGATCAGGCCCCTGCTGGCTGTAGACATCATAGAACAGCTTCATCGCCAGTTTGCCTTGCTCTCAGGTATGTAACAACACCCTGCTGGCCCACTGACCTGCCATCCAACCCAGAGGCTGTAACCTGGTCTGTGTAAAAGGGGAGCTGGGAAACAGTAACAGTCAAATAGCTTAAGTTGCAAGTCATTATTACTATGTTTGTCAAACAAATCATTACATGCAAAATAGTTAACTCAAATTAAGTCATGTTGTAATACATCAATCAGGAAGAAGCACAATTTAATTTCCTAACTTTTTGTTTATAATCATATATTTGTGCTAATTTTTTTTTTGACCCTCTAATATTGACATCAGGGTGATTTTTTACAGATCTAACAAAAATCCAGAGACACAGAAGACATGAAACTGAGCCTGAATATTACTCCTTGTGACTATGGTAGATTTAACTTTATGTGTGAAGCTGGTGGAGATACCCTGGAATCCACCCACACCCAGTGTGGCAGGCCCCACTCTTACTAAGTTTGTACAGTAAGATGACAAAACTGGTTCCTATTCTGTTGCGTGTGTTGTATGTGTGTATTGCAGTATTCTGTATCTTAATTATCTCCTCTTCGCTCTCATTTCACTCCATAAATGATCACAAGCTCCATGTTTAACAGTATTTTAGACTCTACCACCTCTTATTCACAGTTCCACTTCCACTGTCACCTCTTTGTCTGTTTTTACACTTGTGGGAACAGAAAGTTTCACTATTATTTCTTCTGATAGGGCCACACATTTCCAGCAGTTTGTTGTGTTTCTGTTTATCATTCACACAAGTTATATGCACAAAAGGTGCTGGATTCTCCTCTGACTTTTATTCTTCACAGAGGAAATCTTACAACATGAGTCCTATTCATTATAGATAAAAACTCAGGAAGCCCTTCAGATGTCTGTTTGATTGTGATTGTTGAAGAAGAATAGCAGAGGAACCTTAGGAGTGATATGGCTGGTTTATTTCCATGTGACCTGATGGTTCACTGAAGGTTCATCAGCTATGTAACTCTCAGCAAGAAAATGACCAAGCATATTTGCCAAAACGTGGAGCTTGAACTCAAAAAACAGTAAAATGTCAAACACATTCTCTGAGTTCTACTCGTTGTTCTCTGTGTTGACTATTCCATTAAGTCTTGTTTGTAAGAAGAAATAAGTTTGTTTCAAACAATTATTTTGAAGTATTTTAATATCCAATTTCACCTTTTCCCCCCTCTCTGTTTAGTATCTTGAACATGGGGTGTTTACACAGGCTAAATGTGCCCAACACAAGCTTTCTTTAAAAGTGTGTAGTTTCTCAACCCAAGGAAAGATAACTCTGGTGATGACATAGGCTAAATGTGCCCAGTGAAATGTAATTCAGGCTAATGAGGTAACTCTGTTTATTATTAAAACACACAAACACACAGAAAAGACACTTGACTGTTAGCTAGTGGGTATACTGCAGCTCTCCACAGGCTATCCTCTCCTCCTGGTTTAGCACTGCAGATGAGGGAAGTGTGTGTGGAGTCTACAGTCCTCAACAGCACAGTATTGTGCTCTGCTGGCTATACAATGAAATTTATTAAATTTAATTTAAATTCCTCCAGAAACTGAACTTAAGTGCCCATATATTCACTCAGAAGAATGTCACAGTACTGCAGCTAAGGACTCTTGAACTCCGTGAACTTCTCCTTTGCTGTGACTTTCAAGGGGTCAAGAAGAGAACCATTGGTCTATTGATATCCCTCAAAGAAGAAAAATGTCATGTTAGTCAATCATTTAAACCAAATAGATGCAGTGTCTCTACATGATGGATTCAAAATAACTTTCTCTGGCTAAGTAGGATACGAGAACAAAAGGATACTGCTCTGTAATTCTTTTGGGAATCATGCATTAAATTGCAGTGTAGAGGCATTTGTTGAATGGATCATTTATGTTAGCATGCCATGACTGTCCTAACGAATGACTGAGTTTAGACCTCCTAAGGTACCTTGTTAAGTTTCTGTCTGCCACAAATACCACAGCTACTGTAAATTGCATGAGAGTCTCCACTGACGCTGTCTGATCACTGGTTTGTGCATTAAAATAGATATATGCCTATTTTTGATTTTCTCTCAAAAAGTAAAAAAAAAGGAAAAGCCTAATTGTATCAAAAGAGGGATAGCAACTGTGAATAAGTTCAGCCTCTTATCATAAAAATGTATTTACATTGGGAAACTTAGATATTCACAGCAATCCAGCCAGTAGAAAGTTACATCATTTTGTTTGTAAAAGTTTGGACAGTTTAGCCTCCTCTGGGTGCCCTATGACTTTCCAGATGTGTTGTTCCTGGTGGCGCAGCAGTCTGTGTGGTTCTCCGGGGATGCTTCTCATTCCTTCCCTCACTTCTCTCACCAGCCAAAATAGCAATTGTTTGCAAAAAAAAACAAAAACAAAAACAAACCCTTTCTCAGCATTACTTGCCCCCAGAGATGCACAAGTTTAACACAGGCCTGGTTTATGGCTTTCACCACATATGTGCCTCTATTGAGAGTGTGTAGGATGTGGGTTAGTATGGTGGTGATGATGCTTTGGCTGGATTTTTCCCTCTTTTACTTTACATACAATTCTCAGTCACACATGAACTGGAACTGTTCTTCATTTATAGTCTCGCCTGCTCCTCTCACACAGTTTATCTAGCAAAGGAAAGTGCTCTGTTCTAAACCTGTTCAGCCGTGTTGGCTCTCGCTCCTCTGTTTATTGTCAAACAAATTAGAATCAAAAGCACATTGCTACTTTAGTACACAGCAGCAATATTTACTGTAGGTTAATCTACCTTTGTTTCAAATATAAATTAACATCTTGACATGTTAATAAAGCAGAGTTAGAGGATATCAATCCTCTTCAGAAGTCAGACACATTATGCAAGCAGAGAAAAGCAAAGATTTCTCAAACCTGTTTAATAAATTTTTTTGGCTATAGGGGGCAGTGAAGTAAGCTGAATAGATATAAGGCCAGTAAGAACTCTTCTCTGAACTCTTTGTTAGTCATATTTTGCCCTACATGTCTGCCCTGTTATTCATGTGTCATTCAAGTAATTTTCTGTTGTGTATACCCTAAAACTAGATACAAGTACTGTGATGTTGAAGGAGTGCCAGGTTTTCTGTGATTCAATCAAATTGTAGTTACTTAAATTAACTGTACTTAGGTTTATGGAGCACCAGTACATTAAAACCATTAGGGTCTTAAAAACTTTATTTTGACACCTATATTTTTTATATTTTACAGACCAAATTAACAAGACAAACTGGTGCACAAAACAAAACATGGCGGTTTCTCATTTATATGATCAAAAATTAAAGTATTTTTCTTTAATAATAGTACCCCTCGGAGAAAGAACTATTCTGTCATCTGCTAGGGTAGTTAAATGCTGTAGTGCATGGTATCATAGTACCTGTGGGCCATTCTAGTCAGTCAACTTTCCTACTAACTCATTCCAACAACAGCCTGACATTTGTGTAACTACATTAAACACACACCCACTCCCCCTGCAGCGTATTCACCCCATCACTAGCATGTTATTTGGATGTGTGCGGTCAAAAGGTAACTGTTGGGACTGTTGGTGGCTGTTGGTGGGTGTGTGTCTGTGTCAAGACAAAAATCGAGGATTAGTTTTGTTTCATGCCAATATTAACATACCTCAGAGTTACAAACTTCAGCTTTTCTCAAGTGTTGGCTCTCATTAAAGTTACACATTGTTGTTCTCTTCAAGAGTAATAAACACTCTGATATTTCAAATGAGGTGCTGGAAAATTTATGGTTCAAGGTTGCCATCTTGTGACATTTTTGTAGAAGTGTTTGCATCTAAAAATGTTTTTGGGAGCTTCACAAGATTTTTTACAAAGAGGTGTTTTCTCCTCTATGTAATAAATTGTTCAGTCTCACTGAATTTATGTGTTGTTTTTAAAGAGATAAATGGTTGAATTTCCCCAAAGTTAGGCTAAAAAGAAACAAAGCCAAAAAAGGTGATGCATTATATTCATGTAAGAAACATTTAATACATTCTGTCTGAGATACATGGGCAAGTTTGTTGATTTTCCAGGATACACCTCAAAATTCCAGGAAAACTTCTCATCCTCCTAAATCCACCAAACTGTTTTAATCCCTGCAAATATTACTTTAAATACCAGTGCAGGTCCTTAAGTGTTGAACACAACAGCTTAGAATCAGACTAAGCTGTGGGACTGGTTGGTAATGTGATGCATGACAAGACACCTGGTATAAACACACAATGTACACATCATTCAGCTCAAGTAAAGAGCTAGAACAAGCAGACAAAATATAGAGAAATAGTTATGCAAAACTGTCAGGTAGTGTGAGATTTATGGCTGATTTCATGCTGACTGATAGTAAATGTTGTATGTGATGCTCGTGTTGCAGGAGGGCGAGGGAAAGATGGCGCCCCCATTATTACTTTTCCAGAGTACTCAGGCTTCAGTGAAGTGCCGGAGGAAGACTTCCTCAATGTTGTTACTTACCTGACCAGCATTCCCAGGTACACACACATTAAGCTTCATTTTCATTGTGACTGACTCTTAGCCTTAAGCCCATGTCACCTATTACCTAAAAGAGCACCCCACTCTACTCATTGGCCACCATTAAAAGACATTTAGTTTCTATCAGACATTTCAAAATTACAGTCATATAAACCAAGTTTAAGTGTAGGTTACTCTAATGGAACTCAGGATGCTATGCTATCACTGCTAAACAGAAGGAAATTAAATATTTTTGCTGGAACTGAGCACTGGGCAAAAACCCAGGAACCTATTCAGGACCCATTTTTTTCCTACTCTCAGTTCAATGTATAAGCTTCAAGCTGCAATTTTCCTTAATGGCAAGGTTTCCATCATTGACAGTTAGCCAGTTGGCAACAGGATTAATGTGTCTAATGTTAAAGTCTTACTGGTGTGAGGTCTAAATTTGGCAAATGTGCCATTATTTCAATACCTCCAGATAAAAACTATTAGTTTGATGTTTCAGTTAAATGCCACATAGTTTAACTCTATTGGTGAAATCCCTAGAGTTTGCTCTTGAGCTGAACTCTGTCTTTAGGAGTAGCAACACTCCAATTTTAGCAGAATTAGAAAGGTAATAGTTTATACAGACACACACATTAACAAAGTTAATCTCTGCCTCCTGTTTCAGCCTTGATGCTGCAAGCATCGGCTTCATTATCATCATCGACCGGCGGAAGGACAAATGGAGTTCAGTAAAGGCCTCCCTATCCCGGATTGCTGTAAGTTCTCCAGGACCCCAACTCTTCGCATCTCATATAAATGCTACATACATACATAGAGACACAGACATCTAAAACTTATTTAATCCTGCACTTTTAGCAGTAAATACATTATTCATTCTTTTAAGTGCGCTTAGATGTTAAAAGCAGTTAAAGATAGAGATTTTTACACTGAGACCCTATATCATTGAAATTGAGCCTACTTGTTATGACTTAAAATTTATTTTCTTGTCCGTATTGCAACAACATATTTTAAATCCCTGCACCACAACAGTTCAGGTAGATCAAAGTTTATATGATAAAAAAGTAAATAAAAAGTTTATGAACCCTTATCCTTTTACGTTACATTTTTTTATGTAAGAGTGGCTGATATTTGTGCAGTATGTAAACATCTTGTGCAGTGGATTATGTCAATGTTATGGCATCCTGTCATGTTCATCATTAGCTGATTAAAGTAATTTATATGAAATACTAAATATTTGTCTGTACTGGGGGCCCAGGAATTGATTAAACAGGGATGATACAATATGAACTATAAACTAGATATTGCACACTTTTTTGTGAATTAAGAATTTTTGTCTTTTTGTTAATTTTCTTTAGTCCTTCTTTGGGATAAACATTTTTTTTTCTTTTCTCTGGTCAGCGAGGAACACTGCACTCCAAAGCTCACTGTTGTAACATCTATTGTTGTCCTCTAGAGAGCAGTCTATAGAAAATTATTAAATGACAATGACAAATGATTTAAAAGCATTAGGGTAAAAAACAGGAAATGAAACTCCTCTGGGTTGTGTTATATTCTGCTCACAGAATATTTTTGCTGTTTTGCAAGTTTAAGGCTAGGTTTTGCAAGGATGTCATAATTAGAATGACACATAGTTTTCAAATGAGTGACTATGGGAATATGTTTTTTTTTCATTTTTTAGTTCCAAGGCCACCATTAGTTTGTTGACTCCCAGTTAATGTGCCTTCTAATGCATGCAGCATGATGTATGATGCAGTGTAATGCAGTGAACTGTCACTGGGTCAGATTTCTCAGAAAAAAACTACTGAAGTGCTTTGGTCTTTTAATGATTTGATACTGGCAAGACACACATACATGTATATGCTCTCAAACATCTGTATCTGGCATTGTGGTACCAGCACTTGCCTGCTGTTTGGTGGTTTAAGACAATTTCTGAATAAATAATTTAAAGAAAAGCTTAGAGATGTTTTGTAAATTCACATGTTGTGTTATCCAGGGGGCATTTCCAGGAAACCTGCAGCTGGTGTTGGTGCTGAGGCCATCCAGGTTCTTCCAGAGGGCTATAGCAGATATCGGGATAAAGATGCACAAGGATGACTTTAAAATGAAGGTACCGGTAAGCATGCTTTTAGACCAACCATTTAAACTGTTTTAGATGCAATCAAACAGAAAAAATAATGTATATTTCACTAAAGAAGGAGGAAAATTAGAGACATAAGAGCTTAAACTGAATTCATGACAAATATAAGATGCATGACATACAAATTTTCAATACAAGTCAGATCAGCTGCATTTAGCAATGCTTCTGTCAAGGACAAAACTTGTAAACCAACCAAGTGAACATCCAGATGATACAAAGCTCACACTTATATTGAAAACTGTAAAGTTCAGTACATTATGGTTAAAAAAAAGTTCAAATAACATCTGTCTTTGTGACTATTGCCACTGTATTTTGGACTATACACCCACAAACTTTGCAGCCACAGTGTTTTTAACCTTTGGACATACACATCTATAAGGTAAACTCGGCATTTGACCAAAAAGCTTTACTTGACTAAACACAGGGGTAATCTCAGGTTGAGCTTTACCATCAGATACATCAACATGTACACATCAGATTATTTATCATATACAACTCCAAACTGATATATTGTGAAAGCAAACACCTTAGTCCTGAGAAATTTATATGCAGTAGTGTGAAAGTAGTGTTATTATTTACCTGTCTCATTTACATGCATGATTTATTTGTAGTAAATATGTTTCCACACCTTTCTGGTAAAGCATTCAGGTTCTTGTGCAAACATATCATTAAACTCATTTCCAGATAACAGGTTCATATATATGGACCTTCTTGGTGACATGCTGAGTATAATCTGATGAAGCTATACATGTAAACATATCTGTTTTTGGAGCATCAGTATGATGTGCATGATGGACAAACAGTATTTTCTGGCTCTTGGGACTAAAATAATTTTTCTGGTCTCAAAATGGTTTTTAAAGCTGTAAACAGTTTACACTGTCACGGAGGACTCTGTTTATGACGAGGTGCACCATGCTGAACAGCTCTGCATTGGCAGCTGACATTTACTTGAACATGCTGACACCATTTCCTAGTTTCATTTTGACAGACCGCAGCTTTTTTTCCATGTGAAATAAGAATGAAACAATGCATCATGCGAGAAATTAGACCACCATATTTAAACTGCCATATGTAAAACTCCGCAGGTTCCAACATATCTTATGTCAGAACCCAGCTTGCATACTGAAAGCTGAAGTGTGCACTACTTTTATTTTTGCACTTCCTCTTATTCACACCACAGATCAGTTGCAAAAGAAGTGAGAAATTAAATTTATGAAAAATGACTTCCGGTAAGTAACTGTTAAGTTTAAAGTTTCCCATGTGCAAGATGGCACACAAAGCTGTATCCTGTAGCATCCTAAATCATAACCACTGGATTCTTTGTCAAACAGTATTTAGGAGAGCAGAGTTAGCCTAAATTTGTTTTAGTCAAGAAATGCATCAGAATTGTCTTAAAGATATCAAACTTTATATCTCAAAGATATCTAGGATATAAAACTCCATGGCAGTTATTTTTGATGATATCCACAGTAATTTTCCCAGACTTTGCAGCACCCTCCTCTCAAGCCACATGAAATATTATACAACATTTTTTCTCAGTTGATTTTTGTGTTTGGCAGTTTAACTGAACTGAATGTATAAGATCAGTAAAGTTCCCTTTTACACGAGCAGTGACAACGTGTATCTCTTATTAAGCTTAGTTTGCTGGATTCATTAGGGCTGCCACGAATAGACTTACTATTTTATAAGGGAGATCATGTTGAAAAGCACATGTAGTGATGTATTGAATGTGTTTGCAGATTGTGATGCTGAACTCTCTGTCGGACCTGCACGGCTATGTGGATAAAGGCCAGCTGACTCGGGAGTTGGGAGGAAACCTGGAATACTGTCACAGTCAATGGATACACCATCGAACTGTGAGGAGGCATACTTTACCAAATACTGGACACCTTAAACTCAACATTTGTGATTTTGCATTTTGAATATTATGATGTTGTACATAAATCCCAGATTGTGCTGCTTTTACTAACAATGGCTGAATGATGAGTTGCATATTAGGATACTCAGAATTTTTGTGTGGATCTTTTTTTTCCTTTAGGCCATAGAGAATTTTGCCTTGACAGTGAAAACCACAGCCCAGATGTTGCAGACGTTTGGAACAGACCTGGCAGAGACCGAGCTGCCCAATGATGTCCAGTGCACCAAAGACCTGCTCACAGCACACACAAACAAACACGACAACCTCAAGGTGATTTAGTACAATTAACAAACAAAATGCAAACACTGATCTCTTCTTTTCACACAACTAAACTTGAAAAGGAAAAATCTACTTACATTTTCTTATCTTGATGAACTATTTACTTCAGTCAAATCTTTCTCAACTTCCCCTCACTTATGTCATTTCTGTACATAAGTGGATATTTACATTAAGTTCTCAACTTCCTTTACTCTTCAATCTTGTGGTATTTTGGGCACCACCAATGTGTTTCCCAAGGTTCATTTAACTGTAAATGATCTTCTCTGACATCTGCCTTGCAAGTTATAGCAGCCCCTTGAGAATATCCTGCATTACTTCCCTCTTTGTAATTACCAGAATTAAAAAACAAATTGTAAGGCAATCGATATCATTATCTAGATAAGAATCCAGATAAAGATTTCATGTTACAGTATCTAATATAAACAAGACCTTGCATAAAAACAGCGGGCAGCTGTTTTACATATGGTAATAATTTTTTTTTTCAATGCTTTTTTGTCTCTCAATCAGGATGAACTGAAGCTGGCCTTGAAGCAGGGGACCACCCTGTTAGGTTGTATCAAGGAGCAGGCAGCCAAGTCAGAGAGTCACAAACTCAACCCAGATGAGATGGAGAACCAAACCACTGTGGAAAGGTGACCACTGTTAAGTTCGTTCTTTAAAGGCTATATTTAATAATCTCATGCAGTCTTATGGTAAGTTTAAGTATGTGTGTAGTAAAGTTCTTCTAATGTGTTTCAGACTCTTAGCCCAGCTTGACGAGACAGAGAATGCCTTTGAACAGTTCTGGTGTAAACACCATCTGAAACTGGAACAGTGCCTGCAGCTACGCCACTTTGAACAGGATTTCAGAGAGGTATATCTGTAGATCTGTCTGTCTCCCCGTCCACCCGGCTGCCTCTGGCCCCAGACCTTTGGGTCCTGCCTATGTCTGTCTTCATACAGCTTTATAAAACATCGGTTGTAAAATCATTCTTTAAAAACATCTAAAAAAAGTTTGGAAGTTTGTAAAAATAATTAATCTGTATTCCATCTGAAACTTGTCTGTAAAGTTAGTTAAGGATCTGTGTTACAGTATATATTTATTGCAATATGTCAATATAGGCAATAGGCAACATTGCTGGACATAAGACTTAAATATTCTGAACTGAAGTGGAGTCCTTGTATCAGGAAAAGATATTAACATGAAATTTATATGTTATCAACATTTTTTTTTTTTTGTTTTTCTGTTTCTGTCCCCTGTTTGGATCATCAGATCAAAGTGTCTCTGGACAGTTTGATGGACACTCTAACCAGCCTATCAGATATCGGTGATTGTGTGGCCAGAGTTGAAAACCTGTTAAAGGAACTGAAAACACTTGAGGAAAAGGCTCAGGTCAGTCCACAAACTCACACACACACACACACACACACACACACACCCACGCATACACATTTACACAAACACACGCACACATGCACGCACACTCACACACACACAGGAGAAAACTTAAGTAAAAACTTGTTATAACAGCTACTTTATACAGGCTCTTAATCAAGCACCAGGAAACAACAATATTCTGTATTTTGTAATGATTTGTAAATTTGTGAATCACCACTTTTCTGCAGAGAGGATTAGGATATGCTTTTGTTTTCACAACTCACAATGCCATAACGTGTTTTAAATTATCTTCCACCAGCCCACAAAAGAGAAGGCCCAGCTCCATGCTCTGCATGGTGACCAGCTGATCCAGAGCAACCACTATGCCGTGGATTCTATTCGACCCAAATGTGTGGAGCTCCGGCGAGTCTGCGATGACTTCAGCAATGAGGCCAAGAAAAAGACTGATGTTTTGTCCAAATCATTGCAAATACATAAGGGCATTGATAAGGTGAGGACATGACCTTTGCAACATAGTGTTGTCCTCGGTAAATGTTAATGCAAGACTACAACTCTACAGCTGCTGTGAGGCTGTGTTTAGGCACGGTGGTCTCTGACTTTAAGGCTACAGTTAGCATGCTAACATGCACACTAAGACAACATTAACGTGATTTTGTAGCGTAGCATTTAATAAGCTAACGTGCTTGTTTACTCAACACAAGGTACAAATGAATCCAGCAGGACTGTCATAAAAAATTAACAAAATTTCCTGTCAGAACTTTCAATATTTGATCAAATAAAACAGTCTGGACTAAAATGCTAGACTGACCAACCAGCTTGACATTGCCAACACAATGCTGTGGGTAAAGTAATTTATTGGGCTTTTAAAACCTCTTGAATTTGGTATTATATTCTGGTGGGGCAGTGTGAGAGGCCACAAGACCACACCACTCACATCTCAATACATCTTATCTCACTGTAAATGGATAAGAAAACAGGTGACTTTCTTTACACGTTCACACCTAGCAGACACAGTAAAACACATTCAAAGTGTGATCCTAAAAAACTGTCTCTAAAGCTGCTAAACTCTTCTCTGTGTTCACAAGCTAAAACTTTCTCTGCATTGCTGGGTAGGAAGTGAACAGTTGGTTTCGCATAAAAGCCTATTCTCTGTTAGCTTCACACTTCACTCTTATGGTACTGCACAGTATAAAAGCTTGCCTGCCAACCTTTTTACACTCATCTGTTTTAATTTCAAACACTTTGCATCCACTTATATACTGAGGGCTGGGGGCATGGTGACATCAATGAAAAGAAGTAAGGGCAGAGCAGGAAACGCAAGCACTCAGACCGGTCAGACAGGTTGCTTTAATGTGTTAAAAGTGGGGGAAAAAGAGAAGACGTACAAAAGGTGAATAGGGTGAAATGTTTAACTCGTAGTTTTTACCATGAGACCAAGTTTTCTGAAGTTTTCTGATTAAATATGCAGTTGATGCAATACCTAAGCAAATTAGCTAATATGTTCATGTTAATTATAAATCATTATTAGAATAATAATTTTAAAAAAATTGTACTTTGAGAAGTTGATGAGCCAGTTTCATTTTACTTTGGTTAGTTTCTCAATTGTCACTTTACTTGTGTCATTTTTATGGGAGTAATTTTAGTCTTTGATTAGTAATTTTGATGAGCCAGAATCTCTTATTTAATTTGAAGCACCAGTCTTTATTTAAACTGTAATGTGACCCTTAAGAGAAAGAGCAGGAACATTTGTATATTGACAAACCAAATGTTTGTTAGACAAATGGCTGTCAAATAACTTTATTATGCAGAGAGCAATGTTCATAAACCACATATCTTTCCTGATGTGGAATGGGGGGGGGGGGTTATTTAAATAGTGAAAACATTCAGTGCAGACTGGACTTGACAGTGTCCATTTCCTCTTCTGTTTCCATGCCTACTTTGTATTTTATTACCAGGTTCTCATTTTTGTCCTACATGTAAATTTTCCTCCTGTGGTCATACAACACAGGAATGCATGAAGAAAAAGTCAGTGTGTGTCATTGACATTCCTTATCAACTCCAGTCTTTCCAGTCTTCAGTTTAACCTGTCTGAATTATTGCTGTGTACAGGTGAACCAGTGGTGTGAGTCTGGCATTTACCTGCTGGCCTCCCAGGCTGTGGATAAATGTCAGTCACAGGAAGGAGCAGAGTCAGCACTGGCCGACATTGAATGCTTCCTGGACTCAGCAGAAAAGAACCAGTTGACTGAACTGAGGAACCTCCACAACCAGTATGAGGTTGTCCTGTCCGAGGATATCAAGGTATGGTGCACAAAAATCATTTGTTTCCATGATGACTGGATTCTGTGTTACGACAATGATGAGGACAAGGGTTAATAGTGAGCTTTCTGCTTTCAGGCCAGTGTCTTGAAGGCTCTGAAGCGCCTGGAGGATGTCCAGGAGATGTTCGAGAAGCGGCATGTCAGTCTGAAGAGACTGTCAGCTAAACAGACAAGGCCCGTTCAGCCTGTTGCCCCCCGGCCTGAGTCCTCTCCCAAACGACCCTCACTTAAGAACACCTCCAGGACCACAGGGAGCCAGCAGTGTGAGTTGGATTTTAGACTGGTGATGAGCCTGGTTTAACAGGTTCAAAGGGTATTAATTCTTACTGCCTCTGAAATTAACTGCACCCTGAGCTGCAAACTTGCACAAGCTTGCCCATGTCAGTTTTTTGAGTCTGAATGATCTTATTTTAATGTTACTCAACCTCTTATGCTGTGCTCTCTCAATCCATTCCAGCTCTGGCTCGTAGGGCCTCTGATAACTCCAACAGTGGCAAACAGCCAACTGAAGCTGATCCCAACAAGAAGAAGAACATACGCAAGGCCAAAGGAAGCATCAAGGTACCCTCCTCCAATCCCACTCTGAATACTTATTTTACAATAAAACCTTTTTTAACAAGTAAACTTTAAGAAATGAGCTGCTGAGTGTGACACTTGGGCTTGTTATCTTCCTTGTGCTTTGATTTTACTTCCAGTTCTTGACAGAATTTCTCTTACTTGTAGTCTGTAATGGGGATGTGTACTGTATATCTTTACTAAGCTCAGCCTCTTCTGATTACTAAGTAGAAAAAGAACAAATCTGAAAGGAATTAACATAAATTTTAAAGAATTTCCTGCAGATAACATGATAACTGCTCTGTCTCTGTCTGAAAGTGCCAACAGCATCAGTGTTCATCAGCTGGTATCATAAAGGTAGAGAATTAAAATACCCAGACCTATGTGACCAAAGATGACTTTAACATTTACAGCAAGCTAGCATGTCTCCAAACTGAATTCAACTCACATTGAGGATTCACTAACTTCACCTTCCATGTGAAATCAGCCCCTCACATCTGGGAGAGGCCGAATAAACCAACAGGTGAAACATGAGTAAGAGGAGCTGCAATACTAAGAGCAAACAAAACATATTGCTTAAAAAAGGAAAGACAAAGTAAAGACCATTAGAACTGACCCAACTAAACACCAAGGTCTTTAGTCTGTGGACTCTGAACTATGGCCAGAGGGTCTGAGGGAACAGAAGCAACCAGACACAGGGTCAGTCACTGTCAATCAGAATCAGAATTCGGGAAATGTGTCTATTTGACCTGACACAGACTGATCCATGTACAGCAAGTCTTTGAACCCTATTTTTGAACTAGTGCACGTAGATAAAAGCACATTTATACAGTGCAAAGGACTATTTCTGCTGCTTCTGTTGAGTAGTGTATGATTTAAGATGAACCAGACGGCTCCAGAATTGGTTGAAAGGTACAACAATGAGTTTGACATAAAGATGTTCTTGTCTCATGCAGTGTTGGTTGTGCAAGGTCACAGAGTTTGAAACTCCGTAAGTAATGCACAAAAAAATTAGGGCGATGATGATTGGTGAGTGATTTCTGAACATGTGGTACTTAACTTATGTTACTCCTCACCATTGTTTCAGCGCCTGTTTTAGTATACTGGATGAGTGTTCTATGTTTACTTTGACACTTCATCAATGATGGAAATCAAATTAAGTTTTAGCTTTTATTGTTGAGTGCATTGTACAGATCTTTGTTCATTCTGGTTTTCTTTTTCAAAAAAACTTCTATGTGCTCCTTCCAGTATCAGGTGCCATTCAAGTCATACTGAAGCTGCGATGGTGACTTTGTTTTGCCATTCAACCTGAAGGTAGTTATATAACAGGGAAAGGTGCCTGGATGCAAATCCTAAATTGAGTGAAATAAAACAAAAACAAAACAAAAAAACAAAAAACAAAAAACCAGCATACTGAACTTGTCTACACAGCTCAGACTTGGCTGTAAATACATTCGTATACAATATACATGTCATGTTTTTTTTAAGTAAGCATCTGTAGGACTACATGGGTGGCGAAGTGGTGTAGTAAGAGGCAAGAAGGTTTCAGGTTTCAAGATGGCTGGCCTTTATTGTTTGGAGTTTATGTCTATGAAGGTTTCTCTGCAGGTGCTCCAGCTTTTCCCACACAGTCCATAGACTGACTCCCCCCCCAAAATGGTTCTCTATAATGGATGGCGGATGGAGGACAACTAATGCTCCAAGTTTTAGTCTCATCATGGATTTGAATAAACACAAGAAGGAAAAATCCATCATGGCAGGCTAAACATAAGCACTCAGACAGACACACAGCAGGAGAGGCCAGCTACAACACAAGTACCTTCACTGAAACTCTCTTAGAGGGGCAGAAATATTCTTCTAAGCACCACAGAGGCTGCTCATGGCTAGTAAGCTTCGCTCTACAGGGATGCATGTTGCAATCATATTTCAATAGAGCTGCTGAAGTCAGTTACCCGACACCCCCAATGTGGTTGCACCTTTTCAAGCCACAAGGCCATGTTCTCACAGATGCATACTCTCAGCCTCCCCCTGCCCTTTCTCACATCTTACAATCTCTTCAATGACTCTGACACAGTATTCTGTGCTAAATGCCAGACTTCTTCCTCCTCATGACAGTTATAGCTGACACTGCAGTGATCTGACTGTCAATTCTGTGCTCTCACCCTCAGTCTGTAGTCCACAAGTGAAGATAATGAGCAAAATACCAGAAAAACAAGATAAAATCTGGTGTCATGCACATCCGTCTGCATCAGAAGCACGCTAAGTCTCCTCACACACTCAAGCTCTACAGACACCACCTCCAGAACAGCAGCCCTGAAACTGGTGGGATTCAGTGTTTTGCCAGTGGGGGCGATTGTGGTTTAAACAAAGTCCCTCCAACAGGAGGATCCTACTAATCAGTATGCCACCCTGCTGCTGGTGGCTGCTATGCTGCCATTTTTGCTCTGATCTCATTTACTGGTTTACAGTGTGAATAATTTGGATGCACACCCGAGGTTATTTTGTGCTGCTGACAAACATGGTCTGTCTGTGTAGTGATAGTGTTGGTGTATTAGACCATAAACCCCCTCCATAATTGATGAGGACAGAGCTGTTTGAAGTCAGTGCCAAAATCAAAAGCCTACCAAGTAGTTTCCCTCTTGTCCTTGGTTGTATCGTGCAACTTTAACATGCTTAAAGAGACCTGTGCTGAATTGTAAGTGTTTAAGAAAGCAGTTTTTTCAAAATGTGAAATTAATGCACATGACTGACTG
>JAPZDZ010000021.1:1386732-1407364 GCA_029783805.1 Acanthurus tennentii
AAGAGACCTGTGCTGAATTGTAAGTGTTTAAGAAAGCAGTTTTTTCAAAATGTGAAATTAATGCACATGACTGACTGTTCTTCTTCTCAATGACTGCTGGTGAGATCCCCCCCAAAAATGCACAGATCTCTTTTAAGTTTCTGTACTATTACAGGAACTAATCTGATGATCATCATCGCATCCGTAAATAATAGTCAGAAACATTAACAGGCTGGGCTTTTATTTGTAAAAACCCTAGTAACTCCATGTATCCATGTGCTGTTGCGAGCAGGAAACATTAGAGACAATATTTAATATGTTTGCTCAACCCCCGGAGAGCTTAAAGTGCTTTTCATCGAGACATCTGAAAGTTTTCCATGCATCCATTTCTCTAGGCAGCTTACACTTCCACCAATGAACACAATATGCCAGTAAGCAGTATGTGGAGCTACCTTCTATGTGTTAAACTGTGATAATGACAATGAAACAACCACAGTTCTCTCAGTTCTCTGAGTGATAAGTTACCAATTCATCCATATGTTTGTCAGATTGCATTACACGATTTGAGAACAGTAATAGTACTCAACAGATGTTGGGCATTGGGAACATGAATGGGCATCAAGCAAGTCTAGTGCTTGCTCTATTCAGTGTAGAGTTTCATACTGGAGGACCAACTTGGCATGTCCCGACCTGATGTCTGTAAATTCTGTCCCTGGTGCTTCTTTCTACAGAACTCATATGTATACAGTCCTGTAGTCATGTAAACGTGTTTTACTGCTGGTCCAGTAGAAGTTACTGATGACCGCCTGAATGTCAACAACTGAAAGTGGGAATAAACAGCTGGATTCATACAAATCTTGAGTAGAAGGCATTTAGCGTTCATATGTTCCTTTATCTACATTTGTATTTTAGACATAACATATAAAACCACTACCCCAATACTTAAGTTTGTATGTATATGTTTGTTTGTGTGTTACAGATTGAGGTGATGCATGAGGAAAGTCAAGGAGGTTCTACCCATGTTGTTGTGACCAATGAGACAGAGGAGAGTCTGTCAAACAGACGCAGGTAGGGACTGAACGGTGCTCACAGAGAGTTTTGGGCGTTGACAGACCATTACTATTCTGAAACAACATGACTACATCATATTTGAGGTAGTAAACAGGATGCGAGTCAGATAGTTAAGCAGTGCTAAATGCCCCTACTTCAGAGAGCAAAAAACCCAGCAGGCTCAGTAGTTTCATGTCTTAATTCTGTGCACTCTGTATAAAAGGAGCACAAGGAGCAGATTATCATTTAAATAATCTCTAGACATTTATTAATAAATATAGAAAATATGTTTCTTATAAAATGCCCTGATTTGAGTAATACTTAATGTCTGACATGTTTTGTCACAAAACACCTCATAAAATAATTCAAATTAGATCTACATGCTCGCTCTCTTAAAAAAAAACATAATGTATGCAAAAAGTGCTGTTTTGTTTAACAGATGGGCACCAGATGGCTTCTATTTCTCTCAGTCCAATGTTCAGTGTCTGTGCAGTAGAAGCTTCATGTGTCCACATCATGCCTGTGTAAGCTTCAACCAAGATATTAATTTAAACTAATGTAATATAACAGAATCCTGCTTGTGTATCTGTGTTTTACTGTGATTAAGTGCCATAAAAATGAGATGAAAACTGGCACAATGGGATGAGTTTGTTGAAATATAAAATATATTGACATATGTAATGTTTCTATATTGGTGTATTATTTGAGGAGCAGGGTAGTTATCTCATAGCTTCATAAAGATCTGATATTTTCGTCAGCAGCTGCTTGTCTCTTCAGTGGAAGCCTCGGAGATGAACCATACCTTTTAATGCACGTCATACATTTTTTTATTGATACAATAATCTTTTCACTTTGGCCACGCAGGAAATCATGTTTTGGGGACTTCTTTCATGATTTTAAATTCCTGACACATCTTTATTCATTTTTTCATTATTATTATAATTTATTCACAAAATGAAAAATTCATACAGAAACAAGAAATGCACTTGGTACATATGAAAGAGAGAGAAAATCACACAGTGTCTTCATAGTTTAGACAACAATAAATAACTGGTGCCACACAGCGACACGGAAATATGTTGTAGCTTTTCGTTTTGCATCACAACACAAGACAAAAGAGCAGAGGCAGCAGCCTGTTAAAGGCCTCTATGGGTTTTACACAACGGCTGATGAGTGAAATAGCTGACAATCAAAAACCACTTGTTGACTTTGGGCATTGTTTAGACTGTTCATCTCTGCTTTTAGCACAGTGCCATGATTAGACTGTGCTTATGAATCTGGTCGATTGTTGTCATTGTTGTCATTCGTGACTTTACAGCAGATATGCAGCAAGAGCAAGAGGCAGGCAGACACACAGCTGCAGGTACCAATGCTTGACTACAATCAACAGAGTGGAAACACTTTACCAGAGCAGACAAAGATTTGTATGAACAATCATTTTCTTTGTTATGACATGTTAAATAAACAGAATTTGAGGTATGTAGAGAAGGAAAGACTCCTGCTATCCCTGCAACAAATCAGTTGTGTTGTTACCATCCTAAACAGTATCTCCAACTTACAAAAGAATAGCTGGTGGTTTAATGGTCCAATCAGAATGTGGCACATTTGTAAACAGCTACTTAGAGCCAGTCAGGGACCCTGCTCTTACACCTATCCCTAGGTAGGTAAGCTAACATAAGCTTAACCTCAATAATTGTGTTTAAGACCCTTGTGACAAGAATTGATTATTTTTATAGACTAAAAGAAATATATGAGTTGACTAATACTACTAGAATGCAGCAGTAGTGAATATCCCATTATGCTTTATTATCACCACACTATCCACTGATACACAGCAGGTCCAGTTCAGTGTATTCTGACTTAACTAGCCAATAATATCGTTACATAGACCAGGCAAGTACACTACAAAAGTAGTTTGACAGGTTCAGGCTTTTCTTATAGTTAACTGGCAAAACAAAACTTCAAACCTCAATCAGGGGCCATGGTTACCTTGAAGGTGGTTATCAGTGTTTTTGATCCAGGCTGTCTTCCTCTGCACACTCTAGAAAAGAGAATTTTACTGCTTAATTTAACTCTAATGCCACACAAAGTAGACCAATTTTGTGCTGGCTACTTCTGCCTATAAAGAACATGAAGAAATTATTGGAGCATAAAGAAAAACCTTCAGTGAACATAATGCATGAGATGAATGCCTGTAGAAAATGACTAGTTGTGTATATTTATAATTTAGTTTATTTATTTACAACCTCATTGCCCTGAGTTTGTTATTTTTTTCTTAAAATGAAGGCTGCAAATTCTGGAGCTTTAAAGACTTAAATTTGATGCAGCTGTGTAAATGTTATGCTCGAGAACTTAAGGTCTCACAATGTCCCACAATGACAGAAATATAAGAAATTAATACAGTTTTTGGTCAAAACCAAAGTGTAATGATTTTAGGGGTTATGCCAACCATTTTTCTAAATACTAAATAAATACTAATATAAAAAACAATACTAAAAACAGACTAATCATTTTTAAAACAGTTTTTATTAGCTGAAATACCAGCAGTACGAAATGAACTATATACGCCCAAGCATTAAAAAAAATTCCAAAAAGGCAACATCAAGGTTTGAATGACATTATAACATTTAATTTTGTACATTAGGTACATTATTTTTAATATTTTACAGCAATAAACTTTTGATGTCATTAAATATACCTGATCTTTTGTTAAATATAAATTGACTCATTAAACTAATATTTACACACATATAGACCTCTTTTATTTCCAAAAAGGTAACAGAAAACACTTAATATATTCTACTTTGCTGAAATGACTAGCAGATATCAGCGCTGTATTCAAATCAGATGAACTGCTAAAAATTTTCTTGAGATGCTTCCGAAGGCACTGCCTTATTTTGTTTTCAGGTGTATGAACTTTAGTGGTTGCAAGGTTAAAAAAAATAAATAGAACTTTAAAATCAATAACACTCAAGTATATGACATCACTTCATCAAGTGCATAAATGTATTCCTATATTCCTGATGGTGAATGCTTTGCACCAGCTGTAAAAACGGGATTCAGTTTGTTTCAGAAATATTTTTTTATAAAAACCACAGTGTAACAGAATGCATCTGCAGCAGCAGAGTGCGAGAAAAGAGAGTGAAATGGAAAGAGACGTACAGAGTGTGAGCACAAACAGGAAACACAGCAGAGTGTAGAAATGCAAGAAAAAAATATCCTATAGCCTTTGCTAGATTATTTGTCCTTTACAATGACAATGACTAATAATGAGGATGAAAATAAAACATTTTTTGCCTCAGTAGTTGTAGAGACCAATATTGCTCCTAACAAAATCCCATGACCCACCCCCACCCCCAGTGACAATACAAAGAGGTAAACAGGACACATGTCAATAAAATTAATTGCTCTGAAACCTTGACTTTCCTGAAACATTTTTTAATTTGTTTCTATTTGTTTGCTTTCTTTCTGTTTCATTAAGTGCCTTTATTCATCTGTCACCATTTTTCATCATTAGTTTTCTTCTGAGAGGTTGTCTCAACAGAAACTGTTTTGTCAGTTTGGTGGGAGGAAGTGAGTCAGAGCAGAGCTAAGAGCAAAGTTCAAAAGAAAACACCTATGGATGAAGAGTTTCAGACCACCGGCAGAAAATGCAAACAGTAAATGACACTGAACATTTGTGGCTAAATGCATCTATTTCCTCTCACAGAGTATCGTTAACTGTGATTCATAAATGTCATTTAAAAATGTTATCTGAAGGCACATTTGTTTCCTTGTGATGTTGTGATGTGTGGTAGAGCTATGATTAAAGTCCCTGAAAAAACAGTCACCGCCAATGACAACAATACTTGATTAATCAATTTCAGTCTATGAAATGTAGCAAAAAAATCTGGTAAAAAAAAATCCAAAAACTTCCATCCAAGTTTCTAACAGTATAATGTGACATCTGCAAATGTCTTGTTTTGTATAACAGTCCAAAAGACAAGTTTAATCAGTTAACAATGATTTGAAACATAGAAAATCAGCAAACTCCCACTCTCGAGAAGCTGCAAACAGCATATTTTTGCCATCTTGGCTTTTAAAATGACTGTCATTTATAATCAATCTAAACTAATGAGTTCACAATAAGCTGCAGTTCAAAATGACAAGTACAAAACACAGTCACAGTTAGTCTGGTAAAGCTTAACCAAGTATACAGAAGCAATACCATGCTAAATGTGGAAGATTCTGGTCTTCCTTAACAGTTGTTTTGTGTGTACTCCTTTTTTAAAACAACAACTTTTGGTCCCTGTTATATTGAAATCTTAAAATGCCTTATGCAAGCAGAATCGTGCTTTGTTCTTTGAAATGATGTAGAAAAGGGTGATCAAAGATATGACAGGATGTCATAACTCCCATCTCATATTGCCTGTGCTTGTTAATGCTTTTACATTGGCTATAAACTCTTCCCACATGGCCTTTTATACCAGAAGTGCTTTTAGATTCGAAAAATTCACATTATTTGGGTAAAGAATGAATATAACTTTAAGTGTGACTTGCGTGCAGGGCATCAAATTCTCTTTACAAATATCTTCCCAGACCCAGTATTCATAAGATTTAACGTCTAGTTGTTGAGTTACCTTAGACTCTATAATGAGCTGACCTCTGTAAAGATCAGCATGTGAAAAAGAACTTAAAGGGAGTGTTACCAGTCTTTTATCTCTTTTGCTAAGACAGAGTGAAAACTGATCCTGCCGATGACTGATGGATAAATGACTGAATTTGTTTGCTTAACAGAACAGCTTTGGTCTTTATTACAGGACAGCAAATACATAATAGAGCCAGCAAATAGGGAACTTTAACATGAAAGAGAAAAAAATGGCTGACTGTTTGTGTGAGGTACTGCCATTTGTTTCTCTGGTATATTCAGCAGTCCTTCATTTTAAGAGCATTTATGAAAAGGCAGCCACACAGGAGTATGTGTTCTGGTAAAATGGCAAACACAGCAGCATCATCCTCACTACTTTGCAGTACAGATTACCCATAAATCCCCTTGACTGGCGGTACACTGTAGGGTCTGTTGCTGCCTGCCATAGTGAGCGCACGTCTGAGGTGTGACCATGTGATGTGATCATGTGATCATAAATGCAGGGGTGGTACGGAGCTTTGCCCTCCCCCGAAAAGTACACATGCTCCTGGGGAGAGACCCCCATGGCCTTTGCACAAATCCCCATGAAAACATCATCAATGTACATGGAGGAGTTCAGCACTAGAGTCGCATGGTATATCTTAGCCACCACATCCCCTGAAACCACGTACGCTGCTCCAGCAGTGTAGTCTGGGTAGGCAGACCAGGGGTACAGATCACTGGGGACGTAGTATTTGCTGTTTTTACGCCGAATCGGAGGAGCTCCTCTGTGGACATGACCAATCCACAGATCTTTGACCTCCGATTTTGTACTAAGGAGCTCTTGCAGGTACTTAACCAAATTTGGCATGTGGATGAAGATGTCGTCATCCGCAGACATGAGGAAGCGTGCCTGAGGGCAGTACTTGTAGCCCCAGTGAAACTGCAGGATCAGTTTGGCAGTGAGGTTGTGGAAGGTGTCCAAAAAGTTCTGCTGGATGATGTCCCTGTAGGCTTTGTCCTCCTGCAGCAGCGCTTTCTGCACACTGGATCTCTGCTGGGCGTGCGGGTGCACACCGAGAACAAACACCATACTCACGCTTGCACCCAGTTCTGACCGAACAAAGCTCTCGTTCCCCCATGTGTCCCTGATGGCCTGACGCTGCTTGAAGTTCTCTGGTGACGATTTCACAAACAAAAGAAGGAGTACATCAACCAAGTTTTTTCCATCTCCACCACCATCCCTACATTTATCTGGATGATTGATGAGGTATGGATAGTTCACTAAACCACCATCCAAAATATCAGAACCATCCTTTCTGTGGTGATGATTGGAGGTGATGGCAAAGGAAGAATTGAGAAAGTCGTAGCTGTTGATCAGGTAGCGGTAAGTGTATGATCTCACGTGGCTGACCACATGGTGGTCCAGCTCCTCCCAGCAGACCATCACGGCACACATAAACAGGCCAGTGGTCAGCAGCTGCACAAAGTGGCATTTGCGGATGCGACGAAAGTTCATGAACATTGTGACAAAAGCTTATAACTGCTGATCTCTCAACACTGACAGCACGTGTCCTACAGATCTTTCTAGACTTCTGCTGTCCTGGAGCTGTACCTTTCTGTCTTGCTTGTCTCTTTTTCTAATGATGGATATGCTATTTCATCACTACCTCTTCTCACTCTGAAGCTCACTTTCATTTGACTCTTACTTTAGTCTCTAGCTATCCTTTCACATATCTAATTGTCCTCCTCTCTCTTTTCTGCTCTCTTTTACCATCTGTCTCACCTCACTCGTACTTTCTTTGCTCCTCCTCCTCGTCTCCTTGTAACTAGCCTTTTTTATGATGTTGTCAAGTCCAGGAGGCTGCTGTCATGCTCTGCAGCAGTCTCAGTGCTATGTTAATGATCTTCCTCTGCTGTGTGAGGCAAAAGTTACTCTCCCTCATAGTCATTAGGCTACATCCAGTTCCAGGAAAATGTCAGTGTCCTTCCTTCAGTCAAAAAAAAATTAAAAATCAGCATGCACTTTTGTTCTTCAAACCTTAGAACTCCTAAACAGTTACACTCCTCTCCATATACATCCGTTGGCTACTGTAACTTTATTAAATCATCAGAACACAAGGCACCTGAAAAAGAGAGACATCTAAAATCAGAATCATGCAGACATTTTGTATTATGATGGAACAAATTAAACGTAAAATGATTAGTTGAAACACTTATCAAATTTAGTGGCAACTATTCATTTGATTAACTGATTACCATTCATCAAACAATGTAGTCTGGCCACTCATTTTAAAAAATGCCATTGTTATCACATATTTGCACTCAGATGTATGTCTTTTGTCAAAAAGCACACACAACACACACAAATTTGATCTGTGCTTAGCATCACCCATTGTTCTGGTGATATGTCCTTTGGCCCTGAGAGTTCTCTTCATCTGTGCAGGTATCACAACTTGTCTGGATTTCACATTTTGAAAAAGCAGATACTAGCTTATGTTTTTCCAGGTAGACATGAACAGATGAGTGGATTCACTGATTAGTCAACTAAATGAAAGTGAATCTGCAACATCACTGACCATAAAGTATTTGCTTAAATTGTGTTTTATGAGCAAAATAGTGAACATTTGCCGGTTTCATCTTCCCAAACTATAAGATTACCTGCAAGTTTTGCTGTGAATTTCAGTGTTTTTTTTCTTTTGTGTGTTTGTTGGATAAATTAGAAATGTGCAGGTATTATATGCCAACATGATCTGTACATACATTTTAAAAATTATCAATTGATACTGAATAAGAGCTTCACTTTTGCTGTAGGTCATTTCTTTGATTCCGCAAAATGTAAACTACCTCACAAATAAGCTAGCCACAGGGCAAACTATTGTCAGCCTGGGGAGGGAAAAGAGCGCTCCCAATGTTGGAGCGCAAAACACACGCGGCAAAGTATGATCACCACGACACCCAAAGTAGCAGGATGTTCTGTATTATTTCATGACAGAAATGTTCCGTGAAAAAGAGTTGGGGCAGGTCAACCTTCCCCTCTAATGTGAAACTGGGTTACTAGGCTACCTGCAGTTCGTCAAAAAGGAAAATAAAAGGGGGGGAGAACCACACACCACGTTCACGGCCTAAAGTTTCGTGTACAGCTCAAAGGTTAAAATGTATGTTTAAAAAACAGAAGATAATACAGAGGGTCGTCAGTTGGATCCCATCAGGCGGACAGCCACCACCTGTGTAGAGAGGACCCTTCAGTTTTCCGGATCATCAGTTGTCAACCACTCAGCGGAGTCGCCAGCAGGAGAAAAATATCACCGGCTCAAAAACAGGAGCTTCTCTGCAAAGTGCTACTCACCAAAACTAAGACGAACGCAGTTTATGTTGACCGAAGTCTTCGAGAGGAAACCTCTGTACACTAGATATGATTGCTGGAGAAAGTCGCGGTTTCACGTCATCAGTAGCTGTGCGTCTTTGGATTTGCTGGGGATGGTGCATGCGTCACCGCGTGGGATTTACGCTCAGACAGGTGTTGTTGAGGTATTGTTCTGTCCTCGGGGCTTTGTAGTGCCCAAAAGGTATGTGGGCTATGTGTTACTGAGCGTTTTAACGAACATTTTAACACTCACACTGGCTCACTAATGCAGCCCAAGTTAAGCATGATTTTCAGGTTTCCTGGTATAGCATTTCTCACTCACAGTACTCACAGTAGAGTGTTAATTTGTTGCATTTGTTTTGCTTTAAGTGCGTCTCTATCCCCTCAGTATCTGTTAAGTAATGTTCTTTACTTGGCGAGCAGTGTGTATGATATCACCATAATGCTCCCACAAGGGAAATTACTATGTTTTATTTTAACACATATGATAGCGATGATACTGATACACACAATGCGTGTTTGTCTGCAGGGGTTGAAATCTGTCTAAAGCACTGTGTGTATCAGTATCATTACTATCATATGTTAATGTTCTAATTTGTTTAATATCTATTCTGTGTC
Organism: Acanthurus tennentii; assembly: GCA_029783805.1. Classification (NCBI taxonomy): domain Eukaryota; kingdom Metazoa; phylum Chordata; class Actinopteri; order Acanthuriformes; family Acanthuridae; genus Acanthurus; species Acanthurus tennentii. Next base: position 1,396,353 of record JAPZDZ010000021.1, read on the forward strand.
CTCGTAATATTTCCAAAGAAACTCATGTGTTTTCATCATCAATAAAAACTTTATGGTATTCCTATATTATTAAGTATCATCACGTTACTGTCTTTATTAGTTCTAGGATATTTCAAAAAGGACTTTATATGTTTGAATTGCAAATATTTCTAATATTCTTGTAATTTTCCTTTTAGAAAATTTAATATGTTTAATTTTGTGTTCATGTCTATCCATTTATGGTATCTCTGCAATAGCCAAAATAATATTTTCTTTAATAAAAAGCATCAGTACACTGAACATTTTTAATGTTCATTTTGGCATCTATTTAATGTTCATACAAGAGAGGCACAATTATTTCTAATATTACATTGTGAGCATGTAAGATTATGTTTCAGTCTCATGCCAAAAATATTGTTTGAAAGCAAACTATTATATTGCTAACATTTGTCAAGTATCATTATGACTCCAACTCTTCTAAGACCCTCTGTGTTTCTGTTTATGACTGTAGGTAATTGTTCGTTCTGTCTCAAATAGAACAGATTTAGATTGCTGTCAGGGCCCCAACCCTCTGGACTGATTTATTGCCTTCAAGACATTCAAGTAATGTCTTTGTCCTTCGAGACTTTATTTTACTTTTTCTTTCTTTGGTCAATAATTCCTTACTTGTGTGTGTTATAACTGATTTTATTGTTTATTATTTTAATTTAATCCCATGCTTTATTTAGGTTTATCCTTACTTTTAGGCTGTTTTTCATAAAGATCATGATAAATTTGATCTGGTTCTACAGTCAAAATTCACAGCTTTGTTGGTGCTATAAAGGCTCTTAAGCCATTGCCCCTAGTTCATGTGATCATGCTTAACCTGGAAATGGCAACATTGCAGCTGTACAGGCAGCTCTGATATGAGAAAACTATTATGAGCAAAACATTAACTACCAGAAACGATTCATGCTGCCTAAAGCATCACATGCAGCACACCTGTGTGCACACAACACACGCACGCAAGTTCACACATAAAATACTCTTTGTTAACTTAATTTTACTATTTGAATGATAAAGGCAGGTTCCTGCCCTCATCCCTTACCTACTCCATACTATGCGGAGGTGCAACAGCACAGCTGGAAATAAATATTTCCCAGTCTCACAGGCTGAGAAAAGTCTGAGACATGCACATCTCACTGTCTCTCTATATATAAAAAAGTGAAATTAAAGGATTGAATCTAGTGCAGATGATTCTCCTATCACTAACTGTGCTGAACACATCAAATTGCTCTTTCAGCTGTGTCTCCAGCATGTGACTGTTCAGAGACCAACAATACACTGTCCGTTTTCTCTCTTAGCCTAGGTTGTTTCTTGTAAATCTGATGTGGGTTCACATGTCACCCTCGGCTTTATTCTCCATTTCCTTATCATCTTTAAGTCACATATTTTAATCTGCCTTTCTGCCATTGTTGCTATAAATCTTAAACACATAGTGGTACATCAACATAGTTAAGGGTTAACTTCACCGAACTCCTAGTTTTGCTCACTCCCCAACAATTAAAATTGTTGATAAGATATATGAGGAGACCCAGTTCATGAAGTAATTTAACTGTTCTCTAAAGATAATGAGCACCATGTCCCTCTAGGTGCTCTTGCTTCCTACCATAGTCCAAACACATTAAAATAAACTGACCATCAAATGCCTGTAAGTGTAATTGTTGGCATGAATGGTCATTTGGCCCTGCAGTGACCTGGAGAGGAATCTATAATAAAACTCTGTTGCTTGCCCCCATGTAAGTTTGGATCTGCTCCAGACCCGTTCCACACAGGATAAGTGGTTACAGATAATGGATTAATAGTTTTCTGATGATGATGATTCTGCAATGAGATGAAATATAAAACATGGACAGCTAACAGTTGTAAGGTGTGGTTTTAATGTCATTTATCATACCTTAAGCTGTGAGAGTAAAGAGTTGGGCAACCGCTGTCACCTGCAAATTTACGATTTAACTTTTGGTAGTTCTGTGAGTTGGTCAAACAACAAAAACAAATCTCCTGGATTTTATTTAGTGAAAATGCTTGAAGGTACATAGATTAAAAAACAGACAGACAGACAGTCAAATATGTACCAACAGGACAGATATGTATTGGTTCCCCACAGTGGCAAACTGTCTTTACTTAATTGAGGACACTGTGAATGTAAGTGCCGACCTAGCACAAAGAACTATAATAGAGGGGCTTTAACCCACTGGAACCTCGAGCTGAGAAGCTGCTGACATCTGTGCAATGCTGCCACACAATAGACTGAACACATATTTCCACGGCAGCACTGACTGATTGGTGGGGTCAACCAACAATGAAGGGCTCTGACAACACATGGCGAGCTTGACATCCAGAGGTCTCATGACTAAACATAACATGAGGGGAACCACTGTTTATGGTTTGTACATTAAAGTAGGGACCTCTACATTTTCATTCATAGTCACACACAAGTGTCTTTTTTAACAGTTTACTGATACTTTAGAGACATGATCATGGTACAAACAAACCAAAATTTGGTCTTTTTTGAGTATTGGTGCAGTATAAGTGTCCAAGAGACCTATCTTTCAGTGCTCAATTGTGGTTTCTGTCTCACTAAATGCATTTGTCTGATTTTAAGACCAAATAACAACAACAGACTTAAGACCAAATAACAACAACAGAATAGTGACGAAAATGCCTCTGTTGATCTTAAACTTAAATTACACTTCCTGGTGGACAAAGTCAATGGGAAGCAGAGGATTATTTTCTGAGTGAGGTGAAAGTGAGCACATCTGAAATGTCAGTGAAAATTATTGTACAAGAAATATGATACTGAAAGTGCAGTACAAATATCTGCAGAACTTAAATAGGTCAGTGTCTCGGACTGTTTGACTGAGTGGTGTCAGACTTTGTTGTGGCAGTGAAGCCAAATTGTCTTATTTTAACATCTATTTTAAGTAAGTAAACTATTATCTAATTTTATAGAAGTAATGGCCAAAAGTTCAAAAATAAGACCAAAGTTGTAGTAAACTGATTAAGCCAACTATGCTTTATAGCTCAAACTGATTTCATTAAACTAACCTAAAACCTCTGCACCAAGTATGAACAGTTGGCAGAGGATGTGCAGGGCTCAGGCCAGGAAGTCTCTGTAGCGGGTGGGTACAACCGCATTAAGTGTCAGTGGTATATTTTCACCAATCATCAGTGATGTCAGTGAGGTGAGGTGCTTGCATGGACCCCAAAAGTATTATAAGACATCCAATCTCACAGCCAGTTCAACCTGCTGCTGTCTGCAAGAGATATGAAAGTATCTCCTGCCGTATCACAAGACCAAGGGGCAGCTTTTATCCTCAAGCTGGGAGACTTCTTAACTGCTCCTTCACATTTCAATATAAAAAATGTATTTTTAATGTAATATGTACACAACATTCATGTCAAGGGACTATAACCAGCATTTTGTTTAATATCATAAGATAATAAATAAATTAACCTTGTACCTTAAACATTTGCACAGTTTACTAATACTTTAGAAACATGATCATGGTACAAGAGACCTATCTTTCAGTGCTCAATTGTGGTTTCTGTCTCATTAAATGCATTTGTCTGATTTTAAGACCAAATACAACAACAGACTTAAGACCAAATAACAACAACAGAATAGTGACGAAAATGTCCCTGTTGATCTTAAACTTAAATTACACTTCCTGGTGGACAAAGTCAAGTGTCTCTCACAATGTTCCCTGTGATTATGTCCGCTCCTGTAATTGAGCTATATCATTCTTTTTGTATGACTGTGTGATTTATTTTTTTAAATACAGTTAAAACATATGAGTGTATATTTTGAAAGAGATGATTTATATGGTCAGAATTACTTCTTAACTTTAAGTATTTGCTTAAGGAAGAGGCTGTTGTGAGATTGTTTTCTTACAACTATAAAGCACAACCACAACTTGGTACAGGCTGTGGACCTGAATTTGTTTCACATGCATCCCAGAAATGATACTCATTATTTAGATGCACAGCTGATTTACGTGTTCTAAGAGGTTTGTTTCTTCCTTAAATGTTTAGATAGAAAATTAGCCTCATGTGGCACCAAATAATTGGTGGGTGCTACTTAAAACTTGAAACTCTTTATCAAGAGCTGCAGTGTGATTCTTTAGAGTGAGAACATAGTTTTACACATTGACAGACTTTGACTACTATATTGTTCTGGTATTGATATTTGACACTAAGCAGTTCTTGATGTTTGAAAAGCTCAGGTTACTAAACCAATTTGTGTATTCCCTACACTTCAGCTGACTAATCAAACACATTCACACTAATACATTTCACCTACGGGACTTGGATTTTGAATAAATCTCCTCAGAGCAAGACTGAACAATAGGCTATTACTATTCTGTCAGTGGGAACTTTGTTTACAAGCCCTGCTTCCTTTACATATGAGGAGGATGTAAGCAAATCTGCTGTGGCTCCGCAGAGAGAACAGATTATATGTGTCCTTACATCACGCAGCAGCATGCTAACTCTGACATAGTTTTGTTTTTTTTTTATATAATAAATGGAATTGGTCATTGAAATGAAATATTAGGGGCACGCAGAATATTTCTGTTATTCAATCTGTGGTCAAATATGTTTATTCTGTGTGAGTTTAACCTCACAGTGTTAGCTTACATAACTCATAACCGGTCTGTGATATATGGGTTTGAAACTTCAGCAGCCCCACTTGACTACTACAAGAGGTGATGACATCCAAATTTAATGGGAAGCAGAGGATTATTTTCTGAATGAGGTGAAAGTGAGCACATCTGAAATGTCAGTGAAAATTATTGTACAAGAAATATGCACTTGTACTGAAAGTGCAGTACAAATATCTGCAGAACTTAAATAGGTCAGTGTCTCGGACTGTTTGACTGAGTGGTGTCAGACTTTGTTGTGGCAGTGAAGCCAAATTGTCTTATTTTAACATCTATTTTAAGTAAGTAAACTATTATCTAATTTTATAGAAGTAATGGCCAAAAGTTCAAAAATAAGACCAAAGTTGTAGTAAACTGATTAAGCCAACTATGCTTTATAGCTCAAACTGATTTCATTAAACTAACCTAAAACCTCTGCACCAAGTATGAACAGTTGGCAGAGGATGTGCAGGGCTCAGGCCAGGAAGTCTCTGTAGCGGGTGGGTACAACCGCATTAAGTGTCAGTGGTATATTTTCACCAATCATCAGTGATGTCAGTGAGGTGAGGTGCTTGCATGGACCCCAAAAGTATTATAAGACATCCAATCTCACAGCCAGTTCAACCTGCTGCTGTCTGCAAGAGATATGAAAGTATCTCCTGCCGTATCACAAGACCAAGGGGCAGCTTTTATCCTCAAGCTGGGAGACTTCTTAACTGCTCCTTCACATTTCAATATAAAAAATGTATTTTTAATGTAATATGTACACAACATTCATGTCAAGGGACTATAACCAGCATTTTGTTTAATATCATAAGATAATAAATAAATTAACCTTGTACCTTAAACATTTGCACCTTTTATCAAAATTTTGAAACATAGTTTGTGCTCCTTATATTGTATAAAAGAACTACCAATCCTACTAGAAATGTTGCATTTAAAGTCAAAGTTAAAAAAAGGTTCATAAACAACATTTAGACCACTGAAAGTTGACTCTACTCTGAATATATTATTATACCATCTTTTTTTTCAAATATAGTCAGGTATAAACAGGTTTTTCTAAGTATAAAGTGAACGTATATTAGAAAGAGAATTTATCACTTCAAACTTCCTTTTTTAATGAACTTCAGCCATGTAAGTTTTCAAGGTTTGTTAGTTCGTATATCCTGCTTGCCCTCTGTCCCCTTGCTTACTTGATTCATAACCTCCTTACTGGAACACTCCTGTAAACTCTCGATCTGCCTTGGCAACCTCCCAACAGAGACTCATTGAAAAAGTGCTTTGAGTTCGGGGACTATTTACTCGTTAGACTTGATCATCTGAGCACATCCAGCTTGTTTTTTCCTCCTCTGACCTCTCTAACTCTGTCAGCCCACTACTGCAAGCTGACACCTTTAGCCTTGAACACTGGAAGGTATTATAAGCTTCATTTAGAGCAACACCCTTAAGCCACAAGTACACACACACACACACACACCCCATGTCCGTGACTTACCAGGCAGTTTTTGAGTCTAGTCCTTGTGTGAGGTGAAGTAAAGATAAACTCCTCTCTTTGTAGTGCTCCTGTGAAACTCACTTTCTCTGCCTTACTCTATCCAGGCGCTTCTCTTTTACTTTCACCATCTCTTCATTCTATTACTGAGAATTTTCCCTCCTGCGCTCTCCTCTCACTCTTTCCACTGTCAGATGTAGTAGTCCACTTCAGCAACTCAGCTGCGCTTCAAATGGTGCTCTGATTGTCCTGATAGTCCCAGAGAGAGCATGTGTGTTCAGTGGGAGGGAGTATCATGTAAAGGGGGAGGAACTGATGATCACCTCTTCTCCTTCACTTCTTCCCCCCTCCCTCTATCTGTGCCTTCTTTCAGACAGTGTCAGTATTTATACGCCCAAGCACATGACAAGAATTTTCAGTTATAGACGGATGAATGTGAAACTTAGCTACTTCCCCACAGGAACAGCCTGCTCCCTGTCTAGGAAATGCAGTTTCAAATATGACCCCCATGTTAAAACAGTAAAAGAGTCCTGATGACAAAAATGAGTCAACTGTGCTGCAAATTTTTACTTTTCTTCCCTCTGCATAATGAATTTTTAAAGCAGCAGACTCTCTTAAGGTTAAATAGTAATGTGATATTGTTTTTGTAACATATTATATCTGTACAAAATCAGTAAAAAAAATATATGAAATTATATGAAATTACTCATTTCAGCTTGTAGCTTAGGTTCTCCCCAATAATAACACAGAACTTAATTAGTCTCACTACAAAAATAATCAAGAGATGGTAGTTTTGATTGCTGTTGTCACTTTTACCTTTTCCAATTTCAGAGAGACACATCAACCATTCCTACTGCCACAAACTGAAACCTCTGAAAAAGAAAGAGCCTCATTCTAAACAGAAAACTGTTCAAATTCATTCATAATCATTTAAATTCTAATGGAACACTTTTATTACTTTAAAGCAACCATTTTTACAGACAGAGAAAGGACAAAATCAATGAGTTTTCCTTGAGACTGTCATGGCACTCATGGGAATATTTATTAAAAAATGAAAGAGAAAGTGTTTGAAGATAGTCTATATATTATTATTATTACCCGAAAGTTGGGGTATCTTGGTATCTTTAAGCTACATATGATTTTGCAATGCTAGTACCAACACAATATCATTTTAATTTCTGATCAGTGGAGGGTTTCATTGATTGATGTTTTATTTACTACATTTTCAGATAACTAAAGAAGCCAAACTTCTTAAATCTTAAATGCTGTGTTGCAATTTAAATTTTGTAACACCAACAGCTGAACAAGTATAGTACTCTCCTAAAATATAATAGTTTGACAGTGGTAAAATTAGGAGTTAGGATCAAGCTGAAATGCATATTGCTGCATACTGCTGCATAACAGCAGTAAAAGTAGGGAGTAGTACAGCAAAAATAGTAGTACAGCATTCCCTACTTTATCTAAAGTTTGCACATTTTGACTATGTCGGTCTCTATAATCCACGACCAAGGCTATAACAGCAAAACCTCCAGAGTACATTAAATAGGACTTGTGTAATTTAGTTCTGTGAGTTTAACTTGTCCGGAAAATGTGATATTTCTTTTTTTAAATGTACATTTCAGTCAAAACACTGATGTCATTTATTGTAACTATATGCATTAAATTTGCCAGTGTGACTCTGCTCATGTGATGGTCTGGAGCTAATCTGAGCAGGACAGACACATTTAAACCCTGAATCAACATACTGTCATGGAAAAGGGTGAGAAAAATAACACGTCATGAGCATAAATACATATTACAAAGGTTTATAGTTCATACAATTTTAATTTCAATTTTAGCAGATAGCAGGGCAGTAGAGTCAAAACAAACCATTGGCACCTGACAGTTTATTTGCCAGGTGCCACTGCTATTTGGCCCAGTACTAAAACAGTGCTGTCTGGTGATGGTCTGGCTTCATCAAGCCCTGTAGTAAAAGTCTGTAGTCACAGTTATACTTAATATTAATGCAGGGAAATGTGTAGTCGTGTAACTGTTTTCTTTCTCAAAATTATTCATGTCGTCAAAGAACATTCATTTAACATTGAGTGTATAGAATGCATGTCTACTAGGTTGCATCAGCTGATACATACATCATGTGCAAAAAACCTGATTACCGCCTTACACTGATAAGAGGATAAGTCTGTGTTTGTTTGCATGAGCACATGTGTGAAATTGTACAAATCAGTGCCAGCACTCATGCTGTGAGCATAGCAGCAGTACACAGTCAGGTAATGAGCACACAAGAGTGGCCCTTTGTGTCCTTTTACTTGTGCAAATTCTTACTTGTAACAAGGTTAGAGAGCAGCGCTTCAGTTACAGTCTGGATCTCAGATTTGTAGCAACAAGAGCAACATCTGAAAAGTCTGTTGTTACTAAGTTTGCAAGCATCTGCACACGAAAAAACCCCAACATTTCTTTCACTTCCAGTATGTGTTTAGTATGTCAGATGGAAGTATCTGATGCATTTGTTTCCAGCTTTATTGACCTATTGTTGTGTGCATCAAGATGCCTTTTAGCACATCTCTATGGATTTTTGATAGCATATAAATGGCAAAAAAAGCCAGCTCACATTAAAGGATCGTAACTGTCTGTACACGTTAGCAAAGTCAAAGCTGATTTTGTTTTATGGATAAGACAATGTAATTTAAAATGCAGTTTGCCAAAAAAAATATCACTTGGATCTTAGAAGCTTTCCCCAAGGCTTTCAACCACATCTCATCATCTCCCCCTGTAGATGAAGGATAAATTCCATGAGAATAATCTGTAGCTGTAGAACTAATCTGTAGCTATTAGTTTGACCTTCAACTAAAACTTTTCGAGGGGGTTAAAATACTGTTTTCATAGATAATAATTAGTGTCAGCGTGAAAGGTGCTCATTATAAGGAGAACTCTTAAGCCTGGGAGAACAGTTGTGACAGGAACACAGGAAATATAAAATATGATTTCTGCTCAAGTTGCGGAGTACTTTTTTCAAAACCTTTCCTGCTGATATCTGCTTGTCTGCATGTGTTATTCAGCAGTCAACTTAAGGTGAACTATAAACTGTATGGTGTTTTTTTCATTCAACAAGGCAAATTGGGGTTTAAATTAGCAGTCAGTGATGTGATTGTGAATCTGCCTTTTTAAAACTTCAACATATCAATGACAGCTTCAAAAAGGCAGACTCCGACAGGAAAACTTTCATACGATACAAACCTAAAAATGGAAAAAGCAAGCTAATGGAAACAATTCCTTCAACTAGGGTGTGGCGTATGCAATAGCTTGCTATGGTGAAATGAACTGCTACCAGTTAGGAAGAAGCTTAGGCTAGGTTGTTGTAAAAAGCAATGCATAAAACACACATTTATATCTTACACATAAATGTCCATGTATATCATTATGACCATCAAAGAAGATATTTCAGGGCTTTAATCAATGACAGGAGAGTCTGTATGTCCAAGTTTGTCGGTGTCCTGCTTATGTTTTTTAATAAAGATTTGGCTTTTGATCCTGCACGCCCTCTGTCTTTGGGTTCACCTACTTCCCTCTTGTTGATTGTGACTCATGCATGCAAACTGCAAATATTTGCAGCTGTGAGATCTGGGGTTAGATTTCCTCCAGATCCTGACCAAAACCTCATCTATACTTTCTCAGCTCACTCTGAGCTTTTTGTAAAATTGGCGAGCAGAGCATTTATGTGATTTTAAATTAACAATTTAAAACTAACTGGGCTTGTATTCTGTACAGAACGATGCAGGCAGTCTCTGTCTTGTACAGCAATGAAGCAAATTACCATTTCATGTAGTTAATATTTTTTTTTGGTGTATACCTCACCTTCTTCCTATTCTCCTTACAGCCCCAGGAAAAAAGGTGGCAATATCACAAAAGTGGGGATCACCAAGGTCATTAGAATTCATTCTCTGGGCACCATGAATGTAAATTTTGGGACAGCCCATCGTGCTGTTGTAGGGATTTCAGTCTGGACAGACAGAGCCATGCTACAGTTAAAAGCTGACTCCCTTTTGCTGGATGCATTTATTTAGCACATCATAAAATTAAGACAAGATGTTCAATTTCCTGATGCCTTACAAAGAGATCAAGTTTCTCTGATTGAACATCAACATTAAATAAAAAAACAAAAAAAAACAGGTATCTCTTTTGTAATGGTGCCATATTTGTCTGCTGGGAGACAAATCCTGATGAAGTCTGATCTCATTGCTCATCCAAAATACCCACAAGCACTCTCTTGTCTGTGAGGGTGTCATTAATGCTGTGCCAGGATTGAAAAGCTAATTATTTGAGTTTCCATGTTGTTATCATTAGCCAGTTAGTGGGTCCAAGTGGACGACTTTAGCATGGTTGAAGAGCCACAGTGCACATTGGCTCAGGGAGCCAAATGCTCTTCTTATGTGACCAAAGAGCACTTTAATGACATATTGATTGCTGTTTACCGATCCATTAGTTTGTTTGTCAGCTTGCAAAGATCCCCATCAGACCTACAGTGGATGGATGATTAAATGAATGTTTTTCAAGGAAACTCTGCTTGAAAGGGTTTTATTGTTTGCTCTGTGTTAGAAATCATTTCATTCTCTCTTCTTTCCCTGCAGACACATCATGACTGAGCTGATTGAAACAGAGAGGCTGTATGTGGAGGAACTGCAGAGCATCATGGAGGTGCAGTATGTCTGCTGGCTTTCCCATTTTCCATTGTCTTATGGCCTCCTTATATGCAAAACATCTGCAATCTAAACTACATGTTCTATCCATCCATCCATCCATCCATCTTCTTCCGCTTATCGGGGGTCGGGTCGCGGGGGCAGCAGCCTAAGCAGGGAAGCCCAGAC
>JAPZDZ010000021.1:1410055-1438360 GCA_029783805.1 Acanthurus tennentii
CTTTTCCGGCTGAGAACCATGGACTTGGATTTGGAGGTGCTGATTCTCATCCCAGCCGCTTCACACTCGGCTGCGAAGGGGGTCCCACGTTGCCTCTTCAGGCTGAGCCCGGCCGGGCCCCATGGGAGAAGGCGTGGCCACCAGGCGCTCGCCAACGAGCCCCACCCCCAGGCCTGGCTCCAGGGGGGGACCCCAGTGACCCACGTCCAGGCGAGGGAAACTCTGAACCATTTTTGTTATTTATCATAGGGGTCTTGTGAGCTACACTTTGTCTGGTCCCTCACCTAGGACCTGTTTGCCATGGGTGTCCGGGAGGCATCCTAATTAGATGCCCGAGCAACCTCATCATGCTCGTCTCAACGCGGAGGAGCAGCGGCTCTACTCCAAGCTCCTCCCGGATGGCCGAGCTTCTCACCCTATCTCTAAGGGAGAGCCCAGCCACCCTACAGAGGAAACTCATTTCGGCCGCTTGTACCCGCGATCTTGTTCTTTCGGTCACTACTCAAAGCTCATGACCATAGGTGAGGGTAGGAACGTAGATCGACCAGTAAACAGATAAGGTGGTAGCTCAAAAATCCTTAATGCATGAAGGCCTTAATCAAGTCTTTCAGTAGCATATGACTACTGGAGCATCTCTGATCTCAGTAACTGCATTGATGCCATTTGGTAGAAACAACACTGCATGTTTTCAAATAAATCCATCCTTTAGACTGTCAGTGTATGAACTACATATGATCTCCAGGGTTGAATATGTTTAATCAATTTTCTTTTGGATTACACACACATGCAAGTTGAACTCAAGCTGGAATGCACTGAAGCTGACTGTGTAGTTCATTGATTACATGAAACAGGGCACAATGTGTTTGTGTTTATCAGTCTAGAATTAATTCTCATCACCCATAGGTGTTGTTGATCTATAAATGTAGAAAAGGTCCTAAAGTTACATGTTAGTGTTTATTAACGGGTCATATGATGCCTCTGGTCCAATGTTCTGCTGGTATCTGTTTATGACGATCTAGTGCTGCTATTTGAAGAACCAACTCATATGCTGCTGGTATGTCATAATTGACGTCATGCAGTTCAAAAAGCAGTGCTCATCAATGAGTTCATTAGGGGTTGGACTTCAGTCTGACATTGCAATAATATTTATAACAGGTCAGCTGTGCCTAAATAGAAAGAAAAAACTGTACCCAGCTGTGAATGCATGCGTAGTGGAATATCTGTAAATTTGTTACTGAAATGACTCATGTCATACTCTGTAAAATGTGGGATCAGGTGCTATTGCGGCAACACACTAAGATGAACCTAGTGATAAACACAGAACTAGATCAAGCAAGCACAGCAGGTGGACAGAGGTTAAGAATCTCTGTTTTCCTGATTGTTCCAGGTTGCTGCACATAGTTGTTTCAGATGTTTTGCCAGATGTTTTAATTAATAAATGGCTTAGTTATTTTCTCTCTGCTTCCTTTTTCTTCCTCAGCGCCTCATTACTCCACTTTTCTTATCATCCTTCTCTCCAGGGTTATTTTGCAGAGCTGGATAACTCAGAACTCAGCCACCTCATCCCCCCGTCCCTGGAGAACAAAAGGGATGTGCTGTTTGGAAACCTGCCAGAAATATATGAATTTCACAACAGGTAGGTGAAATTTATTTTGTACAATGTACTATCTTGGTAACAACTGATAATAGTTATTTAGAGAACTGACTAAGAGATTAATTGTTATTTGTAGAACTAATGGTAAACTATGTGGTCAGAACCTTGTGAGATTAGTGAGATGTTTATATTTTGACTGATATCTCAAGAGATTAATAAAAAATTGTTTCACACACGAAAGACCTCTTTTAGAATTCATATTATTAATATTATTCCTGGATTAGTTTAGTCATTGGGCACCTGCTATTTATTTAGATGCACCCCAATCAGAAACCTACTCTGAAAAATTGGTGAGTTTTTCCTGCATTTTATTGCAGCAAAAACAATAGAGTTAAAAAAGAACGTTTTTTGACAGGTTGGTTGGTTCTTAATTTCACTTATAACATGATAAATGTCAGTATGCAAGTGTATGCAAAGAAAAAGACAATCCAGAACAAGATTGGAGTCTCTATATATGCTTGTATCAGATTGTGCAGGTGCTCACAATATAGTGCCCAGCTATGTATCTGTTGTTTCAAACAAAAATGCTTCCATACTATGGTTATGAATTTTGAAAGTAGTTGACATATTAACCATCATGTATCATTTAATAATACATTTTTGACAAATGCTCTTTATTTCTAATTACTGAGGTCAAAATAGTAAAATAGCACTTTATCAGTTGTTTGGTTAAAAAAAAGGACAATGATTTGTGTTTTGTCTCCCTACTCACTCCTTTCAGTCATTCCACAGTCTGAATTCCTGCTTGTCTGTTTGCTGAGGGTGGTCTTACACACATACGCACACACACACGCACGCTCGTGGCACACACACACCCATACACACACACACACACACACAAACACAGATACACACACCCAGACACTCAACCCTTTCTTGTTTTATTGGGGTTTAAAAAGTGCATTTGTCAGGTTAGTGAAGTTCATTGGGCTGTGAAACGCTGGCAAAATCCAAACAACCGGTCCAATTCTGCCTGTTTGTTTGTGGTGTAAATGCAAGCAAATCCACATACTTGGGCAATTCCAAAATTTACTGGATTTTTATGATAGCAGACAGGTGGTTTTAGCATGGTTTCAATATCTAAATTACTAATAAATTTATCTGCTTATATTAAATTTTCTCCAGGAAGTGATAGAGTGGAACTTTAAAAGGAATAATTTGTAAAGTAATGTTTATGTATTTTTTTGTCACCATTGTAAAAAAGATTAAAAAACTACTGTGCTTGTGTCTTAATCTGTTCACTATGTCTGTTCATCAAGTCCATTAAAAAAGTATTACCATGATTCCACAGCTCCAAGTTCTCATACTCATAATGTTTCTATTAAATTATTTCTTAAGTGACATCTCTATGACACCAGCGAACATAAATGTACACATCAGAAACAGAAACTGCTGCATAAACCTTTGTCAATCATTCCTTATATGAGCCCTGTTCATGCAGAATGTTGTTTGCAAAATCAGCCAACAGTTTTTGGGTCAGGCTTTTTAACTACATGTTTACTTCCTCTGGTTTGTGTGAAATTAGTCATTATGACCAAGAACTAGACCAGAACTTAACTGCAACAATGTATCATTTATTTCTATTTGTCCTGATCAAATGAACTAAACCAAATGTGCGATTGTGCTCCTGATGTCCTCCTAGCAAACAAAAATTAGGATTAAGCTCTTTTTATGTTAATAGCAGGAGAAACTGATTATAAATTATTAAGATCGTTCATCCCTGTAATTCTTCGAAGTCATATTATGTCCCCTCAGTTGAAAGCAGAGCTTGGCCAGTAATTTTTGACTCTGGATTGCACTTAACAGCACATATTATGGATGATAAGCTAATCAAGTTGTAAGACATTGTTACACATAGACTCAGTGTTTTTATTGCTGCTGTGATCTTACACGTTGAAGGGCTCTTACATGACTCTTGTATCTTCTTACTCCCAAAAGTGTTATTCAACTGTTACGTCCCCAAATGTAACTCCAGCATAAACTATTGCACATTCTATAGACTTTTATCATATTTTTTATATCAGGACGATTTCAGTAAATAGGAGGAAGTAATATTTTGAACAAATTTATCTCTGTGTCTATGAGTATGAGACAACAGTCATAGTACATGTGCCATAGAGCCATAGGGTTGTTTTGGTTGTGTCTAACAAGGTAGCTGGGTCATATGAAGACAAGACCTCTGAAAAAAAAGACTCTAATTTACCTGGTGTTGTGTAGCTGTTCAACATTTCTTAACAGAACAACAATGAAAGTCAACCAAATTTTGCTTGTAATGCTTAAAACATTAAGATATTAGATTTAAAAAAACAAAAACAAAAAAATAAACTAAAAGGTGCTTCTCTTGAAACTGATTAATTCATCACTATTTTTTTTCAGTACTCTGAGCACTACATGTGTACCTGGTAAACCTTGCCCCTTTAAGTTCCTGTTACTTTATCCGTTGACCTTTTTCCTAAGCACAGGTGTTACATCTCCTTAGATGGATCAGGGCAGAGGAGACATTAACTCAACAATCAAAGAAATGATGGAGTCAGCGCATGTGGCAACAGAAACGATATTTATTGAAACCTACTTCTAGTGACAAAACACAATGGTGGAGGAGGAGGGTGAGACCAGGGGGTCGTGCCAAACAAACCCAAAAATATACAATAAAACAAGTCCTGAACTGAAATCTTTTCTCAGGACCAAAACTCAAACAAAACCTGGCTCTCTGATCTAAAAAGGAGCTTAACCAAAAATAAATACAAAGGAGGCACCAACCCTTAAACCTAGTGCTTTTAACGATGAAATCTAGGTGATGGACTACAGGGTACCCCAACTTAACTATCTGCACCCCCACTCAACCAACCTATTTTCTAAATAAATTGAATCCTTTTCAAATGCAGCACAACACAATGAACGGCAGCTTCAGCAGGCAGCGAACAAGCAGAGACCGTGAGCACTGCAGGCAAGGTCCTTTTATAAGGGAAGCCCTGGATGTGATTGGCCAGTCCACACAGCACCAGTCCACACACGTGCTCCCCAATCATGTTAATGGCACCTGAGAACAAAGAGGAGGGGGGAAAGAAAAAACCAAGAGAGAGAAGCACATACAAACACAACTACACTGCCCCCACCTCTGCGACACATAACAACAGGCAAAAAATGAAAACATCTCACACTGATCACAATGAGTGGTGAACCACCAACAGTGAGTTAGTGACAGAGAAACAACTTCTGTGGCTATTCACAACTAAAATGACAAATGGTGCAAACCAATTTTATTAGGTGTAGCTAGCCAACTAAAAAGTGATAATTTAATAATTATAAATTTTTCTCTAGATGAGTAGTTTTAGAGAGCTGAAATATTTTTTTTTCCCAAGAAAAAGTAAACATGCTCACCAAGTAATGGTTAATGTAGAAGACAAGCTAATACAGAAACTTTTTTTTGCACTGCAGTGTAGAGACAGTTATTGCTGGTGTTATTACACAGCATTGTAAACAGCGTGTGGGGGGGGTGGGGGGTGGTCATGGAGAAACACAATATGTTGAGCTTTGAATAACAGATAAGGTATGTAGGCAGGTATGCTTTTTTTTTTTTTTTTTTAACAATTACATTGTGTTTCTCAGCTGTGTCTCTACTTTATCTTGCCAAGCTATGACTGGACAGTTACTGTTCTTGAGAGCAGCTTAGCCAACAGTCAATTGTTCTTACAAGCTGGATCTTCTTTGCCCTTTGAAAGATTCATCAGCATGAAAACAAAAGCTCAAGATGAAGTGGAGTTTTGAGATTTTGCCGTCACCATGTCAACAAATTTTGAGCAATTCGAGCTGTACAGCTTTGGGTTGTGTTAACCTCTTCGATTTTTGACCCTATTATTTATAGACCTGTATGTAACCTCAGCATGAGTGTGTGTGTGTGTGTGTGTTTCATATACAAACAAAAGTGTCTGTGCCATCAAGAGAGTTATTCAAAGCAGCTGCCAAGAGTTGAACCAAAGAGTTGTTCCCTCTTTTGCCTTCCATCCTTTATCTCAATCACTTGCTCTCTTGCCTCTTGTTTTGTCTTGCATCTTTTCTCTATCCCTCTATGTTTTTCTCCTCCACTCAATTTGTGAGCACTGTTCGCACCTCTTTTTTCAATTTTCAACTAGTAAAACTCAGAGCCCTTATTAGACTGTCTAGGATCTTTAAACTCCTAGCTTTTGAATTTCATAAATTAAAAAGGCTAGGACCCAAAATGTTTGATGCCCACTGCTTTCAAGAAATGCTTTGGTAATTTAGTACTATCTAGCACTTCCATATGGTAAGAAACTTAAAGGAGACAGATTAAACAAGAAAGGTAAAAACTGAAGTTGTGGAGGTGAAACTATCTGTACTAGCTATGGGTTGAGCCCCAACAGCACTGAGTACTTAACTTCTGATCACACAATCAGTAGCATCTTTTTTAGATCCTCCCTTCCTGGCAAATATACTTAAGTTTCAAACTCCTCGCCCAAAGTGTGTATTGTGGTCCTTCTGTTATTACTCTGTTGCCCCAACATCCAAACTTAAATTACTTAGATCACTTAGATTACTTTTATGAGAAAGTAAATAAATGTGCTTGCTTAAGTGCCAAAGTTTTCATTGAATTCAATGGTTCAACCACTGCCACAGGTTTTAAAGTTCTGCCAATGAATATTAGGTCAACCTTCATATGTAATATTCATGTAGATGTAGATGTTCTCACATTGTGGCCATAGTTAATTTGCCAGCTTATAACAAAACATCATTGATACAAACAACAAGACTGTGGATTGGTGATTGGAGTATCTGACACAAAATATTATGTTTATTAACAAAAACAGAGGAAGAGTTGGAGACCAGTTTACCACAAAAAGTCCAAATTCATGAAAACAGCAGCTAATCTGAAGGAATGGCCAAGTTGTTAAAGCTGAAAACTGAAAACTGAAAAGTTTACTGGCTTGGTTACTTCATTATTATGTAATTTGGCCTCCAACTTACTCAGGGAAAATTACTGTGCACATTGTGATCTTATTACTGTGTTTGTTTATAAATTACCTGCAGGACATTTCTAAGGGAGCTGGAGAACTGTGCTGAGAAACCAGAGCTAGTGGGGACCTGTTTCTTGAAAAGGGTGAGTAGCTTAGCAGCTTGCTTCAGTGAAGTCATTATGATCAGGAACTATCTCATGAGGTCAGCAGTGATGAGAAACTAACTCCACAACATTACCAAAGCAAACAAAAAGAAAAAAAAAATGGAATTAGCATTTTATGCATGGTGCATCTATGCAAGCCAAGATTACAGGGCAAGCAACTTGACTTTTAAATTCTTGAGACACTGCAGTGATCAGCATTAAAGTATAAATGAGACTAACCAGTTTAATTAATTTGATGACACTGAGCGGGTGTATCAAAAGAGGGATAAGACCGAGCCAGGGCCAGGTTTGGTATCAGGACGGAGCTGGTCTAAAAACAGGCCTAAAATCTGAACAGGAAACAGAATGAGTCACTATTTTGTGACGACTGGTCTCATGATGATGACCATGCGTGACAGATGAGCATGTGATACTTTCACATGATGACTTTTAATGAGGGATACCCCTTCTGAGGATGCCAACAAATGACACAAAACACTGCACTTCAACGAGTATGCATTTCAAATACTATTTATTGCATGTAAGTGAAGTGACAATAATGAGGTAGAAAAATTCAAATAACAAATCTAACAAGGAGATTAACAAAGGTGGCTATGAACCACTGGCTGTGATTCTCAAAACCCAAGGTATGACCTGCGACAGTAACAAAGCTGTATCTAAGGAAGCAGCAGATCATGGAAAATTAGTACACAAACAGCTGAAAATGAGCTGAGAGAGATACTCAAAGAAACCAGTGTTTGTCTGGACTTACTTTTTTGGTCAAATAAAGCAGGAGGTGAAAAAAGCAGCATTTCAAATAAAGGACAGTTCCAAGAAATGGGAGGAAAACAAGTGTGGATATGATAATTCTAGTATCTCACATTACAGCTAAAATTGACCAAAAACTGACTAGAAATGCTCAAAGCCCTCTCCTCACTCAGACGTGCCTTTGCGTTGTCAGAAAGAAGAGCTTCAGGTGTATGAAAAGTACTGCCAGAATAAACCACGCTCTGAAGTCCTCTGGAGACAGTGTGGAGACAGCCTCTTCTTTCAGGTAACACTTTCACACCACACAAACACACAGTTTTAGGAACCAACATCAACTTTTAGCTGCACATACAAACTTTTCTCGTTCGAGGACCCAAATACAGTATCAAACAACTGTAACTCTGTAATTGTGCCCAAATTTTTGACCTGTGTGGGTTAAGATGAACTAGTTGTTCTTCCTAGTAAGTAAACAGGATTAAGGTCATGAGGAAGTCCAGCCATGAAGCACTTCTATTGCTTCTTATGGTGTTTTATTTCTGCCTTTTGTCTCTGAAAACATGTTTTACAACCTGAAGCCATAAATAAATCTGTAATCAGCAACATCTACACATTTTGTAAAGTAATCTTGTAAAACAGTGTGCTTTGACATGAGCACTTTGTCTACTGTAGGATTTGCATGTGTTCCTTCGTGATAAAGAGTGTTTGGTATTTGTGACAACAGGAATGTCAGAAGAAACTGGACCACAAACTGTCTCTAGATGCTTATCTGCTGAAGCCTGTCCAGAGGATAACCAAATACCAACTCATGCTCAAGGTAACCGGCAACACCTTAAGCTGTTGAGTGCTGTGAAACCATTATGCAGCTTTGTATTCATCAGCAAGAACCTAATAATTTTTTGTTTTAAATTTAGACTGTGTTATATTTAAGGAAATTTTCTAAACATGTTGTGACACTACAAGTACCCTAATTCTCGCTCCCTAAATTTATTGAAGTGTTAATCTGTTTGAAAATAAAAATGCTTGAAGTAGAACATCAATTAATCATTATTCTCCTATATCTCCTAGTTGCCCTCAGTTCAACCCAACTTCACTTCTTACCAAAGCAGTTCACACTTACCACAACCTTCATTTTACACACGCATACACATGCACGTGCGTGTACGCACACACTCACACACATACACGCACACGCACACACACACACACACATGCGCGCACACACACACACACACACACACACACACACATAAACTATTTAAGTGCTATCAGGTGTATGGCAGTGAATGATAGGAACTCTGAGGCCTGTCTATTTGCTTTCATTGCAAAGCTTGTTTGATTTGGCTTTAAGATCTCATTGTTTTGTTTGACTAAACTGTCAGTACATTATTAACAGGGCAATATTTTGTGCAATTATCTGGTTCATTAGTTTAAACTACTCCATGTAATCCCCCTCAGGAGTTCTAAAACAGCTCCTTTAGAGCATGGAGCCACAATAAGGCTTTAGTCTTTCACAGGCCCAGAGTTATTAGCATGTACTACCACACTTCTCGGTTTGGAGCATAGAGGTTGAAGGTCTAACCTGTTGTCAGTCTGCAGACTACAGACTTTGTTTTTTTTTTCATAAAGCATTAATGTCAGTCATTTTCAAGCTCCTTTCAGCAAATCTTATAAAATTGAGTTCTGTTCTCCTTTTGTATCAAAGATGAGATCGGACATAGTTTGTTTAAGAAAAAAAATTCAGCTGTGATGCACTTGAAATAGACATAAAATAGCCATTTTTTAATGGATATGCAGTCTGAAGTTACCATAAACAATCAAACGCAAATGTTTGCAAATTAATGTTTTAAGAAGGTTACCAAAGGTTGTCTCTTAGTAGGTAAGCTTAAGATTTGTGTGTCCTCAGATTTTTGTGCTATGATTTTAACAACATCTAGTTTTCCTTTTGTTAGTGACCCATTTATTTACAGCTGAAGGTTGGACACCTGGAACATTTTTCAAAAATACACCCTTAACTTGACTGTTAAATCAGATATTTTTAAATTAGATATTGCTTTACTAAAAGAAGCCCCTTTATATAAAACTTGTCCTCATTACTTGACCTATGAAGCCACCACATAAGTTTTCCATGAAAGCTTGTCCACCACAGGTTCATTCCTAACATCCTCAACCCAGTTAATGATTACCTCTGCCTATCAACACATTCTTTTCTTTTCCTCCTTTCCTTAAGTAAGCCCCAGTCATAAGCAGGACATCATGAGTATGTGAAACTACAGAGGACATAACTTCAGTCTATCCAGTGGGTTTGCCTCAGTCTTTCTAACCCCATTTCTCCCTCCTGCCTTCCAGGAAATGTTAAAATGCAGTAAAGGGGAGGGGACGGTTGAGCTGGAGGAGGCTTTAGCCACCATGCTGGACATCATCAAGTCTGTCAATGATTCCATGCACCAGATAGCCATCACTGGCTTTGAGGTCAGTATGAGATAAGATAATCCTCTGTCAGTCCATAGAGAGGGAATTCAAGTGCTACAGAGGCACAGGGACAAAATAAGAACAGATACACAGAGAAGCTTAAAGAGGCTAATTGAGTGTTTTTTTTTTAATACATATTAAACCTTATGTTTTAAAATAGGAAAAATACAAACAATCAGGATGTAAAGCTAGACATCCAGCAACAATGAACATATAATAGAATATATATTTTTAAAAAAATATTATTTTGAGTTCAAAACAAATTATAAATAAAATAAATAATAAGGCACATAAGGCACTTCATTTTCATTTTATCCTGGGGTTACTGAAAATAACTCCTTAAAATGTAGCAGAGTTTACACAAACACTTTCTTATTTGACATCAACTCCAAAGTGGCCATATAATAATTCAACTCTTCAGTAAAGATTGTAAAGTTAGGTAGGGATTTGGAAAACCTCGTCTTGTGGATGTAAAACTTACCCATCAGTAACATAAGATTTATTATAAAGCATACAGGTTTGTCATTACATTCAAATCTCGAGATAATATCTCTAGGTCCGATTTCGATGGGCTGTCCAGTTTTATCGTAGATTAATTTTTCCATTTCCCTCCAAAATACAGACGACAATGGGCAAATACAAAACAAATGCAAAATTGTCTCTGGGCTCATCTCCACAAAAAGTGCACATTTCATCCACTTCAGCAAACTTGGAAATTGATTTGTGACAAGGGTAAAATCTAGGACTGGTCCGATCTGATCCACTGGATCGGTATCGAGTCCAATCCAGGCCAAAATAACTGGATTGGGTATCGGATTTTTTTATTAGAACCTGTCCGATCCGATCCATAAGCCCAAACTATCTCATATATCTTCAACTTCACTTTGCGCGACATGCCGTAACACAGACGAGCCGTCACCATGGTTGCCATGTGCTTGTGTTTTCGTCACGTGAGCAGAAGCCCGCAGAGCTGTAGTCGTGTCTGCCGTGTGGAATTACTTTACGTTAATGGAGGAGAAAAGTAAAACAGCTGAGTGCAACGTTTGCAAAATGAGTGTCTCAAGGGGTGGTAGCAAAACCGGACATTTTAACACAACGAACTGAATAAAGCATCATCAATCTCTTCACTGAGATTTTTAAGTGTTTTTAATTCATCCTCAGATAAATCATTTCTGGAACTTAGCAACTGTAACTGATTTATTAGGGAATTCATTTGGTCAGTTTTTTGTTTTTTATTTCTTTGCTGCGTTTAATTGCAACTTCTCTCATTTTAAATTGAAAGAATTCCCATTTTTGAGTTGGATTAATTTCTTTTCTATTAAATATATCTTTAGCAAGTAAATCTACACCTTCTTTAAATTTTTTATCATCTAATATATTTATGTTTAATTTCCAATAACCTCTAATGTTGGACTTTTCTTTAGATCCCCTCAATCTTAGACGTATCAATTTATGATCAGATAATGGAGCATGACAATGAGAGATATCTGAAACAAACTTTAAACTCTGTGATGACATTAAACAAAGGTCAATTCTTGACGGTAAACTCCTACTGGAGCTAGACCATGTATAGTCTGCGACACTGGGGTTCATAAATCTCCACACATCTGTCAGTAGAAAATGATCGCTCATAAATGAGGTAGGTTTAAAGTTCAGTAATGATGCATATCATGTAATCGTCTGGAGCATCATTAAAATCTCCACCTGTGACAATGGTAGAATCTTTAGATTTATCCTTTAAGACATCCAGCTTTAAAGAAAGTTCGGAGAACATGTCCTTTGCCTGAGCTGCTCTGCTTGGTCCATAAACGTTACAAATAATAATCCGCAAATTGTCCAACTTTAAAACTAAAATGATCCAACGGCCTTCATTTGAAACTGTGGACTCTATAATACCATTAAATCTGTTTAAAAGTATTGAAACTCCAGCCGAGTAAGTTGAGCCATGAGAAAAATATATTGCATCTCCCCATTGTGATTTCCAGATTTTTTCATCATCAATTCCCGAATGAGTTTCCTTTAAAAAATGATATCAGTATTGCAACTTCTGCTAAATAAAAATACTGCCTTCCTTTTTGTGTTATCAAGTAACCCCCTTACATTAATAGAACATTAATTCAGTGCCTTAAAACTAAAACATTGCATATTTAACAAAAATAGAAAAACAGATAAACGTTACACTGTATCAGAGAATAAATAATGGAATAGATACTTACAAATCACGAACCTCAACTATAAGTATAACTACCATTTGTCTTATTTATGAACTATAAACCATTTAACGTTTTTAACTGTTATTTGATGCCGCTGTATCTTATTTGACAAAACCTGTGAGAATTAGTAATTTAGCGTGCTTTTTTTTTTCAATGTAAACATCAGCGCCACGGAAGCCGGCACGTTTCCCTTGCTTTCTGGCTGCTTCCACAAGTGGCCACAACCGGTTTCTTTCCATCCTGTCAGCGTGTGCCAGATCCTCCTTGAGCATTGGCTTCCCCTCTTTCAAGATCTCATTTTCCCGAGAGACCTTCCAGATTTTATTTCTGAAATTTCGCATCGTGAATTGGATAATGATTGGACGAATTGTGTTGTCACGGGGTACTCCAACCCTGTGCACAAACAAAAAGCCGATCTTCTCCTTATCCTCTGGTACGAGCGCTGCAAAAAGCTTCGTGATGTCGGGTCTGATGTTTTCCGCAGGTACCTCCTTCATTCCGTACAGCCTCAGATTCCGGCGCCTACTGTACTGCTCGGCATCTTCACTCTTCCGTTGTAGTTCGGAGAGTCTTTCTCTTGCTTCTCATTATTTTACACTTGGATTTCCACCCCTTTGAGCTGGTGTTCCTGGATAGTTTTTGCTCAAGAATGATGAAGCGGTTCGTTAATTCCATCACCGCTTTTAGGATGTTTTCATTTTGAAGTGCCTCTAGTAGCTACGTCTTTGAAACATTGTTTTTTTGAGTCCGGACTCTTTGTCGGTGTTACAAGTAACGGCGTGAGCAAACTATAAGCTCTGGATATCTTGTTCAATTAAAGAAGTCCCGTCCTTGTTTCTAGCTCCTCTTTTTGCCATGTAAATCAGATCTGACTCATTGAAGTTCGAAGCTAGCAATTAGGTTAATGTTTTTTTTTCTCCCAGGAAACTTACTTTAGATGTTGTATTTTTTTCTTTTCTTCACTCACTAATCGCCTACATAGGAGGTCAGCGGTAATAGTCTTTGGTTTAACCGTTCTTTTTTTTATCGTACAACTTATAGTATTGGAGCTCTTCACAGCCCAACCATGCTGGTGCCAATCTTGGTCCAACCTCGAGGCTAATTGAGTGTTTATAAAACAAGAAGAGAAATAAGACAAAAGCATTACAAGTATAGCACCACAACCAGTGCTGCACTTGCACTAATAGTGCAATACTATATCAGGCAAAGAGACAAAGTGGTATGACTAGTAGCAGCAAATCAGCAAAGCAGAGTATAAGTTGCAGTAATTTGATACTATCAGCTATGACAGCATACATTATATGAATAGGTAATTATGACATTGACTGTAGCACGCAATGGAATTTATGTGCGTATGTTAAGATAACAATCAAGGCATTCCATCCTCTCAGTCTCATGCATTGTTAGTCCTGAATAGGTTTGACAACTAAAGAACAAATGGTCCAAAGGTTTAGCAACCATTCCTAATATCAAAGAAAAACACCTGAACAGCTGAATAAATGCTCTGCAAGTGTGAAAAAAATATGACAGGCATCATTTCCCCAATTGCTCTAGTCATATATACCAGTAGAATAGATGAACAAGTAGTACTACGTGGTAAACTTTTGTCACGTCATATTACATATATCATACAAGTGGATAAGTGTAACACGCATACCTACAAACCAGACATTTACCGTCAGCATGTCTCAGCTTTACCTCTGTCAGTTTTCTTTTTTTCTCTCTAGGAGCAGTGAAGAGTCAGTGTATACAAGAAATGTATTGCTTCTTAGCCAGAGCAAGATTCAATCACAGATTATCTTTGTGAGATACACTGAACTCCACACTGATGTGATCAAAGTGTGGAGAGCTCTTGATTAAAGGTTCATTATTATTATTATCAGTATTTCAATATTTTTTTTTACCTTGAATAAGTAGGATGTGTATGAGATGTCTGTGTGTGTATGTTCATGTGTGTGTCCATGTGTGTGTATTATTTTGGGTTTCAAATAAAAGGTTTTTCACATCGGACAGTCCAAACTATGTGCGTTTTGACTTTACAACTCTTAAACGCTTCCTTGATAGAAAATTTTATATTAACCGCCACTGTGTATCAAAAATAGTCGATTTTAAAATCATTATGTCATTGTTGTTTTTAAATTCTTAGTTTCCTTATTCAGTCAGTCTTGTTATAGATTATTTTCTGGACTCTAAAAACCGAAAAAGAGCTCACTGTGAATAGTCATTTTCATTTTCATTTCATTCATTTTTCTGAAGTGTTTTTTTCTCTTTAAAGCCAGTGTGCATTTTGATGATTGTATAAACAGTCCTAAGAGTAGAATATCTTTGGAACATGAGTTTGCTGCTTTTTAAATAGAAAAAAATCTTGGTGTGTCAGATATTCTCAAACTTCACTTGTTTCTAACAATACCTCAAAATATTTGAATAGAATGTATCAATGAGTTGCCAGCAGCCCTGTAAAATACAA
Organism: Acanthurus tennentii; assembly: GCA_029783805.1. NCBI lineage: Eukaryota > Metazoa > Chordata > Actinopteri > Acanthuriformes > Acanthuridae > Acanthurus > Acanthurus tennentii. The sequence goes on from JAPZDZ010000021.1 coordinate 1,424,743, forward strand.
AATAAATATATGTTAAAATAACACATTACCCATTAACTAACCCCTTTAAGTGCTCCTGGTTCAGCTCTTAGAGAAAGAGGATCAGAGAACAAGAACTAGGCCTAATAAATCATCTCAAGATATATTTATAGTTGTATGGATCTGCTCAGTTGGAAACACAGACAACTTTAAAGACAAATTTTGGTTCAAAGTCTGCGTAAATCATGTATCTTTATTTATTAAGTCAGTTTTAACCTTTGGGCCATATCAGGATCCTTGGCTCAGTCTGTATAATAGAGGTAATTTATTATATCATAAAAATGAAGTTAGTTCTTTGTCTCTAGAATGACAACACTATCAGCAGGACATCATAATTAATGCCATTACAACTGTTAGAAATACATTTGATAACACAAATTTGCTTTTAACATGACAATATTCAGGTTAAGGTTTGATTAGGTATTGGTTACAAAAAGAACTCAGTCAAGATTAAGGAAATATTATGCTTTAACTAAAAATACTTCTTCCTTAATACGGCTAAGGGGAAACTCATCTTCATGGCTACAGTAATAAACACTTTTTTGGTTAAGAGTTGTGATCTTGGTTTAAACAAGCTATGTTGAATGTGCTGGTAGTAGGAATGAACATCTGTCCCCTGTGTTAAAGTGAAATCTTAGTTGATTCTGTTCACTCTGACCTCCTTCACACACAGACCTTGTCACTCCATAATAAGGAAGCTTTGATCAGGAATTTTTCTTCAATCAAAGATCATAGAAAACAATATCAGACGAAGCCTATCACAGATCACAGATTGATATGAAGTTTGTTTACTGTATTACCATGCGTCGTTGTTAGTCGATAGTTGTATAATTAAAACATTTTAAAATTACCTGATTAATAGTTACATTTATTTTGGTTGATTTATTGAAATAAGCTTAAAATAAATAAGAAAATGCAGAAAGTAGAATTAAGAAAAAATAAGACAGTAGTTAAAACAGATATGAGGAAATAATCTCTGTTTTAGGGTCAGGTGTGTCCTCTTTGCACTGAGGTCTTTGTTTCATGGAGCCACTACTCCATCACTTGGTCACTGCTTGTATCTGGTGACTTTACCTCTGTTAGAAGTTTGATAAAATGTACACTAATGAAAGTTGCCCAAAACTTCAAATTCGAACTGCTTCTACCTTCATACTGTACTCAGCCGAAGTACCCTTGTTCAGTTGGTAGGTACCAAAACAGACACTTCATTCACCTTTTAAACATCTACACAGAACTGTGCAGACCCTTCTTGACAAACAGAGTGATGCAGCTACACCAGGGAGTTCTGGACTCTTCTTTCATGAGCATTTTACTGGCGATATTAAGAAAATTTCTGGGCTCTATTTTCGTAGACCAGGCATAGGCGCAGCGCACCTGCCCTGCGCCTTGCCTACGCCGCGGCAACAGGGTGTGGCCAGCGCACTTTGCAATTTTCTTGAACGGTGCAGTGCGGCGCAGTGGGGTGCACCCATGCCTCCGTCCCTCCCACCAGCACAAGTGGCAAAGAGGGAGGAGAGAAGGTGTGAGTCGGTTTAACACAGCCGAGTGTAATCTTCACCAATCAAATGAACGCCTCTCCTTGCCTTTCAATGCGCTGCGGGCGAGGCGTAGTGCCAATCTCACCTTGCCACCACCATGGACGAAGACAGCAGCAGCAGCAGCAGCTCCAGGCGGCCAAACTTCTCCCAGGAGGAAACTGATGTACTGGTCCGGGAGGTCCAAGCTCGCAGTACCAGAATATATGGTAATGCAAACAGACCTCCACGGCTGATGATGCAAAAACAGCCTGGGAGCACTGCGCCGTTCAGCCGAATTACCACTATGCCTGGCTTGCTTCCCTTGTGCCGAGAATAGACCAGGTTGGAGCTGGTGAGCTTTCAGTGCACCTTTGGTCCAGTGTTTTGTCATGAAAATTGCCACTGCGCCAAGCTGAATCTGTCCACTCCTCCCCCTAGTGCACCGCCACGCCCATCTCAGTGCAGCCCGGTCTACCAAATTACCAAATTGGCTGCACAAGGTGGTGCGGCGGTTGAAATTACCACTGTGCGGGGTGCGCCACGCTCCACCACGCTGTGCCACCCTGCGCTGCGCCACGAATTTGAGCCCTCTATCTTAAGCAGAGCTTGTGGTCTGGCAGTCATTAGGAACCAGAGTGCACCAAAACACCTGGACAAGTCTCAACACAATGCATATGCATGTCACTGGGACAAACACTTTATTAAAGATGTTATAACGTGGCTTTATCTACTCTCTGGGTAATGTTGGGGGGGGGGTCATCACAAGGGATTTGTTGGAATTGGCCTTGTCTTTTTCTTTAGCCATGCTGACCAGAGAAACCTTGCCTCTCCCCGTGCTCTAAGGACGTTGAGTTGGTATATCTGTGTTTCCCCTCCCCCTGTCAGAGCACACAGTCTTATAGTCGACATGCCCCCTTGCCGTGTGATCATCAATTGTCCTTGCCACCTGGCAAGTAGGTTGAAGTTGGAACAAGGGAAAAAGGGAACTGGGGCTCATCTGCCTTACACATTTTGTTGAAGGTGATTCCTGGGAAAGAAGATGATGAACAGTGTCACTGCTCCCAACAGAGTCAGCATGCCGCTAGTTAGAGGCGTTTCGTGCCAGGAAATGGTTCACTGCCGCTGCTCTCAATGCATGACTACAAGTTCTGCTTGCATTTAGGCCACAGCAACCCCCAACTGTGGTTTCTGTGGCTCCAACCTGACTTCCTTGCTGTGCTGAGATCAGTTTGGCACTAGTATTGCAGAAGACATTGCTTTGCCATAATCTCCCCCAGCACAGATCCAGACTCAGATAAGGCTGGCTGTGGGGAATGGCAGACCCAGGTCTCAGCATGCTACTGAATAAAAAAAGAGTTTGACTACACAATGTTTAACGGCTGTTCCCAATAAAAACACTGTGACACTGTTCCATGAAGTAACCTGTCCCACTTCTACCCCTGCAGCTGAGCAAAACCACATCCTAATACCACAGAGTGACTGACATGCTTCTTAGAAACACAGTCTCAAAAAACACATGGTCTACACTGCACTTACAGCTTATTTTAAGGATCTCAAGAATTTAATCTATTGGTTTTTGAGGGAGTGAGCAGTGAAAACAGTCTATTTTTTTGGAAACTATGTTTGAGAAAAGTAGTGCTCTCAAAGTTTGAGTCACATTTACTATATGCATTCACAACAGCAGATACTGGATCTCTGCAAGAGTATTTTAGGAATCCTCTTTTGAACTTAAATATTTGCAGAATTTATGCTCAACAATTTTAGCTGTGTTAGCCCTGGTTTAAACTCTGTCAGTGCTTTGTCGTCACAGAGCAGTATCAGCAATAACACTTATTTGACTTATACAAAGGGGGAAAGACCCTACACAAAGTAATTCATTTCTTTTTGTAGATTAGAGATATTCTCTTATTTTTTTCTCAGCTCTACGTAATTTGTTACAGCAACAGAACTGAGGCAGCATGACGCACATAAAATGGCAGCCAGTGCAGCTTGTTCTAACTGTTATAGTTGGTGCTATAAATGTCTGTCCGTGTGTCTGTGTGTTGATGTTTACAGGGAAACCTGAGTGAACTTGGGAAGCTACTGATGCAGGGATCCTTTAATGTGTGGACTGACCACAAGAAAGGCCACAGCAAGGTACAACAACACACTCCTGTAGACAGCATTATTTTTCCTTTTCCTTTTCCTCCATCAAGAGTCTTAAATGAAAAATTTAGAAAGCTATTTTCTTCAGCTTAACATCACTCAAACAGAATAGCTTAGATATGCAGCAGAGCTTTTTGCAGGTTGCAGACAAATATAATTTGCACGTTTACTTGCCATGTTTAGTTGCAGGCTACACATTTTTGTTTTTTACAGGTTACTTTTATCAGAGCTGTCAGACACCATGGACTAAAAAACAGTATGAACACAAATTATTATATTATCTATAATTACTGATTTGGAATACACAGATATTAACCAAACATAACATTTGATTGGTAACATTCTGACATATTTCCTGGGAGGTCAGCGATAACATAGTGTTGTGCAGTTGATGAAAAGCAGTTACACATATGTGTGAATATGGCCAACCACTGTACTTGTTAACAACACTCTTTGTCTTTGGTATCCACTTAAAATCATTGTTTGATGTTAATGCTGTTTATTAACTTGAGTGCACAAAATATCATGCTTTTCTCCAATACACCTGTTGGCCATGTTGTTTTCCATTCATTTCTGTGTGAGTCTGTCAGATTTTGAAACTTTCTTTTGTTCTGAAACCTATCAAAGCTACAGAATCCAGTCTTTCACTGTCAGCCATGCAATAATTGATAGGTCTGGCAAACTTAAGCTGCATTTGCAGGAGGGGGCTTCACATTTGAAAATTGTTAAAAAAAAAAATTACTTTTTGTCAAATGAATTAGTGTGACAATGTGAGAGGACTCTACATTTCCGACAGCAAGAAGTAAGCTCAACTAAAGTAACTAAATTTAACTTGACTTGATATTTAACTGGTGATGGATTAACCAGTTCAAGCAAGTTTACAGAGAGTTTTAATATATTTTCTTGTTATATGGAAATGAGCAGAAACCAAAAAAAAGTCTGATGTATTAGAAAAAGTAATATTACACAGATCATCAGTGCTGTGAACAGATTGTTGGAAGGTAACTAAAGCTTAACGTAAAGGGAAAAAACATTTATACATAGCCATTGGCATAGATGTAAGTTTTCATATACAGTAACTGTGAAAACAACAACAACAACCAAAAAAAAAAAAGCAACAAAGCACTGATAAGAACAATGACAAATTTTTGCCACTGTGTCTACACCCAAAATGACAAGGCTACTGCAAATGGAGCTTAAGATTGCAGTAGCTGTTGCTAAAGCTTCAAGGACCAAAAATGTGTTGACATTTATCCTCTTCAGTCAGGGAAAAGATGTGAGAGAAGTGAACAGAGTGCAGGATGCAGTTATGACCAGAATCATGTGACAGATGTCCTGTCGTGGCCTCAGCTGTGTGTCCAGTTGCACTGCATTTGTCAGCCTGTCAACACTAATAAAAAAATTAAATTGTGAATGGACAGACAGATGGAATGACTCACTGAACATCTGATTACAGGTGAAGGACCTGGCCAGGTTTAAACCCATGCAGAGACACCTGTTTCTGTATGACAAGATGCTACTGTTCTGTAAGAAACGGGAAGAGACCACCGACGGACACGAGAAGACCCCTTCCTACAGCTTCAAACACTCGCTCAAGGTCAGATGCTCACTGTGCTGTGTGAGGTTGTTCTTTCCCATCTGTCTCTTCTGAGTTGTATGTGTGACCACATGATGTTTGGCAAAGTGATTTAGACCCCAGAGTAATTTGAAGGTCTAAAACAGCAACATTTAGAGTAGAAACTGACTTTTAGCTAAATAGTAACTTCTAACTGTTCATTCTATAGGATGTCTGCCATAGTTACGCAGTTGTTAATAAAGGCACCTTGTTGAGTTTTTGACCTCTAGTGGCACTGTGGAGCTGTTATTTCCTTGAGTAGATCCCTGTTTGGTTTATCTTATACTTGCACACAAGGATGTATATGCATTTGCTTCCAAGGGGGGTGTTGTGTTGATCTACAGATGGATTTCTCTTAAAAAATTTGCAATGTGTCCACAAAAGCAGCAACTACGAAGACTGCTACCTATCAAAGGTAGATGTAGTAATGGTAGATATGGAATACTTAAAAATGCTCGAAAATGTTTTGATTAGAAGAAAATGCAAACACAGCAAAATTTTTGTTAGACCTCAAAGATACATATAATTCTTTTGTATGTGAGCTACCTCAGCAAAGCAGCTCTAAAAAGACACTCTAAAGAATGAATCGACAAAATGGCTTCAGTGTGTTCAACTATTTATTACAGTTGGAAAAAATAACAGAAAGATTTATAAAATGTAGAGTTAATAAACAACAAACAAAGAATAATAAATCATAGTGTAATAGTGTGATAAGCAATGAAGTAACTTCCTGAAACTAAATTTTTAGAAAGTGGGTAGTGGAACTAGCTGCAGACACAATAATGATACACCTTCACAGTATAGAGTGCATATTAAGCATGTGTTATTGAGACACAGCAGCAGACACTTAGCGACAAGGGCATTCATTTGGAGTCAGTCCAGCCTTATTTAAGCTTTCCTGAGAAACAACATCTGCCTCCTTAGCCTCCTAAATGTTGAAATTTGTCTGCCTGTTTGGTACAGGATTGTTTGGTTGGTTGGTTGTTTTTTGTTGGTGTAAAAAGCATTTTCTCTAAACACAGCTGTCTGCTATTGTCGGAAACAGGGCTAATGAGAGCAAACAAAGTTAAACTGTCAAATGATACTATGAAATCATCGAGATACATCTTGAAAGTATTGAGAGGGTAATGGATGAGTCTCAGAACCATCCAACAGCTGATTTTGAACTAAAACATTTTCACTCAGTAACTGAACAAAGTTTCCTTTGGCATGTAAACACTGCTGATCTTTACCAGCAGTAGATTGCTGACATATTTCCATGTAAAGCCTGACTAATGGCATGTCGCAATAAGGGTTAGAAACAGAAAGACAGAGAGAAAGACAACAGAAAGAAATCAGAAACAGAAAGAAAGGAAAAGGTTTTAAGGTGCACAGTCAGTCTGACACAATTTTTTTTTTAATTATCAGTTATACCCAGTAACAGTCATCCTCAACTCTCCAAATGTAGAATACTGCCAGCCTTACTCCATAATTATTTAAGTTAGTTTGACGCTCACATTGTGAATTTTGCATCTTACTTACGTAAACTTTGTTGACACACTCATCTGAGCAATTATGGAAACTTCAAGGCAGCAGGGCTAATTTTTTCAGATTTTTGCCCTGGGGTTTTCTTACAGGCCCTTTCTCCGGCTGTTTTGTGGTGTATTAATTTAAGTCATCCTTTACTGCTGATGACGCAGTTCTTGCTGCATTTGAAGATGTCTCTGCCCTGCTGTGTCTGTCCAGATGAGCGCTGTGGGGATCACAGAGAATGTCAAAGGTGACATCAAGAAGTTTGAAGTGTGGTACAACGGCAGAGAGGAGGTTTACATCATCCAGGTATGTTGATGCTGGTGGAAAGTAATTGAATTACTTTACTCAAGAACATTTCTTGGAGGTCCAGTGTGAAGGATTTAGTGGCATCTGGTGGTGAAGTTGCATATTGTACCTGAATGAAAGCCCCTCTGTTCATCCTCCCCTTTCAAGCATGCAAGAATATATGCTTTTACCATGAAACTCTTAAAAAAACGAAAGGTCCCCTCCTAAAGCCAGTGTTCAGTTTGTCCGCTCTGAGCTACTGTAGGAACTGTGTAGGCACAATAGGCTCATTCTTAGGTGATATGAATTCTGACTTTCAGGTTATACTACATTAAAAAAACATACTCCGGAGAATTTTATTCCTTTTCTGCCACATTACACAAATAGATTTCGTCAAAATCCCACAAAACACTGGACATTTAAGGAAAATACTGAGACTCTTGACTGAAATATATCCATTTTCTTCTACCCTTACTATCAAAGGGATGTAATTTTACTTCTTACTCCTCCCTCTCTTTGTCACATGTTCTGTAGTTACTAGTTATTTACCAATTTGGAATTTATATTGAAAAAAAAACATCCAAACTGGGGAATCACTCTGTAAAAACACTGTTCAGATCTTCTCTTGCAACTGGGGCGCTCGCATCCTTGTTGTGAAAGTCAAATTTCTTCCTGGAGTGTGAGATCTGTTTGTGAGACAGTTCCTTGGAGATATCAGTATAACATACTGTTGAGATTAAAGCAGTGGTTCCCAACCAAAAGCAGGATCTGGCTGGATCCTCTTGTCAAGTTTCACTTTAGCAATTTTACCAAAAGCAAATATTCTCTCAAAACTTTGGTTCATTTCAATAACAGGTAAAAAGCAGTATTTTTTTACATTAAAAAAAAATCCTTTTCCTACCTTCTAACACCAGTAATAATCTGATGACCCCTCATATTTAGCAAGTAATTCTTTGGGGGTTTGTTCTCTGCATCCTGCCTGAGGATCAAAGGGCAGAGGATGTTTATGTGCTGCATAAAATGTGAAGCCCCTTGAGGCAAATTAGGGTTTGAGATATTGGGCTAAATAAAAATTAAAGATGACCATAGTCAGATAGAATTAAGAAAAAGCAGAGAGAGCAACACAGGGTGATAAAAAAATGTATGTAATGCAAACGGTGAAAAAAAAAGTGCTCCTCAGGGATGGGGCTGGTGAACAGATTGTGGATGCGCCATATTCATGGTTGAATAAAGGATTTTTATTTCATGTAACTTCGGAGTGCCTTGAATTTTTCTTACTGCCTTCTATCACTTTTCATTTTTATGTTTACTAAGTTGGAACATGAGTTGACCAATTTCACCAGCTGCTGACATGAATTAATGCACATATAAATAGTTTAATTCCTCAACTTTTATCATTCTTCTTAAGAGGCATTCAGTGACCCCAAATCTTCCACAACTGTCCTCTTGGGGGCAGTGTAATACCACACATAATCTTCTACTAAACAGTTAGTCACACAGAAAAACAGCATTAGTGTTAAGAGACTTTTGTAATATATGTTTCTTGATGTGTGTGTGTCTGTGTGTGTGTCTTTGTGTCTGTGTGTGTATTCTTCCCCAGGCTCCTTCCATGGATGTAAAAAATATGTGGGTGTCAGAGATTCGCAAAGTCCTTACCGGCCAGCTAGAGGCATGCAGAGGTACACACATGCACACACATACACACACACGCACATACCTATGCACTTGAGAATATCTTCTTTCTTGTGTATTTTTGACCCTTTCATAAGGACCTATTTCAGTTCCAACCAACTTACGAAAAGAGGACACTAACATGTCTATACCTTATAAATCCATCTGTCTATTAGCCGCTGTTGGACCAACATATATATGTAATGTCATAATGTCATATATGCTGATATGTGCACAGACACATTGAACTTCTAATCACACATTCAACTTGTTCATGTTGCTGTTCTATTATTGCTGACCAGTCCAGACATTTTTTTCCATTCTTAACATGTTATGCATTAGAATTATCAGTCATGCATGTTTAAAAAGCTTTTTTTAGTTTCTTATTCATTTACTGTTTGATTTTCTATTTGATTTTTCACATGCTTGGGCTTTATTTTTTGTGCTACAACAACTTAATTTCTCTCTGTCATCATGAAAAAATTCTAGTTAACACCAGTATCTATCAGTCCATCTTTGCTGCAATCTGGAGATAGGCTTGTCATTTTCTAAACTAACTGCCAAGTCAGGGAAACGTCCCTCTTTCTAAAACTGATTTGGAGACAGAAAAAAAATGTATCTGAAACATACAGACCATAAATTGACAGCATTTATATAGTGCTTTCTAGTCTTGCTGACCCCTTAATGTGCTTTGCAACACAAGCCCCATATTCACCCATTCAAACACAGGAGGCAGAGGCGTACAAAGTGCCACCTGCTCATCAGGGGGCATTAAACATTTACAGATACACTCACATATCATTTGCACTGCCATCAGGCATGGCCACTAGTGACCATCTGATAAGCAGATGACCTGCTTTGTCTCCTGAGCCACAGCCACCAGTATACAGTCTATTTAGTAATCATAGTATTTTGATCAGGAAAAAACACAAATCCATTACAGTGGTTAGCCTATTGTGAATATCTTTTGGTTGTAACTTTTATTAGTAGTGATTCTGGTAAAGTAAACTGCAGAACAATTAAACAGTTAAAAGTTGTTTAGTTATCTATTACATAGTAACAAACTATGTTACTTAGAAATTAATTTTTGAAGTAATAATTTGTTTTAATCATGTTGTGGTAAAAAAATGCAGTTTCTGCCTCCACAAGTAACATCTGTCCTGTGAATGAAGTAAAGGACGTGGTACTTAATCTTTACTGATACATTCAGTATCATTATTTTGGGCCACAGCAAGTATGTTTTTCCTCCTTAAATTACTAAGTATACTTAAACCAGGATGCATTAAGTATTTGACAAAAGATTTTATTTAGCTAATGTTAGCATTGGTGTTAGGGGTAGCACCATACAAATGAACACATTATAATACTCAGATAACTTTTTTGCTGTACAACAATCTAACCAGTCAGTTTTGCAATTCAAGATAACTCAAGTCAGTTATTTGGTTCTGTTAGTTTTGCCCTTGTTCATATATAAGGCTGCATAGATAAAAGTTTAGCTTTTGATCAGAGGTTTTTGTTTGTAACAAAGTCATGTAAAATTACTCTGTCAAGATACCTGTCTCACACAAGAGCACAGCTACTGTACTGTATTATTGTGCCTACAAATAATCCACCGAACAGAGAACAAACTTATCTAAAAATGCATTAGGAAATATAAAATGAATACTCTGCAAGGAAGTTAAAAGTATCTACAAATGTTTTTCTTTTCCAAATTTAAAAATATTATTAAACAAACCTGAAATGAAAAATACTTTTTCAAAATAAAAATAAAGGCTGATTAGCTGCTCTAGAAAGATTACTAAAGGTTCAGGTTTTTATGGCATTTTGGACAGAAAAAAAGAGACAGATTTACTAAAGAAAATGAATTCAGAGCAGAAAGGATATTCTGACTTAGTTTTTTATGGGTTAAGTAGCTAAAACGTAGTTGTCTACATTACCCATAATGCTACTCAAAAGAGTCCCTTCCTGCTATATAAATGTCTTCTGTGTCTTATCTTTGGTTTTCAAGACAGGATTTCTGTTAAAATCGTGGTTTTCCATCTCAAGATGGCATGAATCTGATGACATAAAGGTCTTAAACAATCAATATGGAGTTGTGACTTCAGGTTCTGGGCAATTGTGATGCATATTTTTCACCAATACCTGATATAAAAAAAATAAACAAACAATCAATATATGAGGAAATAATGCCATTAATAATAATAATTACAGCCTCAGTATACAAATTGAGCATAAAACCAGAAGACTACCAATGTTCAAACATATATGTTCTTACATACATACACACTCACACACACCCTTTTCTCAGTAACGCTGTGTGTCCACTTGGCCCCGTCCTCACTCTTTCCCTGTGTGTTTCTACCTCTCTCCACCATCACTGTACCAGTAAACATCAGTTGTCCACAGTTCCACTCTGTGGTCCTGACTGACAGGAAAACCGCCCTGTGTCAGCCACACACACTGCCTATCTGACAAGCCTTCCTGTGTGTGTTTAGGAGTACCTGTGCCTTTTGTCTGTGTGTGTGTGTGTGTGTGCGTGTGTGTGTGTGTGTGTGTGCGCGCGTGAGCAGACTGACTAATAACACGGCAGCCCTGTCATGAAGCATGGAGAGCACAGGCTGTAGTGGGCTCTGAGTGTCCAGTGCAGCAAGCCTGTGTGTGTGTATGTGTGTGTGATTTACACCTCTGACTTTATGTGGGGAGGGTAGAGGAAAGACAGAGGGAGAATGAAATTGGTCTGGGAAGAGGAGAGGGAGGAGATTGAAAGTGATGGGCAGAGCAGAGCAGAGGCTGGTGGAATGATGGTTGGAGAGAGACAAAGAGACAGACAGAAGAGAGAAGGAAGAGAGGAGATTTTTACAGTGGAGATGGAGGCTGGAAAGCAGCACAGAGGGTGTGAAGAAAGGCAGCAAATGATTTGTTAGTACACCTGACTAACATATTCAACTAAACAACCCTTCTGCCCCTGCACTCTCTCTGCAACCAGAGGTGACGCAGGTTAACATCAAGCAAGCATTCTGGTCAATTTGATAACAAAGAAGATGGCACCCCCTGTTTCCTCTTTAATCACCTACTGTTTGAAAGGATGAACATGAAGGGAGGGAGGGAGAACGGTGAGGAGAGAGGAAAGAAACTGCAGTCATGTCAGCTCTGTATGCTGGAGAGAGAGAGACAAGGTGAGGAAGTGTGAATGTGATGAGAAAGACAGAAATAAAGAAGAAATGGATTATAAGGTGTGTGATGTGTCAGGTAATAAGAAACAGTTAGAGGAAAGCTCCAGTTCATTAGGAGCTGGGCCTTCTGACAAATTAATTTGTACTTGAGGTCTATTCACTTGTTTCTTTAAGACCTTCATCTAAAGCTCAAGGTCATCATCATTTTTTTGCTTTTATCAAATTGTTGTGTCAAAGGTCAAGACTGTATGTTGTCATTCGTCTCCATGACAACTGAGCAAACTCTGATGGAGACCATGAGATGCATGAGAAAAAGCTTTTTAATGAAAAGCTCAAAACCGAACTTTCATGCTACACTTGAGTTTTCTTTCCCAAGTTTTTTTTCCCCATTATGTATCAGTACTATTTTTCTCACCAAAGTAATTGATAAGATATGAGATTGCACTAACATCTCTGCCAAAAAAAGCGTGATGGACCAAGTAACGAAACTTGTCAGATGATCAGCTGATTGTTTAAAACTGAAAAAAACACACTTAAGATGCTGACACAATGAAATGATCTATTAATGTTTAACTGGCTGTCTAAAAAACATAGAGAGGAAGAATAAAAAACTGAGAGGAAAGACATGGAAACAGAGAGAAGGAAATAGACAGTGTACACATGTAATGGCAAGCAAGTGCAACCAATCTTAACTTTACTTAAAAGCCATGTAATGTAGTTCTGACTAATTCTGCTGTTTATTAGTGAAGTGTATCAAACTTCAAGCAAGCAAATTGGCAAACTTTTCTTAAATTGTAACAGCTTGTCGAATGAAGTCACCGACAGTATGCTGGGATGGAGACAAATGCCGTAAAACCTGGGCAAACAACTCCTAAACCATCTGTTTGGTGAAATTCACACATTATACACAAGGTATTTTTATGTAATTTTGGTGAACTAACCCTTTAAGAAATGCAAACATACCAAAAATTATTTGTTATGTTGCATGTACTTTAAAACGTTATTTAAACACCAAATCATTGGCAGATATCTGACCTCAGGACTCGCCTTCTAAGTTATATATATCACGATTAATTGCGTTAGTGTTCTGATTTAACGCATTATTAACGCATTATTGATGCAAGTTTTTTACCCCTGCCCTTTTACATTTACAATAAATACAAATTACTTTTGTTTTGTCCAGAGAACCATTGAGCAAAACTTTAAAGTTAAACTGTCCGTTTAAAAGTCCCTTTTCTGTATCCATTTCTGCTTTGTAACTGTTTGCAATGTCATTTTAGCGCCACTTCCTGAAACTACGGGAGCTGGCGAGGCACAGACCGTGTGTGTGTTAATTGCACATTAAAAAAATTAGTGCCGTCAAAAGGAGTTTGAGTTAACACGTTATTAACGAGTTAACTTCGACAGCCCTAATATATATATATAATGTATCAGGTAAACAGGTAATAAGGAGAAAGTGTTGTGTGAGAATTAACAGCAAGCTAAGGAACAGAGTATAGGATTGGTGACATCTAATAAAATTAAAGGCTGTGGGCCCTGGGTCCGTGGGGGTGGTGACTGGTTCCCCTTTGTGTGCTGGGGCTGGCCATGGGGGGTGGGGCGGGTGGGCTCGTCCCTCATTCCTCGATCCTCTCTCCTCCTCTCTGCCCCTCTTCCCTCTCCTCCCCCTCTTTCCTTTCTCC
>JAPZDZ010000021.1:1438460-1449378 GCA_029783805.1 Acanthurus tennentii
AAGTGCATCAATCTCATAAAAAGTTGTTACCCAATGTGGCCTCAAACTATGAGAACAAATGCAGACAAAAAAAAAAAAAAAAAATTAAAGGCAGTTTCTTTTTTTATTTCATTTTTTATTTACCTTTTGTGTCAAGGGCCTGGCTCTCTCTGCACTCAGGTTAATAAAGGTTAGAGCCACTTGACACTAAGAGTCCAGCATTTAACCTGCTAACTGACAGTTATATGTTGCATTTTTGCTGCTTAGAGCTACTTCTTACAATTGTTTAAATGTGGGAATCCCAGTCTGTTCATCTTATGGTCTCTTAAACAGAGCAGTGTCTATTCTTTGCCTTTTATGTCTAAGATTGTGAACATATATTTTTCTCACATATGAGGATGAATTTTTAGAAGTCTCAGGGATTTAAGTTTTCAGTGATTCTAATGTAAAAGGGAGAGTTTAGAGCTAGAACTGAAAAAGAAATGTGTATTTTTTTCCTCTGTCCTAATTTGTTAGTCATGCTGTGACCCCTGAGATCTGTTTTACAACCTGCTGGTGGTGCCCTGACCCCCAAGTTGATTTGGTATATTCCAAAATTAAAGACAGAGAAAGTGAGAGGAAAAAGGGAAACTAAGGAGATGAGTCACAAGTTTGAAATATAAACATTAACAAGTTGACACAATGCTAGTCAGGATTCCCTTATTTAAGAGGAGTGGACTGTTTGATGCCAGCCTGTCTGCATCCATGCATGCTGCTCCTTCCAACTCAGCTCTGCTGCTCTCTGCCGAAGCTCTCCTCTCACCCCTCAATGTGACCAGCCTTTATGAATAAAACATAGCTACATCCATGATGAAAAAATATATCCCTTTTGCTGAGTACAATATTCGGAGCATGCGGAATGGCTCCGTGCTGAGTCTGCATTTCTGCAATGGGTTCATTGGTTGCTTGGAACAGGAGGTGACAAGTCAGATCCTTCACAGAGCTTGGTATTTCACTTATGTGAGCTATGTGTGTAGCCAAGGCTGCTCCTTTATGTGAGCAGTTGTTTTACTGGCTTCTTCTCTTAAGATTTCCGTCACACAGCAGAATCCTGTGGCAGGCCAGATTTGTTAAGGTTGCATTTATGAAGCTTCTTGTTTAGATATAGGCTGATATCTGCCTGTGTCCCCTGTGACTCCAGTTTTTAGATGTTTCTTTCTTAATAGTGCCACAAAGTGATTTTGAATGGCCAATAAAAGCAGCTTACAGAGTTGATGCAGCAGTTTGGGAGATTTTAAAGATCTTATCCACTCAAAAAAGGGATTTTCTTACATTTGTGTCCTCCAAAAGTCTGACCTTTGCTTTACTAACTTCAGTTTCACTACTTGTGTTTTTTCCACATTCCTTTAGTGAAGGGGCAGATGCCCATGCACTTCCCTTAAATCTGAGATTCAGATTAATACCAGGAAGCTAGATTTAGAACTTCACAAATTCAAAAGCCATTCACATGCAAAGACACCTGAAAGCTTGAGTGCATAGTTGACTTGTCAGTACAAAGGCTAGTGTGGCTACATTAGCATAGTGAAAGTTTTGGTAGCAAACATGGTAAAGTGTATTGTTTTGGTCGTCAACGATTCAGTAATTATTAAAACATCACTGTAAATTTTATTGTATGTTCTGTTACCACTAACACTGTGTCAACCACTGTAACAAAGTAGCAAGCTAACAAACTACATTAAGATATGAACTATGCTAACAATACTATTCTGATATGTTGGCTAGTCATGCGTTTTGGTGCACAACAGACTCACAACAGACTGAGTCTCCTACTGGCTGAGATTCAAATATTAATGGCTAATTTCCCTGGTATTTTCTCTAATGCTAACGTTAGCCTACTTGATGCACACTGCACTTTCACCGGCCTACCTACTGCAAGCAGTAGTGGCAGGCCGAATGCAAAACCTGAGATTGCTGGATCCAAATATTTCTCCATGAGAAAGTAAGTGCATGCTTCCAGTCTCCCTTCAGAGTTTCTTCTTACTTTTTGTAAAGGAAAAGCATGTAGCAGTGTATTTTTACATGCACTGGAGTGTCGAGTCAGAGGTCAGAGGTGCTTTTTGGTTTAAAAGCTGTCATCCTTTAACACTGCTCTGGAGGTCAGACACAGCCTGGAATCCATAACTTTCCATTTCAGTGCTGATCAGGAAAACAGTGCAGTTAGGTTTTTTTCTCTCTTTTTTTCTTATCTTTTTTTTGGATGCTGTCATGTACTGCTTGTTCTTCTTCATGATTTCATACCTTGACCTGTATGAAAAACACTCACACCATACTCTGGTAGCTACCAACTTCTACTGGACATGGGTCCTTTGCGTCATGTCAGTGCAGAGAACAGGTTCAACAGGACCAGGTACCAAAAAAAGAAAAAAAATGTAGAGGATAGCAAAGAGAGTGCACTACCCACCTCAAGGCCCTCATGACCCTCTAAACACACTGCATGAGACAAGACATAAAATGAGTGCCCTCAAGCAAAACACTGAACCCACAGTTACTCTGGTGAAGCCACAAGGAGGCAAATAGTAAAAGACTGCAGCTGCACACAGCAGCAGAAAGAATATTCAAATGTAAGTGTAAAGGACTGAGCTTGTTCTCTGGCTCTAACACTTAAAATGACCTCTGTTCATGCTTTCCTTGTGGTTTTGAACATAAGGGGCCCTCTCGTACACTTTGCGCCGTGCGCCAGTGGCGCATAGGGCGGGGAAAGTTAAGAATGAATTCAGGGAAGTTTCCAGGTCAACCTTTGCCACCTTGTTCCAGGAGCAGCAGAGGAATCCAGCTCTGCCCCGCCCAATGCGCCACTGGCGCACAGCGGGTAGTCCAATCAGCTGTGTAGCATCATCTCATCAGTTCATAGGTGTTTCATGTGTGTTTCTCTGGCCAAAAATGCATGAACCAATGGGAGAATCTGCTCTCATACCCTTTAAAGAATGGTGCACCAGTGGCGCACGGCGTATTGGTATCGTACACCCGGCACACACGGCTGAACAACAAGCATTTAATTTTTTATTTATTCATTAATTCATTCGTTTGTTTATTCAGCTGGACAGGGACAATGCTAAATGAATGTATTATGTCAGGCAGCTCTCAGCTAATTCCCCCCTTAAGTCAAGTCCTTTAGAAAGCAAACATATACATATTTTGTCACATCTATTTCTACAATATATTTTCAATATACCACTCAATGAAAGGGGTATGTGCGTCTTAGCCAAACGCGAGATACACACACTCCCATACACACGCTGTTTACTTCAAACTTCATATTTTGTGATCAAAAATATTTTCAAAGGACACTTTACTAACTTCACTAAATATGTCAGAAGCTCACTTAAACATTTTACACTGCTGAGAGGAAAAAATAGAAAATTAAGGTGTTTGTGACTGTAAAGAAGAGTGTAAGCACGTTGTGGTCCAGGCTGTTTTACATTTGCGCCTCTGTTTAGACCAGGTTTTGGCTGGTCTAAACTCCTGGCACATTTGACCTCTTTGCACCGGTTGTAAGATAGCAAACACACCTCCTTTCTGCCTTCATTCTCAGACCTCAGCCCCTTGGTGCACAGACCTGGCGCAACTGGATTTCCTATCTTATACCTGTGACAAAAATCCTGTTTGCGCCAGGTGTAATATAGCAATGACACCTAGCCACTGCCGCACAATGTTTGTGCCGGGTGTACGATAGGGCCCAATGACTCTTCTTTTTGAGAAGCAAAGGTAGAGCTTGCTTCCACTAAACTTCAGAAGTTATTTCTAAGAAGAGGGCACTCACAGAACTACAAAATGGCATTCAAGCAAAAGGGATGTTTTCGTCTATGCACATTTGGACATATTCAGATAATACTTTATAAGATAATCAGTAGAAGTTTCTGCACTCCCTGCAAACTGTCACAATTAAAAGGATTTAGAGACAATGACACATGCTGGAGATGTGGTGAAGATGTGGAAAGTCTTGCACATTTGTCATAAATTTGTGAAAAAGCAGAACAAATAAGTTTTTTTTATAATAAGGAATACATTGGCGCACATCCTATTGTTCAAATTTACACCTTGTCCCCTTATATTGTGTTTGTCTGAGTCATTGTCACTTCAAATTCTGGTTCTTACTTGATTTATATCTTGGATATTTATGATGCTACAGAGTCTGGTTGGGTTATTGTTAGTATGTTTCAAAAATAAGTAAGAGTATATAACATGTAAAACATTTATGTGGTCATTTGGCACATCTGCCATAGATATCACTTAAAAGCAAAAGAGCAGTAGCAGAGCTGCTGTAATGTTTCAGCCCTCCAGCACAGCTCAGTGTACGAAGTGACAACTGGAACACCAATGATGTCTATAACAGTCATACTAATCACTGTGGAAGGCTGAAAATAAATATTGCCTCTCTTCTGTTTGCAGAGGCCAGCCAGCTCAACATCTATGCAGCCCCCATGAGGTGAGTCACCGAGATGCTACATAGTGACCTGATGAATCTTCTCACACAAAAAAACAAGCAACAAAGAGAAATGAAACAGCTGCCATGATTCAGATAATGCATAAGATCTATAACTTTACACTTTGTCGTCTGAACCTCATGTCAGAGGGCAAACATAGGGAGTGTAGAAGTTTCGCTGCAGATATTCTGCTTAAGCCTTTTATTACTTTGCACTAATTTAATCTGTCTATGTATTCCAATAGGAATGTGCGAAAGATGGCGCTGAGACAGTCAGATTCATCGAGTCCAGAGTCAGGCTTCAGGAGGACCAATCCCAGTCCTAACATAAGACAGAAGAGAGGTGAGAGGTCACTTTATATCTCAGAACTGACTGCAGCCAAAACAAACTCTTTATTAACTCTCATTCTCTGTCCTGCAAAATGAATGCCTTCCATTGTTTTCTGCAGTACATAAAATAATGTGAGGATTGTGTGAGAACCCTTTAGGTTGCACATTGCAACTTTGCCAAGTTTACTGTTGCAACACAGTTTAAAAAAAGGCCCTGTGAACCCTGCACACACACCAACACCAATGTACAGACATGCATTCACAATCTAATGTCCAAAACTGGATGCTGGGCTTCTGCAAGTAAAGTCACAAACACACACAATCTGAAGCCACTTATTGAGCCCTGCACACACGGTCAGGCTGTGAGCATGCACAGATGCAGGACAGCCTCTACTCACACACACACCGACAGTTGGGGATAAGATAACAGGTATGATTTCACGCTTGTGAGAAAGCCCTCGGTGTTTCTCTCCAGTGAGTGAGAATTTCAACAGTCTACAAGCAATGGTTGTGTTGACCACAGCTGAAGAACAGAGTGTATGTGTGTGTAATTTTTTTTCTTTCTCTCATCATTTACCTCTCCTCTCTTTCCTCTCTTATCTATCTACAATGTCCTTCTTTCTCCCCAAATCCCTGCCTTTATGCCTTCTTGTATCCTCTGTGGTTCCAACCATCAAATGAGTGTGAAAAATACAAACCATTATTTAAATATGTAGCTAAAATCATGTGTTTTTATCAAGTCCCAGATCAATACATTGGAGGCTGTTAAGCACTACTGAAGGCTCCTTCTGTTTAATCCAAACCAACTGCAACATTTGTGTCATACCAACTGTCCTTTCAGTGACACAGCTTTCCTGGGTGCTGAAAGTCAGCAGCCAGTGCTAAGCACAGTGTTTGCACCAGGGTGACTAATGTCAGAAACACATCCCAACCACCCATCTGTTCAGTTCACAAGATACTTCTGATTCTACTTTGGGAAAGTGGACAAGAAAAAACAGATGTTTTTTGCTTATTGTTTCCATCTCTGCAAAGCTTCAGATGCTCACAGTGAAACTGGAAATTCAATCTGGGGTTCGATTAATCATCATAGATCAAACCTATATTGAGTCTAAACCCAACTGCTATGCCTTGTAGGAATCTGTAACACCACTAGAGGTCCCTCTGTCTGAAGTTTAACTTCAATCTGCTGGTTCAACTGTGCTAAAATATCTAGAGTCAGGTCAAAGAGTCAGGTCTCTACAGCTCAGGTTATATTCTAAAGTTCCAATACTTTAAAATTTTCAGCATGCTTAAACCTTTGAAAACTCATGTGCCTTGAATGATTTCTGACTCTAGAACGAGGTTCATCTGACAGTCTCAAGTGGTTAATTCATAGCAAATATGTGATGATATGTGATATAGGAATTTTATTTTTTTTTAAAAAGTAATTGCAGATAACAAAATCACAGACCAGCAGATTTTACATGACAGACATCACCAACTTCTCCTGACTAATCAATCACATTTTCTTTCACTGATCATAAACAATCCTGCCATGTTTAAGATTTTAACGGAGTCTTCTTGTGTTGTCTTTGGTCATGAAAAAAAAGTCTTCCTACTACACAGACAGACCAACATTTTCAGGGAACCAATTTCCCAGCAATGAGATACTTCTTGAATAAAAGCATTGATGAACTGTGTGTTTTGGAGCACTGATTCAAAAGTTTTGAGTGTAAGGCTACTTTTAAGATCAACAGCGAGTCTGGTTGAAAGATGAATGGCATAGTAATATAAGGTTTCTTCGCCAAGTTTAATCCTGGCACTGGAAACTACTAGTGGCACACTCTCACTTGAGCTAAGAGGCCCGGCAGAAGAGCTATTCACCGTGAATAGCCTGTCTGTAATGTATTGGGACCCACTCCATGTATGGATTTAGAAGCAAGCCGCATTGCCTTATATTGAGTTATGTGGCTGACAGGAGGCCAGTGTGGGGACTCAAGAATCAGTTGATGTGGTTTGACCTCCCACTGTATAAACTGCATTTTAAAGATGCCGAAACTCTTTCATAGTCTTTTCGATGAACTGTGTCTAAAGTTCATTGCCTCAGTCGATCCTGCTGGAAATAAAAGTGTGAATAAAGACCCAGAGTTAAGTTGAATTAGGGGGATGATAAAGAACTGATTTTGTTAATGTGGCTGTTTGAATGAAGCTTAGACTTAACTCTAATGATAGTCAAATATTCAGGAGGTTCTATTTTGCTTAACTGTCTCAAGACATAATGTGTACAGATGAAAACATTTTCCATTTTGTTCAGTTATAAATACATAATGCAGCTTATTACATTTTCATCCTAAAAAATGAGAAACTTACACAATTTGAAGAAAAACACTGGAATGTGTAATGATATCTCACAAAATGGATGTAATTTTATTAAACATTGTATTCGTGCAGTTTATCATAAAATTTATGCATTATTACATAATAAAGTCAAAACTTAATTTTGTCAATTTATTACATAATCTGTTGTTAAAGCAAATCTGTTGTTAACCAATTTAGGGGGAATGTACTCTGAGTGTGTCTGAGTGAACTAATGCATTTGTTGAGATAGATCATATGACAATAGAAACATGTTTCATAAGACAGAAATGTCACAGAACATTCATGGTCCTTCTGCATTTAGTTCAAAAGAAGCTCCAAGTTCTCATTAGTCTCCTACTTTCTAATTTTTAAATGCATTTCTTCTTCACTTTGCCCCTGCTCTTACTCAAAATTGGCTTTGCACTTCATACAACCACACACACACACACCTGCCCACACAAGCACATACACACACACTCTTTCAATCCCCACTGCTAGTACAAAGGTAAAGGTTAGGGACAGTTGACAGTGGCTGTTGTTTTTGGTTTCACCACTCAAATGGGTGTCTGGCCTCTATTATCAAACCAACTGTCCAAACCCAAACCTGTCCCCATGCATCTATTTACACCTTTTCCTCTTTTCCTCTTTTCTCTTTCTCTCTCTTCCTTCTCTGTCACTTCTCCTTTCCTCTCTCATTTTGTCACTCCTCCTACCACTTTTTTTTCTGTCCTCTGTTCCTGCAGCACACACTGTTCTCCTTCTCAACATCCCCCACAAAGCGCACACACATGCATGCACACACGCACGCACACACACAGAGTAAGCTGATACAAACACTTTGCACTGACATCTCAGCACTGATCAGCTGTTTTCCACCGATGATTAACACAGGCGTGTGCATCCCTGATGTGTCAGTATTTGAAGTGTTGACTTGTCAGTTTATACCAGACATTTGAAGCTGTGTGTCTGTGCAAAAGGTGTTAATGATGAAAGATTTTTCATTTACACCTGACCATGTGATGTTTAACTGGGATCTGTATCTGACCTGTATTTATTTATATTTTCCCAAATTAGCACAGCAAGAGGTATGCCAAATTGCCTATTAGCAGTTACTGTGACAACTATCACTGTGTCACTTAGAAACTGAAGTAAACTCAACCATAAATGTGTGATGTTTCTCTGGCAAGTATGGAGTTATAAGGAGCATATTTTTCTGTTATTTGTACGTAGATATTTATACCTTTATTCTTGCAATGCACAACATACTGAAGGAAGAGCAATAGCTAACTGTATTTGCTTTTTGAGAAAATCAAACGTATTCAATAATTAAATGTACATGCACACATATTTTTCCTGTGCATGTTCTCCACAGTAAGATGTCTGTGACCTTCAGACCAGACAGACAGACAGAAACAAAGATAGATGAAGCAGAAAAGATGAGTAACTGTGATGTACAGATCAGAACACTGGAAGACTGGGAGAGGGCTTTACAGTGACTTCATATAGAGTGACTTTTCCATGGATGAACAGAAAGATTTAAAAAGATGAATGATTTCAGTTAGTGTCTCTCCTGTTCTGCTAACCTTTTCTGCTGTTGAGCTGCTACTTCTTCTCTACATATGAACAAAACTTTTATTAATGTAAATTTTCTCTCATCTTACAATCATACAATCAGGCTTTATTGAGTAGCTCCACTCGAGCCAGGGTTGATTGCCTCCCTCAAGGGCACTTTGGCCACCTTTAGCCAAAGTTGTTAAGCAAGGGGGAAGTTGTTCCCTTTAATTACTCAGAGACAGCTCAAGTCATTCAGTCATAAAAGTAAAAGATTTAGACCCTAAAATTTGACCAAAATCAGTATTACTAGAATTAATCCTTATGAGTTGCATGGATCTTTATCCAAGGATTTATAATTGTTCAACAGTCTCATTGTAGGATTAGAAACAATGATTTTCATTGCAGGAGATGACAACAAACATTGATAATGAAGCTACGCTGGTGTTTAGAATGGTATTCCACCTTTTTTATTTGAAAATAAAATAATTATTACCCAGTAAGACCAAGCAGAGTGCAAGTGCACACATCAGACATAAGACACATTCCAGATTGTTAGTGGAATCTACTGGAATATGCAGCCCCCACGAAGATATTCCAATGCAACATGTTAACTCTAGTGTTAAAATGCATCACAGATGCAAGAAAATGTGCAAACGCAGAAGTAACACAGAAGTAGAAGATTTTCAAACACCATTCAAGGCCTTCTCCTCTTTGTCTTTCCCTGATGTACTAACTCCTGCTCCCTCTTACTTTTCCTCTCAGTTGATGCTTCAGCCAGCCAAACAGGCCACTCGGCTGTTAACGCTAGGAAACGCTTCACCTTGCAGGGTCTTTCAAACAGGAGGTCTCTTCCAGCAGGTAACGGTTAACTCATTAAGTGCTCGCTTATGCCACCTTCATCAAGACCACCATCATCAGTGGCATGTTGTTCGACACCATCATTCTCATCATTTTCTCTTTGTTGTCTTCATAATAATCTTCATCTTAACAGCAGTCATCATCCTGATCCTGAACAGCAGTGGTGTCTACCTTGCGTCTGTCCTTTCTGGTTCAGTTTCCACTCTTCTGTCACACAGCAGCTGTTGTCCTCTCTTTTTCTTGTTCCTCAAATATTATATAATTTCAGTGTCAGTGTGTATCGTTGTTGTCGGGCAGATCTCCCTGAGCGCCTGCGGTGTCTCAGCATAATAAAGGCCACATCTCCCCCTGCTCCCCTTTTATCTGTTCGTGTCAGTATCGTCTGCATCTGCCTGCACCACTACAAGGAAACTGTGATTTAGGAGAGAGAGAGAGACAGGGGACCATTGAAAAGACAGCATTTGAAGGCAGGGAGACTGCAGGAGATAGACAGATGGACTAAAAGAGAGATTCTGCCGGAGTCTCAGCAGTATTGACACCACAGTGAGGCAAGGCTAGGTTTTGCGGCACAGCGCTGCGCTAAATGTCACTCTCTAATATTCAAGCCCTCTTGACATTTCGAAGCGTATTAACATTTTTAGAGGAGAATGGGCCTTGATTCCACGCTCTGCTCTCTGTGTCGCAGCAGTTCGGCTGCTCTTAATGCCACATATGCTCGTAATGGCACTGATAAGTGAGGTGGGAGGGTCAGGAAATGGAGTCAGTTCACTAGTCAGGCCACTGTGTCCAGAAAACACACAGTAACCCAACAGCCTTGTCAGGGAGGTAAGTGAATACAAGAAGTGGCAGAAATTTGTTCCACGCACATTGCAACTACAGAAAATATCTGAGTTGGGTAACAATTATTTGTCAAACACTTTCACAGCAGAAATAAACAAGGCCTTATTGAAATCAGGCCTGTATTTTGGACAGGCCAGGAATCCCAGTCTGATTCCTAAACCTAAATATTAAGTATGAACTCACTGCAATAGCCACAAAAACACTTCATGCAGTCACACAATGTATGCACAGTGTTACAATCTAATGTAGGAGAACCAAAATGCAGACATAGACTCAAACTAAATAAGGTGGCAAAAATGGGGTTTATTGTTAGGAGGATGAATGTGGATGGAGGGGAAGGACAAGGAGACGAGGGTAGAGGTGAGTGGGTAGATGGCAGGAAAGCGAGCGTGGCAAAGAGGCAAGCAAGCAAGCAGGCAGGCAGGCAGGCAGGCAGGCAGGCAGGCAGGCAGGCAGGCAGGCAGGCAGGCAGGCAGGCAATGATCCTGGGGCAAAGAATATACAGGTTAGTTTTAGTGACAAGCACAAGAAAGTCTTCACTAAACCCCACAGTTAAAG
>JAPZDZ010000021.1:1454359-1476269 GCA_029783805.1 Acanthurus tennentii
CACTCAGGTTAACGACTCTCGGGGGCGTAACCACCCTGTGATAGGTTTCTTTCTTTTCTAACCCCTCCCTTTCTATTATTGTCTTTCTCTCCTGCAAGATAAATATCTGCTTTTTTCAACCAGTCCTTTGGGACTGAAGAAGCTTCTTGGATGAGAAGCGAAACATCTTCCCAAAAACTCAACACAGTCCAGTTGACTTGCTTTTTTGACTCTTCAAGATAACCATGACCTGGATGAATGAGAATCTACACAGATATAAAGCTCAATGTTACACACCTTGTGTCTAAAATGACTTGAAATTGTTGTTTCACAGGATTTTTTACGGTGTTAATTCTTGGGCTGACCTTATTTTCAAATGTTAGCATCTAATTAAGCCTCTGGTTGCATGTTATTTCCCCTGGCCAGGTCCCCTCTCTGCTAGCATAAAGAGCAAGAGGCATGAGATAAAGAGTGATCCCACTCCATTTGGTTATGAAGGTACTTGAACATGCCAAGTTATATATGCAATGTGCAGGATTTGAGCATGCTGGGTGTTTAAGCTTATTGTCTTGTTAATTAGACACAACGTGTTTTTTTTATTTGTGGGTGTTAGTGGTGTCTGTGTTTGTGTGCACGTTTTAGTGTGCCTGTTTACTTTCTGTAATCCTGCTTGATTTTTGCATGAGTAGAGTAGACTTGCAATGCCCTTGATGAACTGCATATCATTTTTATCTATCAGACCTTCATACTTTTACATTTTCATTGTGGTTAAGATGTTGAGTGCTGATCATAATGAAAGGATGGTATAAAGCATATGGCTTCCCTCCAGACACTTTGCGTGGTGCTATGGCTGCTGTCAAGAAAAGGCAGAGCATGACTAGCAGCACAGCTCCTGCTGCTGGCGGCACTTCCTCTGTCCCTAGATCCACTTCCCAACCAGGTAACTTCACGGGGGGACTCCTCTCTTACAGTAATGTATTTGAGGCTGTTTTCTGGTGGAATTTATTTCAGTTTTGTTTTGATGAATTGGTGAAACTACTAGTTGTTTTTGTTTTAGTTAACTATTTTTTCGTTGGTCCTATTATTTTGTATTGTTTATTTATTTTTCCAAAGTTATCAGATGTAAAAAATAATCTTTTTCTGCAACAACATGATTCATACCTGGTCATTAGGTCTCTGGACTCTCAGCCGGATTAAATCACCACCTCTCATCAGTCATATCCTTTAAACTGCTCCAAACAGTTTGTGCAGCACAGTCCAACTATTTTGTAGCCAGATGCATACTGTGGGTCCCTGGGTCAACTAGTTCTCATGCATAAATAACCAAAAGGATAATTTGCCACTACCTGCCAAAGGAACCAACATGAGTATTACAAACCTAACCCAAAGCCTGTGGTCGAGTTTAAGTGATTGAAGTTCTTTGAAAAGGTTAAAGAGAGATATGGTCTCTGTGGTTAAAAGGCAGCTGTGATGCTGTTAGGAGCTGGGATGCAAACTGCAGCCTCTGCTGTCAGACGCTATCAATCAGCGGCAGGGGAGATTATTTACCTTTGTGATGCTACAGGCACCGAGGGTCTCTGCTTCCACACTAGCTGTGTTGCTGTTTAGTATGGAGCACTAAGCTTTGACTCAATGGAAGAAGACTGTTCATTTCTTTAACAACTGAATCAGAAAAGCAAACACACTTCATGGAGCAGCTCAGCATGGACTTAATCTTTAACTCTGTCTTCTCTCAGCAAGTAGATGGCTCCTTTAGGTACACATGTACCATTATATGTACAGTAAAGAGCCACACAGGCATTTAAGCATCACACCGAGCATGTAGGTGGTACACACAGGCACACAGGCAAGAAATAGATGTTTTTTCATCCACCGATAGATGGCAAATAATTTGTGTTCATCAACGGGGAAGAAATGTGAATTTTGCCTTTAAATGCATCTTGGAGACAACAAAGAACTGAATAAGCAAGATACCAAAGTTCCTGTGGTGTCTGGATGTAATCAAAATCTCAAACATCCTCTACGCTCATCCTCACTGCACAAGACTGCAAAACAACCTAAAATCATTTGTCAAAACAAATTATAGCAAAACAAATTTTGAAAAAAACATTAATCCTAGCATATTAATTTAACATTAATAATGCTGAATTTACAATCACTTCTGATTTTTATAACCACGACAAAAATATTGTCTTTACTTTGTTGTAATATCCTCCTGTACTGCCCAATACTCCCATGTGTACTGAGAACACAAATGTTAAACCAAATTTGATCTTTATTTCTTAATGGTCCAGTGTGTAGGATTTAATGGTGACTAGCAGTGAAGTTGCAGATTGCAGCTGCCTGAATATCCCTTTGCCAGCCCTCCACTTCCATGTGTGTAAAACCCATGGTAGCAGCAAAGCTCACTTAAAGCACATAAGGCACCGTTTAGAACATATTTTGGTTTGTCCATTATGGGCCACTATAGGACATCACTCCCTCTGTAGCTGTACAAGGCTTATTCTGAGGTAATAAAAAAAATCCTTTTTTTTACATGATTACACACTGATGAAAATATTCCTGTATTATATTTAGAGATATAATACAGTTTTTGCCATATTCTACAAGCAGATTCCCCTAAATCCTTTACACTTGACTTTTAAATGCTGATATGGAATTATCCAAAGTCTCTGGGGCTCTAAACTCAAAGCTACAATTATTGACGTTACAAAAAGTACAAAAAGGGACAGCCTCACTTTTGTAGGCTCTCATGACTCCTTGTGGTTTGAGAGTGCTGTCGTTTGCCCTCTTCTTATACCCACTTTTTGCAGTAGATAGAGGTGGGTCAGCAAGTCCTGAATTGAGAGGGTGGGATGATGCCCTTTAGGAATAAAAAACAGATTAATTTTTAAAGTTCTATTCATACTGTGTTCCTTTGATAGTAATATTGAAATGCATAAAGGCAAAAAAACTAGTTAATTTGTTGATATGAATATATATATATTTTTAAATACTGCATTAGTTTTGCTGACTCTGTGTACACTCTGATGACCTACCACCACTGCAAAGGACACTCCACCGATCAACCCTGACGTCCACATTAAGAGATTGCATGTTACCTGTACCATTAATTTGAATGATAAGTGGTGGCTTTGTTGCATTTATCGCCTGTTGCAACACGGTTCTAAATGTGTTTTAGTGACAACAAATCTGTCAGTAATTCATCTATTACATAAGTGTAAATACTTGACGAAGACCATACTTGCATTCATTTGACTTCATGGTGGCTACTTAAATATCATATTTAAAGAAAGCTTTGATCAACTCTTGGCATAAACTCTTCAGATTTATGAATCGTGATCTGTAAAGTGTGCTGGACTACATCTTTGTCATGCGTTTAGGATCACCTAAGAGTTAAGTGATTGTTACGCAGACTATATAGAGGCATTCTGTTTCATTCTGTTTTTCTGATTATTGCAAAGAGACTCATCAAACTTTCATGATGATGTGAGGCAAATTGCTTAACTGCACAGTGACATTTCTCCCCGTCAATGAAGCACCTTCACCTGCCGAGTGGAATAGTAACATCCTCCTCCTTGTTTACGAGTACATTTTAGTGCTTATTAAATGTGTATTTTCTTCTCAGGCTGGGGTCAGCGGCGTCTCCCATCCATGGACACAGACGACTTTGAGACTATCCCCTCCAGTGCAGAAGAATCCTCCAACTCTTCAGAAGAGGAAGGCAACAACAAAAATGTAAGTTACACTCTAGACTGAAGCTCACTGTTACAAATGATGCAGAAAAGTTAAACATCACTTGGAGCATTACTACTACTTTGTAAAATTAATTTAATATTGACACTGAAACAACAATAGAGTCGTAAACTCGTTTTATTTAAAGCAGGACAGTACCACTCAACATTGTCAGCACTGGATCAAGTGTAGCTCATCTGGTCCCATTCCGGTCCTGCTGGGTCAAGTCAGCTTTCGCCATAAATCATCACATCCTATGATCACTCGGCGTCCCCCGACAGCTTTCCACTCATCCCTTATTTCCTCTCCACTCATCCTTCACTTTCCCCTCTTTCTACTTAATCCCCTTCCAATCCCCCTGAAAGAGAACCCCTCCATTGCTTAATTATTTCCCATGGACATGTGTCTCATTAGCAGCGGGCACTGACGACTTGACATTTAAGAAGCCAGAGAGGAGAGACGAAGTACAGGGAGGATTACAGCCTCACAGGTCTGCTGGGAACGGCAGGCTTTCCACATCCATTATATGTACAGTAAAGAGCCACACAGGCATTTAAGCATCACACCGAGCATGTAGGTGGTACACACAGGCACACAGGCAAGAAATAGATGTTTTTTCATCCACCGATAGATGGCAAATAATTTGTGTTCATCAACGGGGAAGAAATGTGAATTTTGCCTTTAAATGCATCTTGGAGACAACAAAGAACTGAATAAGCAAGACACCAAAGTTCCTGTGGTGTCTGGATGTAATCAAAACCTCAAACGTCCTCTACGCTCATCCTCACTGCACAAGACTGCAAAACAACCTAAAATCATTTGTCAAAACTGTCAAGGGGAAGGCAGTTTGCAATCAGCCTGTCGAATATGAGTCCCTCTGATTACCTTAAAGCTGTGCTGATCAATGTTTTCAATAGATTAGTATGAACAACAAAACACACAGAGCTTCAAGGGAAGAAAATATTGGACGTTCATTAATCAAGTGAACTCAAATGTTTATAATGTTCAGCTTGTTGAGTTCAGCCTCCCCAAAAATCTAATTACGGCAGCTTTAACAAAGCTATTGACATTAAGCCTTTAACATTTTAAAGTCTCTACTGTTGCATCAAAGAATTAACATTGGTAACCCAAAGGCTTAGAAACACTACAGTTTTAAGAGGCAACTTAATTACTGTTTGCAACTTGTAGCGGCAACCTGAAGAAGTGATGAGCAGCAGAAAACAGAATTCTAATGAGAAATGTATTTGACACAGTGAAATAACAAGTTCTATTACTTTTCAACTTTTTATTTGTCAGCTTGTTCCAAACACCAGAGGTCCTCATTGTAAACTATCATATTGTAAAGTTTAGAATATTCATGTCACTCTAAGTTTAAGAGGGGGATTCCAACTACTGATATTGATTTGGCATAGGCAGTAGATCAGTTAATTAGTGAATGATTACCAATGTGTCAGTTTAAGTGCAAGCACAATGTTTATTGCAAACAAAGGGTGTTTTTTTACAGAGTGGTGTTTCTTTCTCTAACAAATAAATGGCAGAGTAAGGGTGAAGTATATTAATCATTAATTTAATTAACAGTAATTAGCCTTCGCTCATTTAATCTGCTGCTGTGGACATTTTTTTTAGCTTAACCAGCAAAAGAAATTATCAGCTGAAATAGATGAGTTGTTTGTTAGCACTGGAGTTTAGTTAATCCATGTTCTGAGTCTGACACAGTCATTTCTTTCTGCAGGGTGATAGTGGTCATTTCAGGGTGCAGCTGACCTATGACTCTAATGATGTGCGAGACCTATCTCTGGAGACAGGTGACCTGGTCCAGTTTCTGGAGGAAGCGGAGAATGGACACTGGTGAGTTACAGTTCTACAGTTCCACTATAGAACTGCGGGGAGTCGCTTGTTTCTCCCTGTTCATTGCTTCCCTGGTTTGGTCACAGCTCTCATGATTTAGCTCTATATTTAAAAACTGACTGTCTCCCTGTTTGCCAGTTTGAACACATCTTGTTCCTCAATAAAGGTGCGAGAACATAAACTTAGCACTTTGAGAAAGCATATCACAAAAAAGGCAAAAATAAACTGTCAGACATTGCATGCTTTATTCAGGGCACTTGTGCTGAGCATCTCATTCGCTCTGTGTGTCCTCAATAAACTATAATTGCTGTGCAAGTTCTCTGTTTCCATTCTCATTTGTGGAATGCGTTTTTCTTTTTTGTTCTCCAAGGGAATTTATATTTTTGGCTCAGCATTCTGTGCAGAGGACTTCTATTGTAGCAACATATTCTCAAAGCAACAAGCAGATCAGAGTTTGCCTATTACACAGGATTTTCATTATGTTTTCTGCTTACTCTTAGATTTGGTCCTTGTTGTGTACTCAGCATTTAATCATAAAAAAACAGGGGGGAACAAGATTTGGACAAAATGTTGAAACAGTTAATAAACTTTAATTAATTAAATATGAGCTTTTTACACATTGTATTTTCAACAATTAGGTCAGAAACACTTTTTTAATGTAAATTTCTATTGGTAAAATTTATTGTATAATAATTTAGCAATTAGTAGTTATACAACTAGAATGTGATTTCAAGGTATAATATGCAATATCTCTGCAGCAAACCATCTAAAAATAAATCTTTGTCATACCTTTTGTTGAGTTGTGTTCTTACAGTAGACTAAATGTTGATCAAAGCAGTGCCAACTTTCATTTTTTACTTACTTTTAAACAAAGACTGTGAACTTTCCTACCCGAGTCAATCAAAGTGTTTTTCATCTGCAAAGGTTGCAGCTTATCAATGAAATAAACATACCCCATGATCCTGAGCTACTTCACATAATCAAATTGTCATTTTAAACTGTTTAAATGTTTTGATAAAGACGCATACTCAATTTGCAATGCTGTGCATTTCAGTAAGGGAAATTAATTAACAAGAGGAACAATTGTGCTTCAAAATTTTCATGGTGATGCAGAGGACATGGACAACTACATTATTAATGTAACGATGGCTGAAGTACATTAACTGGTAGTTAGCAAGCTAGTTCACTTCTCCAGAGACCACATTAGGCACATCATTACATATATTTTGACCTATTGTAATAAAAAAAACAGGTGTTAGGATGCTGTCAACAAAGGCTATATTCTGTTTAAGTGTCCCAGGGAGTCATGACTTTGAGCAGCAAAATGAAACCATTTTCTTTAATTTTATTATTTACTCCTTAGCTGTGCATGCCTTTACATGCCACATTGCTTTCTTTTGTGGCCATACACAAGGCTAATCGTTTATCTGTGTTTGCTAGTTATTGTTACCTACAAATCTGGCTCTGAGAGATAGTAGGTAGGTTATCATCAATTAGCTGTCTTAATCAAACATTATTATGTCAGGTCATCAACACAAAAAAGCGCAAGTTGACAATGACAAATCAGTTGGACAGAGTTTGATAGTTTCCTAACAAATAGACCCTGTTAGTTGTTGAATATTTTTATTTAATGTGAATGCATTTAAACTCCATATTAAAAGGGCTGGTTGTCATCATGAATTTAATGTACATGCATGTTGTATCCAAAAGAAGCTCCTTTTCTACCCCAAAACACAAACATATTACAACAATAAATAAATAACAACAATAAATAATAATAAATCTCCAAATGTGTGCAGTAGGGCTATACAATGTACACATGCAGTCGGCAAGGCCATAACTTAAGGATGAATATTTGATCTTTATTACATCCTCAATTACATGAGGATGTAATAAAGATGAAGTCATAGGGACCCTTGTGGCTCTACAAACACAGAAACTATCACTTATTCCTATAATTGATTACAGTTCATTCTGTACATCACCATGCAAAACACAGCGCTCTGATCTATCACTTTGACAAAAGCAGCAGCAGCAAAAAAAATTGTAATTGTCGGAGGCGGTGGCTGGTAGGCGGATTAGCTGTTATTCCAAACGAAAATACAGGCCACAAGTTTTTAAAGTCATCACCTGGTGAAGCAATCACTGACTCAGTGGCATTCATCACCACCCCCATCAACCATCTGCAGCTGTGTTATGATCATTTGCTGCTATGGGTCAACTCAGTGGGCCATATTGGCAACAATGTTTCACTAGAAACTTGCTTAGATGACCCTAATAACAGTGTGTGCTTCCTTCCACTTTGCTGTTTAGAATGCAGTAATCTTCAAGCAGTTAACTTGTTGAAAAGTTGCTTCATTGTGTAACTGCATTCATGCAACATTTCGCACTAAAACGATGCAGTTATCACATTTCTATGGAGCTTTGATTAAAATTTCACGAAACAGCAAAAATAACAGCCTAAATTGTGATGTTGTTGCATTCTATTTTTGTAAAACTAGGTGCAGCACAAGTCTAAGTTCTGTGATGTTCTGATGACTGAATGTATCAACTGTGGCCAACTTTTTTGGTAATTTGGTGAACACAAACACAAGCTCATCAGAGTAGTCGGTTGGAATGCTGAGAGTAGTTATAGAAAACAATAGATATTGATGGTTGTTGACACCAATACCTTTTTTAATATTACAATTATTATTATTATTATAAGGAATTAATTACAACAGGGCACCACTCCAAAATCAAAGAACAATAAGCAAACAGTGATTGCAGTCTTATAAAGGCTGTAACCTAAAATGAAAATTTTTAAAATACCATTCTACATTAACCAGGTGAACAGTGATGGGTTCAATCTGTGCACTGACCTGAGGACCAGCTATGAACACAATACACATGCACAAAGAGTCACACTGGTTTGGGAAGAGATTAATAAATACTATTAAAGATTCAACTCCTGGTGTTGTGACACCCACTGCATTGATGGTTTTGGGGGCAATAAGGGCAGAATATAAGGTAAATCACTAGAAATATGGACAATTTAACTGAAACTTTATTTGCTTTCATCATTAATGAAGTGTCACGCTGAACAAGGGGCACTCACCCAATTTACTGAGATCAGGTGCTGGAACAATGTTAAGTAGTAAGCACAAGTAAATTACACACACTAAAAGCCCCCAGTGCAATTAGTTTACTAATGACACATCTGAGCAATGTGCTTTTGATGTTGTCATGTGTGTCAATAAATGAAATATATAGAGAGCTTTTGTCTGCATAATTTACTGTCCAATAATTAAATGGCCCAACCTTTTGTGTGTGAAAAAGCACAGTATTACACTCCGTGGCCTCACTCAGCTGGGTAGATTACTAAACCAGAGGAGGAGGTGAAAAAGCTTTTGAATTCTTACCCTTATATCCAATGTTAATTGCAGTTCATTTGTGGTTGTAGCTAATGACCATCTGTCTGTCCATCTGTTTAGCCTGTCAGATTTGTAAAAAATAACAACTCAACACAAAAAGGGGAAAAGGCCCCTTATACTGCACCAAATTACAAATACACTTGTATTTCTAATTTGTGTGGAATTGTTTCCTCATGAAATGTCTGTACAAAAGCTGGTCAGTGTTGCAAGATCATACCTATACAGTTAATTCACAGAGCTTGTTCTTTGTTAGATGAATTGTCAGTTGCAAGTTACTCAGACCCATTTGCTTTGATGTCAAATCCATCCAGATGTTTTTCCACAGCCATTAACAATTATGACAGGTTCTGTTGCACTGCTGCAATCATATCTGTTTATCCAGACAAAGCACATGTGTTTCAAACATGAATGAAGGCTTTCAGTACACATTAAGTCTCTTAGTTGTCATTTAAAATTTTTATCCATGTATCCAAGTATCAGAAAAAGCTTGATTTTTTATATATCAACAAAGGAGAAGTACCACACCATTAAATTACATAGAACAGGTAGGTAAAGGTTAAATCTCCACCTTATTATTCGATTTTACTGTTGAAAACTGTCTTTCTGCATGGAGAGATAGACAAACCATGGTCCTAACAAGATTGAAACTGGTCTGGCTGATTAGATAGCTGATTAGATAGCTGATTGGATGTTTCTGAGGCTGAACTCTGGCTAAATTCACATTATTGCTTTTTCTTTAAAAACATATGACTTTTGCTACTTTTATGTCTGGCCTCCACACACCTTCAGCATTTCGAAACCCTTGAAAAAGAGACAAAGTGGTATGGCATGACAGGTATACAGAAATGCAGTGTTTGATAAACTTTGTTAAAAGTGCATTCAATCACATCTGGCTATAGCCACAAAAGACCTCTGATTTTTTTTAAATTAGCACCATATTTATGCATCATCACAGCTCCCAAGTAAGCCTGTTAATGTGCTCTTGTGTTGCTGCAGTCACATTAATGCAGAATTTTTCGACCTTTAGAAAATCATTTAGGATGGATCAAAAACCTCTTTATGCATCCAGTATGTAGCCGTCAAGGTGCTTCTGTAAAAAAAGCTAAGATTTTTGAAGGGAGGCTTGTGGAAAGCAGGTGAAGATACACTTCAGGTTGATGAGCTTGATGGGAGGCAGGTGCGAATGATCAGCCAGGTGAGTTTATTTAATCCAAAGCCAGGGAAGCAGCATCACACTCACAACACGCATAGACACAAAGAAACAGACAAGGAAAAAGAGGGAAAAACACAAGGAGCACTGGGAAATGCAGTTTACAATGGCATCAAAAGTCGAGTCCAGAATTTGGCTATAACATGTTAGTTCATATTCAGAATCTTGTTTGCTTGATCTTTTATCAGTTTAATGTAAATAAATATATAGCTGCTTTTAGACAGTTATAGTCAGGCAAGTTTTTGTCCAGCTGATTGTATTTATATAGTACATTTAACATTTGTAATGTCCAAAGTCTTCCATTCAAAAAACATTTGGTACATGTTAAACTTCAAAAAAAGTGATGTAAAAAGTATTCCTGACCTTGTTTATAAATCTGAACTAACTATACACCATACAATGCATGTATTAGTACAGTAATATGTCCTGTTGTACGTAGTCTCACACCCTGCAATAGTCCCCCTTACCTCTATATGTGCTGGGCTCCAGCCTCATATGACCCTGAAGAGCATAAATGGATACAAAGAATGGATAGACCTTGCATTATAATGCAGTGCAATACAGCAACACTATAAACTTTGGATCCATAATCTCTGACAGAGTATCAAGAAAAATCGAACATTAGGCCAAAGAGAGGCAGCGTTTGATGTAGAGCTGTTAAGTTGGATTGTGTTAGATTGTATCAGCGTTGATCATATTATATTGTTTTTACATGAGGAAAGCCTTTTTTTCCCATTTCCTTGTCTGCTTATTCTAATTATCCATTCTCATCCATCATTATCCATGCCATGGTTTGCTGGTTCAAAGACTTGCTAGAGTTTGGTCCACATTAATCAACCAAGCCGGAGAAAGGAAATGAGACTAGTGCAACAGCTGTTCGTATGCTGCCCTGTTCTCTCTTTACAAGGATTAAAAGCTCAGTGTGCCTCGTTTGGAATTAAAATTTCATTCACTGTAACATTACCCTGATGAACCAGTGGGAGATACAACAACAAAACATCTTATGTTCTATTGCCAAATCAAGGGAGGCAGCTGAAAACACAATGGCTTCAGATGAATAATAAATCTCTGTTTCATTTACCGCGCTACCGCCATCTATCCTTTCAGCTTGCCAGAAAAACAGGGGCTACTGCCTTTATGGAGGAACTGCCTCTGGAACCAACCGCTGAAAGAGTGTTTTGGTCTCATGCAGGCTCTCTGCATTTGGAAGTGACTAATACTCTGTTAGATAAAAGCTTGACTTGCTTTGAATATGCCCTTTTTTCATCAGCTCATGCATATTTCAGCCCCTAAAATCGTCTCCTGTCGTCTACATCTATGGGTTTTTGCTGCTAAAAGGTCTCACGCACTCACACTTGTCTCTCCTCCTCACTTGAGGAAAATGAAGAATTCATAAGTCTTCCCCTTTTTTCTTTTGCTTTTTTTGGTGGATCAAAGTTAATGTGTGACTGTGAAACTTTAGTGAACGTGGTTGATGAGTACCATGTATGCATTTGCATGGGTGTGTGTTCTTGCGTTTGTGTATGTCTGCGCATGTTTGTGTGTGCCTAGATAGACCTCTGGGAAAGTGTGAGTATGAGTTCTTATACACTACTGTACACTACTGCTGTGATCATAAGCAGTAATATGCTTGCTAAAATAGTCCTCTAACATGTGGGTTGCACCTTTCCAGATTTAGGATTTCATTTCACACCCACAACACACAAGCAAACAGTGTCCCTGTCCCAGCCCCTGTGGGCCGACTCTTGGTAATGTGTGGTATATTTGTGTCAGGACTGAGATCACATTAGCACATCTAACCACATCCTGTCAACACAAAGTCACTGTACGAGCAGGATAAAGAGGGAATTACTTCACTTTGATGTATGATGCCAGAGTCTTGCAGGAACTTCCTACATCCTCAAAGTCAACTTTTTAAAAGGTAGAGGCAAGCTCGTGCCTCAGCTGGGAAGGAAGGCAGGTTGCAGACATGTTTTGGGGATCACGAGTAATCACTCTGAGTTTGGGCCATTCCAGTCTGGCCTAGTTACTGTTGCTGCTGTAGCAGATTAAATTACAACAGTCTGAGAATTCTGTTCTTTTAGATGATTCATTGGCTCTTGCTTTGTATTCAATGCTTATGAGGGGGGAGTGTGACCTTTGCATACAGAGACAGAGAGTCTTCCAAATTCTTTCCCAACAACTTTCAACAAGGGTTTTAGCAGCAGTTTCACTTCATGTTGTATTCCTTTTTTCTTTTAAGCTGTACTATAAATGATAAACTGTTTCTTAAAATGTTATTTGAGGTACAAACACAAATGATCACTGTCGTATTTGCTGATTTTCAGGGAATACCTGGTGGTGTGGCTCTATATTGCACCTGTTGTCCAGCTAAACATTGTTTTTACTCAGTGTTTCTTCATGACTTCCGAGGCATTTTTTAAAGAACATAAAAATCATGTTTCAGTATTCTTCAGATTTCATCAATTTCAGCTTTAAGAGCAGCGTAACAGTCGCTGAAAACATTTTTCTTGCTGATTTTGTGTAGATCTCTCTTTGCTCCATCTGTGTACAAGTTTATTCAGGGACAATGTGACATCACCACTGGGTGAAGTTACAGGCTCAACAGATTTAGACCAATATCTTTTTTTTTGCGGATTTAAGCCCAAATTCACAATTCCAGCCTTATCAATGCTTCTTTCAGTTGACACTGAAATTGTGTTTGCAGTTGCTGACAGCAGGTAACTGATTTAACACAATTGTCTCATTTTGGGGGCTTTTTCACTAAAACTACACAAAAGGAGAAATTTTAGAGTTTTGCATGTGCAGTTATTGTGGTGCTGTATTGTAATTTTAACAATCATTACAGACTATTATTCT
Organism: Acanthurus tennentii; assembly: GCA_029783805.1. Lineage (NCBI taxonomy): Eukaryota > Metazoa > Chordata > Actinopteri > Acanthuriformes > Acanthuridae > Acanthurus > Acanthurus tennentii. Next base: position 1,467,404 of record JAPZDZ010000021.1, read on the forward strand.
TTACTTTATAATACTAATGGTGAGTGCCTCAATGTACCTGTTGTTTCATACTTGCTATCTTAAAGTGTCAATAGCAAATTAAAACAGGTAAGTAGAGAGAACCTTTTTTTCAGAATTGTTTTTAATTACAACATAAGATGACCTGTGATACCATTATCATCAGTTTTGCTTTTGTATTATGATGTTTCTTTTCCAACTAGTTACTTTACGTTTCATAATAACAGCATAGTTTGTTGACATTGGATCTAAAACATCTTTCTCAAAATGTTATTCATGTTTTTCAAAAAAAGTTACTCTGGGTAAGCAGTAACTAGCTTTTCCAGAATAAGGAAACCATGGTACCAGTAAAATGAAATGTAACTGTATTTCCTTTCCCCAAGTGAACAAGTAAACACCCTCCCCTGCCTTGTTTTTCATGTTCTAGGCTAGTCAAGAACCTTTTAACAGAGGAAACAGGGCTGGTACCGCCAAGTATACTACAAACAGCATCTGAAGGAGGTCACTCATTAAGTAACACCACTGCTACATCTGACTAACCACTGGCAGCTTTGCTGTAACACACTCACTCACCCACTCCTCCCTCCCCTCCAACTTCTTCAACTGTTCCCTCAGTCTCTCAGAAGGCAGTTGGGCCAGGAGGGATGGGTGGGCTGAGGAGGGCTGCTGCTCTGAGAGAGGGAGGGATGGTTTGATGGAAGGATGAGGCGGATGGGAATGGAAGGGCTTTGGCTTGTTCATTTGAATAATCAGAGCATGATGTCACTGATTGCAGCACATTGCCCATACCACACTCTTTCCATGACTCCTCTCCCTCATTCTGCTTCTATTTTAGATGACTGGCGTGGACATTGGTAGAAAATTATTTTTAGGCTAAGATTCACTTTACTTTTACCTTCCTTAAAAAATGTGTACTCAAAAGTATGAGAACTAAGGAAATAAACTGTGACTGGATAAGAAGACATCCTGGATAGGAAACATCCCATTACCCAAGGAAAACCTTTGCAAGCTCTGTGAGAATGTTCTGACAGAAAACATTTGGCAGCCTAAAGTTAGATTCTGGGTTTATTTTAGATGAATTTGGCATCTCTAGACAGTGTTTTGTTTCCATCTGCAACAATAAAACTCTTAGCACCACACACTAGCTTCTTCACCATAGCAAAGATGGCTGAGGCTCATGGATATTGTAATATTTCAAGCCACTGGATAAGCCATAATCAGAAAACATGATTCCTCAGAAGCAAAGTTGAAAATATTAAACATGCAGTCAGTAAATAAACCTGTGTTATCGTAAAAAAGCAACTTAACACTTTGCTTTAACTTGATCATGGTTCATACACATAGTGGAAAAAGGCATTGAAACCACACACATTCACATTCACACTCCTGCCTGACTCCTCTCAGTGGTTATGCATATCATTTGAGTGTTTTCATGATTTCTAGTTTCAATGTACAAAATCTGTATAACAACAGAATCCTCTTAAAAGAAAAATATATCCATCTTGATTGAGTGGCCAACTCTCCAACAATAAAACGGCCTGGTGATGTCTGATGATGAAAGCTGTAAACATGCCAATCTTATCACTGACACTTTCACCCTGGTTATAAAGCCCTGTCAAATCAATTCATCAAATACATTTTAGCCATGTCATTGCCAAAATAATAAATCCAGCATGTAAGCTACTCCCTCGCTACTTGTCATAGCAGCAGTAGAATGTGTTGTTGCCTCAAAGTTTTGCTTTAGCACCATTACTCCATGGTGCTCTGAGCAGCAGCTCTTTCAAGCACCAACAGTTTGGAAAGTTACAGGTTACATCAGAAAACTCCACTTTTTTCTCAATAAAATACAATCCACTTTTACTATTATCTGTGATAGTTGTTTGTATGTGAGAGAAAGTGCCGTAAAGTGATACCTAATTAATCCTACCTGCTCACCTGAGTTCTGAGTTACTTAGTGCAGAAAAGGCAATTACATTGAAGAGTGACTGAGAATCCATTTTCCCTATTATAAGTACGTGTACGATCAAAATTATTTATAAGCTGTTATTATACACTTGAATATTTACATAATGTTGCTTTAAAATGTAACTTCTAGAGGAGCCTTTTCAGTAGAGATACACACTTAACCAGTTGCTCCCCTCACTTCACGGCTCTTTGGAAATATTGCGTTATAAGTTCATGGTTTGATGCCACCAAATCATTTTCCTTACGACACAGTCAATCCTGAACTCTTCATTCTTTCTCTCTCTCTCTGTTCTCTTGCTTCATTGTCTCCTCTGTCCTCCATCCATCTCTCCCACTATCTCTTCCCCTTCATGCCAACTTGAAGGCTGGCCCTTGAAGTGTTTGTCGTGGCCTTGCTTGTTTGTTATGTTATGGAGCTCCGTCCGCCCTTCTTCAAAAACAACCATCCCTGACTTCTTCTCACTTGCCCCTCCTTTTTTACTTTCTTTTATCTCTTTCTTTTTCTGTTTCTAAGTTTTTTTTTCCATACTTGAGATGGACACAACTTCACGCTCTAGCAGTTGACCTTCAGTACGTTAGTTAAGTGGAGTCCATTTACAAAAGGGCCTCTTCACCTGTCTCTGCTGATTGCCCATGTGTGCCTTCCCTATAATTCTTTATGCACTCTACTGGCTGATATTGTTGCAGATATTGAACGCCTCACTATTATGTCTCCTTGTTTTACACTTCTATTAAAGCTGCATCATTTGATGTATGTTTTATTGGCACTGCAGTCCAGGCTGTTTTTCTTAAACACTGTTTCAATGCCACTGTTTGCCCATATACCCTCATGCTTCTTTTTGTATATTACATCATAAAATTGTATTTGAAGTTGGACCTGACATGAATCTTTCTTGTTTTTCTAGATATCTTCAGTGATCTGTGTACAGCAGCACTCTCTGACTCGGATGAAAATGAAGCCAGTACTTAAGGAGATGTGTCTCAGGACAGCAGAGAAACATGGCTGACTATTATAGTTCATTTATGGGCTGCAAACATTTTTGTTGGATCATAAACATGACTTATGACTCTTTCCTGGTTTTTCAACTGTAATTTCCTAAGCTGGACTTTAAATATCAATGATATTTAGTTTTCTACTTGTTGTTCTTCATGTTAAGTTTTGTGCATCTGGATCATTAAAAGCTTCTCAGTGAAGCCCTCTGGAAAGAGTTGGGACCTTAACATGCCAGAATTCCACAGCAGGAAAGCCATACAAAACTTTTAAATCAAGGAAGTGCCGGCAGTCATCTGTGGACAACTGAAGGCTGCATGGATGAGGACCCTGAAGTTTATATCCAAATGCAATTCCTGAGTGGATTGGACGGATACCTGAAAACTCAAATCCCATTTCTGACTTGGATAACTTTAGGGAAAAGTGATAAATTTGATGTGCTGGTTGTGAGCAGGCCTTGGCAAAGTGCCCTGTTTTGCTGCTATGCTGTGCTGATGCAAAACTCATTCAGACCTGCTGCTGACTCGCTTCAGCATCTTCAACTTTTCAGGTTCAAAATACAGACACTTCACAGTAGCTGTGGAATAATGTAGAAGTTGTCCTGCTTGCCTTTCTGTGTCCTGGTAGAGCTCCCACATACTGTCATTACAGTACATCACATTTATTATCTCAACATGCCCTTTCTCACACCCTGTAGACTGGCAAATTATCTGTGTAAATTGCTCAGAGAGGTTGAAAGTTATCTCCCTTTCATATTTGAACTTATGAGCCAGTAGTTCTTTGTGCACTGACTGGAAAATGCTTCTTTTACATATGGTTCGCTCAACCTGGTAAAAATCTTTATATTACACAGCTAAAATGATTTGTTTTTAGACAGAAAATTCCCTATAAATCACTACTGAGAGACTTTAGAGATCTTCTCATTCTCTGTTGCAAATTCTTGAATTTGAAATTGTCTAAACGCTGTCCTCTTTTTGCATATGTAGCACAAGGACATCATGCATATTATAACCACAATACATTATACAGGACATTCTGTATCAAGACCATGTAGTAGCCGATGTTGTATGTCTGCCTTCTGGGGCAGTGTAAAATTGCTTGTTTTCCTAAAGCAGCAGTCTGCTGTATCTGTGAGATTAAAGAAGCTATAAAGATACTTGGAGTTGAGCAGAACTGCAGGGTTGGATGTTAATTTTCCATGGATTTGTTGCTGTTCACATTACACATAGTCATTTGACTTATTGTAAATATAGAATAGAATAGAATTATTGACATGCTGCTTAAAAAAAATTGTTTGCTCCGTCAAGGGTGTAAAATACGAGAAAATGAAATTCTAAAAAAATTCCCTTGATCAGCTAATGATAGCTAAATTACTTCCCAGCAGAAAATGCATGTGAGAAATAATTCAGTCATAATAGAAGAAGAAGCCAGAAGAAGCTGTTGGTGGAGTTGAAGCTTTCATCTTCTTTAGATGAATGGGGTGGTGGTGTAATGGAAACAGATTTATTTCTGTGGCATGTTATACTACTTGGTCTCATCTTTACATAATGGGATTTTAACTAGTAGGCTTTTTGGAAACATTTCCCCATTTATATTGCTGCATGCCAGCTCTGATCTATAGGCAGAACATATCTAAGCATTGTGTCGTTGATTTATATGTGTGTACGCACTTCACATACAACAGCTTAAACAGCCCTTCAGACAATCATAAACTTAACATGAGTGTGCAAGGATGTTGCAGAATTTGTAAATTTAGACCATTGCATGTATGCTCATTTTCAATGAATGACCAGTACTCAGAATACAGTATGAGTTTATGCATACAAATTTCTCCATGTTCTGCTGATTTATCTCCACATCCATAAAGTGGCTTATGACTAGCGGCGTTATGATACATACTCGATCAGAGACCAGATTGATTGTATCCTAACCTTGAAATTCCTTTAAGGATCTTTGAGCTGGGTTGTTTTGCTGAATCCAAGCAACAGTTCAGCCTTTGAACAGCGTTATCAGATTCATGAGAGTCTCTTGAAGTCCATGTTAAAAGCGCCAGTGTTTTTGTTACTGAGATATTAACATTTGTTAGCAATTTGTGAGGGCGGCTACCAGAAGCCAGGTAGGCTGAAAAGCATTTCTTTGACAGATCATGCTCAAGTCCTTTTTTTCTAAACTACAACATGTTGTGGAATAAGTCAGGGAGCTGTGAGGCCATTTGCTGCAAGTGATTTTTCAGGAAAATGTTTTTTTAGTGAGCAGCACGTAGGCAGTTTCCTAACATCAGCTGTATGTGTTTCACTTTGTCAGAGAGGAAAATAGCACTGCACACTCAATGTTCATTCACAGAGAGGGCCAGGAGGACATCTTGGTAAATGTAAATAAACATCAGTGTTAGTGTAATATTGCATATTTTTACAGGGCATAGATCCTTTTTCTGTATGACTGCTGTATTGTTGTACACCATTTTCTCTCTCAATTTTTTTTTTAAGTGTTGTATTGCATTTCTACTGACAGATTGAATTATGTGAACTGCTCACTAAGAAATACGAAACAGCACCACCATACAAATAGATGGCAAGTCACATCACAGGAAGGAGCCCAAATTTCCTCTTTGTAGCAGTTTAAATGACAGCTCCTTTGATTTGCATGTAACATACTGGAAAAGGAAAGACTAAACCAAAACAGTATCAAAAGGCTAAATATTTTCCTGCTGAGAGACACAGTTGCTCTCTTAGAAAGCTACAATAAGTATCTACAAGCTTAAGAAACCCAGACCTTAATGAGCAATTTAAAGTAATGGTTGGGTGGCTAGGTGGATGGATGGATGGGTTAGATTGATGGATAGAATAACAGATAGATAGGGAGATGGATGATGCATTGATGGCCAGGTGCAGTGTGTGGATGAATTACAGATGGATTGATAGACAGATTGACAGATCAATAATTTGACACTGTAACTGGATAAGGATCTGTAACAGAAGGCCAAACTCAATTACATGTCAAAAACAGGAACACTAGTCATACTGTAAAAAAAACACTCCTCTTGAACATGCTATATATTTTGTTTATCATATGTTCAATGAAAAATATTGTGTCTTTGTAAAGGAAATATTTATATTGTACTGAATCCTGCTGCAATTTGATTGCCATGTAACTATATTATAGAATGTATCAAGTCTGTATATTGTACAATCTGTCATTGTAATGTACATATAGGTTCATTGTGAAAATATGCATTTACAATATGAATTTTGTCACCTTTTTCTATTTTAAAACTTAGTCCATTTTTCCAAATGCATGCAAGGCTCAAATTTGATACATAGAGGTGCTAGATTTAACATTACAACCACAAGTAGACCATGTTAGTTCCTGTTGAAATATGAATGTTTCTTACCAGGGCATGTAGACCATGTACTATCAGCCAGCATCCTTTGATAACAGCCACTTTGCATTAACCAGACAAAGCTAACTACATTAAATAATGCCATTACTATAGTGGAGTGTAGTCAGTTTTATAGATATCTGCATGCACAGCCAACTTGTCAATTTAGCTGTCCACCACACTAACCACGGTAAAATATGTCCTTTTATTATACCGTTTCCTAAGTCTCTCTCCAGCTGACATCTTCAACTGTCTGCACTCCTTCCTAGCTGTAGAGGTATAGTGATTATTCATTTAAACTGACTTAAGCATACTAAATGTGCAATATAGAGGAAACAATCAAAAAGAATTACCTCTGTGGTAATCTTCAAAACAGTTACCATTTATGGACGGTGACACATTCCAGAAACAAGACTGTTTTCATGCCTCAATATGCTTGGACAAATAACCTTACACCCTGATTAACAGAACATATATTTAACTACAAAGCACAACAGAAATGTAAGGCCTGGGAAATATGTTACATGGTCATCTGTAAATATGGAATAAATATAAACTTGTTCAACTTGTTCTTTCTGTCAGCCAAGTTTATTTCTCAGTTTGCTAGTCTTGGGTAGCCTGGTTATTGAGCCTCTGTCATCCCCTCTCAATGAATGTAATCTTCTGTAATTCTGTGAATGTTTTTTTTGCCTTGTAAAAGAAGTCATTATGAGATGCTCCACATTACAACCTAACGTCTTAACATGACACATTTTGACACAGGTGATTAAGGGACAACTTACCTGATTTTAATTGATAAATTAGCTTGGTTACTTGCTGCTGCTGCTGTTCTTAAGCTTAGACAAAAAAATAAATAAATAAATAATGAGGCTAATTATGTGGTATAATGTCCAAATAACAAACTGTATGTGTGCAGTGTTGTAACTGATCACAGAATGGTGACAGCACTCTCTGAGCAAGACATGACTACACAAATTACAGAAAAAATGAGTAGCGTTGGCTGGTATTCAATGTAGCTTCCACTGATAATAACTGCTGTAGCCAAAATGCTGTTTATTTTCAGTACGTTTGTCTTGCAGTATGAGCAGTATGATTACCCTCAGATTAACCCTGCAAATAAAGCAGTCTAATCTGACACAGCAGCTAGATATCTGACCTGTTGGACAGTTTTTGGTGCAGTTGTCTGATTTCTAGAATCTACAGATACTTTGATGAATGAAGTGTTAATATAATTTTGTGTGCTGACAATATGATCTCTGTTAACTCCAGACACATAGCAGATCTTTTTCCTGCTTCACAAAAATTGAACAGTTTAGAAAATTCTACCAAAATCATTAGCATTCATGTGACAGCTGCAAACTCATCTGTCTGTTCACTGGCAATCAAGAGGAAATCTTTTCAAGTCATCAGGGGTGCAATCATACAAAAAGTTCTTTACATCCTCCCTGACTTTCTCTGTGCATCTGTTGACAATGTAGAGCCATGAACAAGATAACAACATAAGAATTTCACTTGTTTTAACAGTGAATTTGGCGTTCCTGTCATGCACTGAGAAAACATAGTCTCTTTGCTATCTGCTGAACAGAAGACTGAACCATACAGCGTGCTGCACTCAGCAGGCTCAAACTCTGAGACTCAGAGAGAAAAAATCAGAGTGTGAATGGAAGTGATGTGATCTTTTTCCAACACCTAACTGTGTTCTCCATCTCCCAGACCAGACTTGTGTCAAGAAAAGACAGGCGTTCGAATAAGATGTTATCAAAGTCTGTGCCAGCAGGCGGTGAATTCACTTACCGTCTGAGAAAAATCCTCACTGTCCGTCATCGCAGCTTGTTATATGATGATTTAAGACTGTATTAAAATGAAATGTAAGTTGGGTTGAGAAAGGGAAAGAAATAGGAGGGGAAGAAATAAAAAAACAGACTATATCTATACTCTGTTTTTGCTGTGGTCATGGATGTCAAAGTGATAAGTGTAAATGGCTTTCCTGTACGTTAGAAAGTATGTGATGAAATACAGGGATTGTGAAAGGCCTTGGTGTATTTCTGTTCTTTTGTGAGTGATCAACGGCTCCTCAGGTATGGCGGAGTGGCGCCTCTGCATCATTACCATTCAAGTCGGCCTCTGCTCCCCCATCAAGGGAAGGAGAACAAGCGATTAATGTTAGACTTAAAGCATAATGTATTCCCTCTGTCTGTGACTGGTGCTAACTCTTTTATCTTTCCACTGCCCCCAGTTGAAACTATAATTTAAAGAGAGGAGACGTGTGTTATAAAGTCTAAAGCACTCCAGATCGTCTGTCTGGCCTCAGAGTTAAGGCTGCCATTTACATCAGAGTGGTAACGGAAGCTTATTTTTCACACTGTATCTCAAATATATATATATACAGTGTATATATATATATATATATATATATACACTGTAAGAAATAATAAGGTCATTTAACTTAAAAGTCTTTGTTGAATTTTTGCCACAAAGAGCTGAGTTCTTTGAACATACCAATATCTTTTCAATCAAATAAAGCAAGCAAGTTA
>JAPZDZ010000021.1:1493493-1508969 GCA_029783805.1 Acanthurus tennentii
CTATCTCAGGGTAGATCAACTCAGAGTTCAGGGTTAGACTCAGAGTTTGTTAAACCTGCTTTGTGAAACGGACCCCATATCTTGCTTATTGAGACTCTTAATTTTCAAAAATGAATATTTGTGGTTCAAACAGAAGTTGTGTGTAGTAACTAGTATGACAATGTATCCCTCCAGCCTAAATTTTTGTGCGGTTGTGGGGTAGCCAAATGTGGTTGTTAAGGTTTTGGTCCCTGTATTGGCATGACAGTACCAAGTATAGCAACTGACATGACACCAAAATACTGCACATTGTTGTTTATTTAAAAAAAAAAAAAAGAAAGAAAAAAGTCTTGCTTCTTACACCCCAAATTGTCACAGAAAGTCAGTTTATTGTTAAATCCTTTGGATTTTAATGTCAGAAAATAGGTGTGTACTGCGTTTAGACTTAACAATCTCAACAAAAATCTAGTCCTAATCTTAATAAAAGTTTTCCACTACTTTGTTTTTTTTGTCCAGATGCCTCCAAAATGGACACTCCCTTCTGTATCAGCTGAGCCTTGTATTCAGTGCTAACTAGCTAAGTGGCTAGCTAATGTCAGCATGGTATATTTCGTAGATAACATGGTGAAAAGTACACTTCTTTTATATCCCTATGTTAAAATTGTTCTAATAAATGCCAGAGCATGCTAATGTTAGCCTTTGCTCAAATTACCAGTGTGTTTAAGTACAGAGTTCTGGTTTGGCTGAAGACTTTTAGTCTTATCTCATTTCTTTTAAGGTAAATCTAAACACACCAGATATAAAGTGTTTACTAGTCAATAGAATCTTGGATAGGTTCAGGCGGGCTGTTGACCTGTTTCATGTCGTTTACACCTAGCAAGATGAAATGTGTATTTACCTGCTCATCTCACCCACCGAAAGAAGGCAAACAAGTGTTTTTCCAAAAAAATGTTAAATTATCCCTTTAACACACAAGTTTTAAAAACATTACAGATCTGATTCCTAACCATTTATCAAAGATTTTAATCCTAACAAATTTATGTCAGCCAATGCCTCTCCATTTTTCCGTCCTTTGTCCTGGGTCACCTACTGGAACTCATTTTTCTAAGGTAATTTATTTTTATTGGCAGGTTTACAGGGAGCATAAGTAATTTCACACTTTCTGCACTGCTAGCTATTACAATAAGCAACTTGACAGTTTGTGATTTAATTTTAGCTTTCTGTTATCAAAGCCATTGATTCAAAGCACTTTACATAAAATCAAAGTTAGATATTCCCTCAGTGGAATGTTTTTTTTTTTGTTTTGTTGTGTGTCATTGAGCAATATTTTTGCTGTACCACATGTAGAGAGTGGACAAAGAGGAGGATCAGGTGTGGCTATGTATAGGTTTTTTTTTTTCTTGATGAACTGGCTGTTTACACTCTGCAGTGTTAGGTTCACTGACTTTAGGTCATTAAGAAAGATGTTTACAAAATAAGGAAAAATACTTCTAACATTGTTAAAATCTATCAAATTGTAACATTGTTGATTATGTTTTTGGAATTTATTGACACTAATAATAATAACAAAGTCCAGTGTTATGCTAATAAAATAAACTAAAAAAATTCAAACTCAAAAAGCCTCACTAACAAGGCTAAGTAACCTTTGACATGCTTTACCAGTTTTTCATGCACTGCCCCATTAGTGACATTCTGGTTCTTCCTATTCAGGACATCAACTCCCCATGCATAATTACAGACAACGTTCAGGGGTTTGAAGATGGAGAGAACACTGACTACGAGACAGTGTTCGTACTTGTAGACTTTGATTCTCCTGAGTACAGCTACCTCTACAAACGCGAAAACCGCATTATTGGACCTCCTGTTGTGCTGCACTGTGCTGCAAAAGAAGAAGTAAGTCACTGATTCAAAATATTTATACACTTTTTTTTATTATTACTTATCTTCCCAGTATCTCAAAAACATTGACTCACCTGTGTCTTAATCAATTTAAAGATTCACTCTAAAATTCTATCCCAGGAAATATATTGTTCCCTGAGAGACAGGCTTCATATTAACTTTGGCATTAGCAGCTGCAAATATATAAAAAAAAAATTAGATAGTAATCAGGAGCTGCATCTGCTTGCTGTGATGTTTGTCCAATAGAAACTTCACATGAGGTGTTAACACTTAACATGAACAATATGCCCTGACTGTGACTGCTGTCAACAAGACAGAGCACTCTGCTCATTTGTCAGCTGAGGACAGCACAAACAAAAGTACAGGTTAATTCTCTGCACTGCAGAGCATCATAAAGATGTATGTCTGTTGATTACAGGATAAATGGTGGAAGGTCTTTCATCTACATCGCACATTAATTTAGAACGGAAAAAAATAATTTAATATTCTGTATATGATTTAATTATCTGGTGTTGTACTTCATTCAGTGTTCTTATTAACATGACCTGTGCTGTTTCCTTTCCTCACAGCCTTTACAGTTTTCATGTCGGCCTCTCTACTCCACCACAATGCTTAATCTGTCACTGTGTTTCACTGGCTTCAGAAACAAAGAGGAAATGGTGAGTTGATTAACTTATTATTATGATTAGTTAACCCCTAACCCTATTTAAGAAGTGTTGGTGGCACTTCCAAACGGTCTCTTTGGTTGCGTTAATACAATGATTTATTAAGTATGCATTCTGAAGCTGGACAAATACTGAAGTTTTTAAATGGTACTTGAGGTGCTTGAAACGATCAGAAAAGTCCAATACTAAAATACCTTGAGGATAGCCCCCATTTAATGAAAAAGTCCCTGCTTAAAGTATTTAAAATTTAGATAAATCATATTGTACTTTCATATCACTTATCACATATCACTTTCATATTTCAGTTCTTTAAAATGTGGGGTGAACAGTATTTGTAATGGAGTTTTCTGTCCTCATTTGCACTTTGCTTTAGTGCATTGTCCTTGTTTCATGTTATTCATTAACACCGTGTCTGCATTTTATCTAAGATCTTTTTTGAACATTGGCAACATGCCTTCTCGTTTGGTTGAGTTTAGTGCTTACTGCTCCTTGCTGCTATTAACTAGAGGATTGCACACTAAAAATATCACTAAAATGTTACAACCCTGCTCAACTTTATGCAACGCAGTGCACCCCCTACTTTGTCTTGTTAAGTTTTTATAATAAACAGTGAGGTGAAAAATCAGTGCAAATTTACGGTCTTAAACAGGCTCTTTAAAAGGAGCTATAGTGGCTCTCAATGATGAGGTGGATATGCCTCTGTAACAGCCGCATGCAGTCAAGGCATGCTGCCATTATGCATGTGCTTTTCTAAGCTAAAACTAGTGACACAATATAGTTTTATTGTAATTCATTTTCCACCTAGTGCCAAGTATACATGTTATACGTGGCTTTGAAAATATATCCTCATTTAATCATTAAAGAGTTCCAGGTTTGCAGGTTGACTTGAACAATGTAGAAAAATATTAATTTCTTACTTGTTTGTTTGTTTATCATGTAGAAGAATTTAGTGAATCTTGTTCACCACATGGGCGGGACCATCCGTAAAGACTTCAGCACCAAGGTTTCTCATCTAATCGCAAACTCTACTCATGGAGAAAAATACAGGGTTTGTACATGCTTACTTGTTTCCTCTGATCTAAGAGTCTTTTCATTCTTTGTATGTCTGACACTGTGCAGAAGAGCTGTGCAATATTGTTAAAAATTACATCAGTGGAAACCTTTTCCTCCTCAAAGTCTTCTGGGCTGTATTTTGTTAGACAAGACAAAATTTATCGAGTGCTTGTTTGTTTCGTGACAGGCAGCCGAGGTGATTTTTCATTTGAAAGTGTGATGCTAACTATAAAAAGGAAAAAAAAGAAAAAAGAAAGGAACTGTTTCAACACAATTTCACAGATTCTCATGCTCGTTTTTGATTTGTGACTGAAGTGAAAACTGTTTGTACCTGTCGTATTTGCACTGTGATTCTGAGTGACAGGGCGATCAGGAGTAATGAACACAGACTGGGGAGACTGATTTACTGTGAGAATATGCACCGCAACTATTTGAAGAATTTATAGTTATAAATTTGTGCTCTAATAAATGTTATGCCCTCCTTTCTGTTATTATGTCTTTCTCTGTCTGCCTCATATCTTTGTTGCACATGAACTAATTTGTGTAACTTTATTATATCTTTTTGTGTCCTTATCTCTCAGCTGGCGGTGTGCATGGGGACGCCCATCCTCACTCCATCATGGATTCATAAGGCCTGGGAGAGAAGAGATAAAGTGTAAGTTGAAAATCCTCAAAGGAGGCCTGTGTGCTATTGTTCTGCTGAAGCGTTTCATTGTTTTAGAATATTTGGTCCCTAAAAAAAGAACACAACCACATATTTTTAACATGGAACCCTTAATTTGAAGTAAGCTGGGCATTTCATTGTTGTGGTTTTGCTTTTGTCTTTACTGTGCTCTGACAATTTAGGAAAATGTGTGATATCCAACATTTTACAATTGCTTTTGTCTTTTAAAGATAACCAACACAAAAAAAGAGGGGTAATGGAGAGTAGTTAGTAGTGAACATGTCCAGGATCTCCTCAGTTTGGATTCAGAGGGAGCTAGAATGAGCTTTTAACATAAAACTAAGAAAAACTAAATAATAAGACATTTGGACACCATTTTGAACATCAGTCATCTTCTGCCAGCTCCAGCAGTGCTCAGGATTCTGCATTGACATTCAAATGTGTGTTTCATGTTCAATAAAACATAAAACATGCTGCTGACAACTGCTTACCTTACTCGCAGAGGAAAAAGATGCATAAAAAGTGATGTAGTTTGTTCCACTTTTTCCTTTTGTTCGTATATCTAAAACATGTAAAATGCCATGGCACGACAAGAAGCTTCAAAAACAAACTGAAACATAAAAAAAACATGCAACAGTGTGATCATATGTTAATCCTTTTTGAACTGTACAAAGACCATATATTTAATGTTTTACCTCATTAACTTAATTGTTTCTTGCAAATTTGCTCATTCTTAATTTGATGCCAGCATCAAGCTGGGACTGGAGCAACATCATGCTGGGAAAGTTGTGGATTGTTAAAAAAAAAAAAAACATGCTTTCAACATTTCTCTGGTAAATAGCCATTGGTAACAGGTAGTAGGAGCATGATTTGGTATGAAAGGAACATCCTCAAAGGGGCTGTCGATACAAGCAAGGATGGGGGGAGGGACACTTTGTGAAACACATAATGATAAAAAAGATACTCTCCCAGGGGCTCCAAAATGCATCGTAAAATTGTTATTGATAGCACAGTTCCTTTGCAAGTGATTTTATTCTGTTTCACATTTTACATGGAGTACGACTTTTATTAGGAGCAGGGTTTTAATATAAAAACCTGACGACATGGTTTAGATGGTATGAAGTTTCCTTTATGTACTTTAACCCTAACCCTATCTGTGCCTAGAAGGGCTAATTTTTAAATGGCTGGGATTCCTTTAAGGTCATGCATGAAATATGCTTTTTATCATTTATACATTCTCGGTTAGATATTCAAGCTTTAGATCATGTTATAATTACAATTGTGCAATCAAACATATTTAGGGTTTACTTATATTGTAACTTCATAGTAATGTATTTTTGAAATCTTTTATCCTCTTTATATTAAGATGTTTTCTCAAATGAGGGGTTTCTGGTTAATAACGAATTATAGTAAATAAAACCTAGTGGACATTTAGTGATTACAAAAGACCGAAATTTCTGAAATAAAGACAGGTTTCTCATTAATTTTTATAATAGTTGTTTTATTTATGCACCGATACTATTTAAATTAAACAACAAATGGAAAATGTTTGGGGAAAAAAGTGCACTTGACAGTTGTGAACCCCTGCTTTTATTTAAAGATCTTTTAAATACTTGAACAGAAAATGCAGTTTTTTGGAGGATTATAAAATTTATTTGTACTCTTGTTTCTTCCACATGTATTAAGGCACTTCCATGCAGGAGAAGAAGAATTTCGAACAGAGTTTAAAGTTCCTCCATTTCAGGACTGCATCCTCAGTTTTTTGGGTTTCTCAGATGAAGAGAAGGCCAACATGGAGGAGAGGACTCTCAAACATGGTTAGTGTGGCAGCATACAGATATGTGTCTTAGTATGTATTTCTGTAGCAGTTGTTTTTTCTGTTTGTTTGTTAATTTGTTTTTTTTCTCTCCTTTGGGTTGTGGTTCTGCTTATGTGCAATAAACTAGTTAGCTGCTTACATTTTTGCAAAAAGATACTTTGTACAGCACTTACACTCTTGCATTTGTGGTTTTGAAAAGATGGTGAAAAGAAATGACACCACCTTTCAAACTCTTGTAGTTTCTTTCTGTTGGGAAATCCAATGCTCAGCAGAACTGCTGGGACTATTCACAGTTACTAAGCCATAACGGTTAATTTGAAGTCTGAGAAAGGGATTCCACTAACGACACATTCAGGACACTCATACAGTTACAACTCCACAAAAAAAGTTAAGCTGATCCCCGTTTTTTTTGGGATGTGTTTTTATGTGTAATACCTTTGTATATATTTCATTATCATCTCCCTGTTTTTCTGTGTTTTAGGTGGCAATTATCTTGAGGTTGGGGATGAAAGATGCACACACATGGTGGTGGAAGAAAACTCAGTGAAGGAGCTGCCGTTTTCTCCTAGCAAGAAACTCTTTGCTGTTAAACAGGAGGTTGGTCCCAAGTATTTTGGCAAGAGTGGAGAATATTTTAGTACTGCTACTAAAGACAAACAGGTCTGACACCTCCTAGATACTGGTCAAGTACTGTCTTGACATAAAAAAATAATCATTATACTCTGAAGTTTTGCAACAGGAGAGTACAGACTTGAGGGGTACTGGAGGAAAATCATGAATCCTCTCAGTTTGTTCTTCCAAACAGAATGCCAAATGATCATCTGATCAGGATTCCTTTTAGGCTAAACTTCAGTCAATTCTGTCTCTGCTTTCCCTCTCCCTGTCTGTGCTGTCAGACAGAGGGATCAATAATGGATTTCCCCTTCAAGTGGGTGAATAATTTGGACCAAGGTAGAGCAGTGGTTTAGCTGTAGTTGTAACCCCACAATCAATGGTGCCTTTTCTTGACTGTGCCAGTTTCATTGGTTGGTTCAAAGAAAGTGTCATTATGGGATACATTCTTTGTTGTTTACCTATCTCTGTCTGAATCTTGGAGTCCATGAAAAAGTGAAAAAATAACCTATCTCTCTTCGGTGGTAGTGGTTCTGGGGAAGCATTCAGATGGACGCCAGGGCCGGTGAGTCAATCTACCTCTACGAGCAGGTGAGTGCGTTAGGTTTATGTTACTATTTGTAAGCAAAAAGGATAAAGTAGATATGCAAAATACACAGCATAAATTTACTGCATTTATTGTTTGGAATATTTGCAAACAGCATATTAAATTCTCTTGGTCATATTAAACTTTTTTAAAAACCCCGCACATGCATTTAAGCAGCTCCCATTCTTGTTTTTGTACTTTTCATTTCTGTTTCATTGTTATTATTAGAAGCTAAATCACAGACCCCTTGTGAGGATTCTCCAGAATCCACAGGAGGTCAATTTCATTGTTTCTTTGTGCCAATTTTTTAACTTTGAAAGTTTTAGGAATGTAGGAGACCTTTTTACCATACATAAAATTAAATGCAAACTGAAAATGATCCAACCCTGTAAAACAGCTAGACTCAAATGTAATTGTTTGTTTAACATGGTAGAAAAATACTGATTACAGCTGATCTGTTTTTGATTTATGGTGAGTCAGCTTGGGATATTTGTCTCTTGGAGTCTTTCCTCAGCAATAATCTAATGTTTAACACTGCTGCCTCACAACTCTGCTGACCTGGGCTCTGGGCTAAGATTACTACAACTGCACTGGAGCTGTATTTACAGTGTTGAGTTACTGCTAATGCAACCAAGCATTTCCTGCTGCTGTATTGCTTCAAATTAAATCTTTCCAAAAGTGAATCTCTTCATTGTGGAGGAAATGTAATGCACTTGTCACATAGATTAAATCAGTGGATCAGTTTTAAATATTTCAAAGGAGAAATGGTACAAGAAAACAAAACAAACATGAGCTGCTGGATAAGGAGCTGCAGGCAACAGATTCTCATTGCAGTTTAGCAAACCAGCTTATTTTTTACCTATCGCCATGCAGAAACACTGACATTAATGAGCTACCATGTCCTATGGAAAACCATTTGTAACACACAACATGTTCTAGTTTTTGCTCAAGGCTCAGCTTGTTTTTGCCAGACGTATGAAAAAAAGCCATGGGATGCTTTAGGGATCTAATTGCAGTCGGTCTTGCTAAACAACAAAAGTTCAATGTTATGGAATAGCTGCCTACTGTTACACAGTAAAATTGAGCTCAAGATCAAGTTTGACTAAAATGACAGCATAACTCAACCAAGAAATAGAATTTACACAAAAAGAAAAATACCCATCTCACTGTTCACTAAAAAACTAGCATGTAATTAATTAAGGGTTTTTGCTTTCAAGTGCAACCTTATTCCCCCTTAAACCATTTTCCCCTAACCCCTATCCATTTCTTTAGTTACAATAGATGTAGTTTGCCTTAGTGTTGCTTTCTTTTTTTTAAATAATCTTATTCTATTCATTTTCTTTTTATCCCTCTACTTCAGAATGACAGCCCGGCCATGAAGAAGGCAGTGTCCCTCCTGTCCCTCACAACCCCCAACAGTAACCGTAAGCGTCGGCGTCTCAGGGACACGCTGGCTCAGCTCACGAAGGAGACTGAGATTTCCCCTTTCCCTCCGCCACGAAAAAGGCCATCAGCAGAGCACACACTGTCCATGGGTTCACTACTAGACATCTCAAACACCCCTGAGACATGCAAGGCCTTGGCAGGTAAGAGAGGACTGGAAAACACTTGCTCAAACTGTAAAACCCATTTAATTGTCTGGTTGATAATCAGACCCTATCATGCGCTGGGAGCTAGCAGTGTTAAAATGCATGGGAGGACCAGTGTTTTTGACCTGATGCCTGATTTGGTCTGAATGCAGCCTTATACCATTTCTTGTATATATCAAAAGAAAAATTAAAACCTTTGCATAAATTCTGTGATTATGGTCAGTTCTCTCTTCCTCATGAGAGACCATTAACAAGATGGATTCCCCTTCATTCCAGAAGATAGAGTAGGGAACAGTTCAGACAACAAAGGATACAATACTGTAACCCAAGATAGGATAAAAAGGAGGAAAACCAGGGACAGGAGGACTAGGACAGACAAGGCAGAAAGAAGGAAGAGGTCCTATCTGAGAACAAGTACATTTCAACAAGCAGAGGAGGAGCAGCAGCCAGGAACTTCTGCAGGTCAGGTTCTTCATTTAAGAGTAGGACTTGTATAAAGGCTTATATAAAGTTGTTGTTAAAGGATTGAAGAACTCTCTGGTTACCATGAATAAGTCACTCCTCAGTTTCTTCATGACGGCGCTACTTTCAATCAAATAGTATCACCGTCAAGACAGCACAAGTGTTGTATTTAGAGTGTGTTCAATATAAACCACCCTCTGAGGAACTTTCTGACATTTCTGCTGCACCCAATTGGTGAAATATCAACCTTTGACACAAATAGAAAGGATTTCTTGTCTAGGTTGGATCAGATGATTGTCAAAACCTATAGAGTTAAATTTATTGCATTCATTTTGATCTCAAATCTAGTGTTTAGAATGATGCGTTTTCCAAAGATCTCAAAAATTCAGACTGCCTGCGAGATTTTTTTCATGCAGTAGTAACATAACTATATTGTAACTAACTACATTTCTCATTTTGTTTCTGTTTTTCTAAGCACAGTGATGTAATGTAGAATTTCTTATGATGCAGTCCTCTATTATTTTAAACTGCTGGTATGCGAGATTTTAACAGATATGGAAAACTTTATGTTGTAGTGCGTAGATTTAACTTATGGCAATTACATTAGGCACCTACCCCACCATTTTTGTCCAAATACACACAGGGGTGTGTGGTGGCCATGTTGTAGGTTTTATTTGGATCTTTCAAAAAAATTGTGTGATTTAATATTTCAGTTCAGCCTTAATTTCATCATAATTGCTAAAATCACACGCCTGGCAATGACTGTCTTTGCTTCAGTGCAGTATTAACAACTTGCCTTCTTCCTCACCTGTCTTCTTCCTCCAGAGAGTTCAAAGCCATCCAAGTGTTCGACCCCGGTTCTGTCCAAACAGTCAGCCAGGTGGCAGGTCTCCAAGGAGCTCTACCAGACTGAGAGCAACTATGTAGACATTCTAAGCACCATCCTAAAGGTAGCAGTGTGCACGTCTCTGTGTATTTGCACAATGTGGAAAAGTCTAACACTGCCTCACAGGTTGGCCAGTCAGTTTCCCTTGACAACAGTTTCAGGCTGAGCTGCAATCATTAAGTTAGTGTGTGCATGTGTGCGTGCATGTCTGTGTGTGTATGTGTGTTTGTGTGTGTGTCTGCATGCATGCTCTCACTTGACCTGTCTTATCAGTTGGTCCCAGCAGAGAGTCAGACAGCCGACCAGTGAGGGAGAAAATGACCTGCCTGACCATTTCTCTTTCTGTCTCCTGTCCTTTCAAAGTCTTTTTTCTCTTTTTGCTTTTTCTTTTTTCTCTTGAGTCGATTTGACATTTATATACTGTACATCTAAAAAACAATGGACAAACATGTAAACAAATCTAAAATAACAAAATAATAATAATAATAATACAGAAAGTTTGTGAGTTGTGAGTTTCTTTTTCCCAGTTGTGATTCTTGCAATCTCAAAAGGGTTTATCAGTTTTTCTGTCATGTAGATTTACTTGTCTACCTCCATTCACTGTTCTGGGTAGGAAGAGCTGCTTTGCAACATTTCACTGTTTTTTCAACCTATTTACAGTGTTAAAGCAAAGACCCCCAACCCTTACTAAAACATTTTACCAAAAGTTATAACCTTATAGCTTAAAGGCATATCACATCCTAATATCTTTTGCGATATTTAGAGGGACATTTTTAGATACATTAATATTTTTTAAAATTTCCAACCCGTGACTACTGAACCATGATTTCAGACAGAGCCGGCCCTACCCAAGGTGGCGCCCTAGGCGAGATTTTATTTGGCGCCCCAGTTGATAACTTGCGTTTTCGAGCTGCTTCTCACTACTCGGGGGGGGGGTGGCAGGCATTGCTTTACGTTTGAATCAATGTGAGCCTTCCCATTTTAATTTAAGAGTTAATAGTAATAACTAGTTTTGATATCATTTTTCCCAATTTTTTTGGCGCCCCATGGAAGCCGCGGCGCCCTTAGCATTTGCCTATGCTGCCTATTGGAAGGGCTGGCCCTGATTCCAGAGTTAATAATCTAAGTCTATCTACTCTAATTTATTCTTCTCATGTTTATTTGTCTACATAAACATTCCAGATTGGACATTCTCCAAACTCTTTTTCTTTTTTTTCCACTTTATGTGTTATCTGGTTTGCACCAACTTCAAATATATTTTAAATTGGCAGCCAAAAGCATTCTTTTAGTATCTTGAGACACTCACCCCATCTCAAATAAACATTAGTAATATTTAGTGCTGCATTATAAAATGGGTTTTGGAGACCTCTAAAGGTAAGACTTAGCTGCACATTGTCTTCATTGTCTCACTTTTTGAGCTGAGTTTAAGATTGTAGTATGAATAAATCAGTGGCCTTCAAAGTTGTGGTGTATCTTTTGAGTTTTTCTTTTTCTTTTTTTTCCAGCTTTGTATAATTTAAATAATCCTCTACTGATCGTAGCCCCCGACGTAATTAATAATATTTAGATTCCACCTGAAATTAAATGATTCCTGAATTATTTTTGATGAAGTTAAGTTAATTTGTAACATGTATTTTTAAAATATTGGTTTTGTTATCTGGAAGGTGTTCATATGTTTCTAGAAGTTTCGTCAGTACTGGAAGTGCTTTAATCTATAGTTCAAGAAAGACTATGAAAGCAAAGAATTCTATTTTTTGTTGTGTTCCATTTACAATAACACCGTTTTAAAATTTCTCATTCGCCTTGTTTCTCTTTAATATATGATTTTCATGCTATATCTCTTTTTTTATCTTGCTTCTCTTTTTCATTCCCTCTTTGCTATGACCTCTTTACCTCGGTTCTTGCTGTTTCCTTCTTCTCTGTCTTCTGTCTGTTTCTTGTTGCATTCTATTGGGTTTCATTTGTTTTCAACCTCACAAAAAGGTGGTATGTTTTAGCTGAGTCTGGGACTATATTGCTAGCCCCATGTTGTTTCGGTCTGCCTTGACTCTAAAACCTTACTCCCCACATGCTGCTTGGAATTGCCTGAAAAATGCTGTTGTAGCTCCACTACTGTGCCATTTATCACAGGAAAACACAATGGAGGCTGACTCCATAATCCAGACATTTAGTACTCGGTGCATGCGAGGCATTAGTCACAGTGCTGTCGATTACTGCCTATTTCATAGTCAATCCATGCCCCTTTTGAGGTTTTACACTTCTGAAAGCAAGGGAAAATTTACCTGGTCTGTACTTCTGAGTACAGCAGTTCTATTTTTCCTCCTACAGCCATTTAAGGCACAAATGCGCTGACTCACACTGTGCAGGCAAGAACATTAGTATTACATATTACAGTAACATTTTTTTAAAAAGCACTGGTGGTTCTGTGGGGTTGGAATTTCAAATCTGATACCGGCAGTACACCATAAGAGCAATTATTAACACCTGTCAAACGAGGCATGTAAATGATCACTTTCAGTTTGTTTAGGCTTTTAGCGAGGCAGCAGCTAGTACAAACCCATGTTCAGATAGGCAGCAGACAGTAAATTGCTAATTGGACTTCCTTTTTTTAAAATGACAGTAATACAGGTTGACTGGCTATGTTGGTACAAGGTTATGTTTTGTTGTGCAACCTAGGTTACACAATGAAATAAAAGTTTGCAGTTCTTTAGACAATGAAATACAATACAGTAGAACAGCATGAACAAAATAAAAGCATTCAACACATTTATAAACATGTACACCCACAGGTAGATATATACACGCAGAATTTAATTCTTTGCATGGTAAGGTACTAACAGTTTTTTGAGACATGAATAGCTTTCCACAGATTCATCTGTATAGTTTGTTGATTGATTATGTCTTTTAGTGCAGATGATGATGCAAAACAGACCCAAAAGACTGGACTAGTCTAAAATTATTGCCAGTTCTTGCAGATACAGGTGAGTCATCATGCTGGTAGCACTAATTAAAGAACAACTACTCTAAAAAACAAAGCACTTTTGCTCAGTGCAGTTTACAATGTCCCATCTTGATTGAATTTTAAAGGTCCTAGGTCAAAGGTCACTGGAATTCACATCTGTTCCACAGAGTGTTACAGGAATGGCTATACGGATACTTCTGAAGCCAAGGCTTTAGAGGCCTTGAGTATTGCTGACTGATATTTTGAATTTTTTTCTTAATGCAGTTTTTTTAAAAAACATTTAATGCAAGTGTGTTTAAGTGTATTTATGGGCTTCTCTCATATCTGTTTTTATTTAAAGCTTTTCAAGCTTCCGCTAGAAAAAGAGGGGCAAGTCGGCGGCCCAATCCTTGCCCAAGAAGAAATTAAGACAATATTCGGCAGCATTCCAGACATCTATGAGGTTCACACCAGAATAAAGGTAGTGTCCAAACAATCATTTTATTTAATTAATTGATACCTCAGTGTCTATGAAAAATAAATTGAACCGAATTGTTTTGATGGTGCAACTTTTGAACAGCAATTGTCAACCTATTATTTGGTGTGCATGATTCATTTATTTGTTTATTATTTTTATTTGTTTTATTATTTATAATTTTGATCATCAGAGTGACCTTGAGGAGCTCCTGACAGACTGGTCAGAGGACAGGAGTGTAGGGGACATAATCCTCAAATATGTAAGTGCAAACAAATGCCTACTAGTATGCAGATATTTGTCCTTGCATATGTGTTTGTGTGTAAAAGAAAATACCAACACATGGTTACCTATGCACAGTTGCTCACATGTTTCACAGAATTGTTGAAATGAAATTAATGGTAAAAGTTCATTCAAATGAGCCATCTAATCGGAAAACTTTTCAAATATGAGGAGTAAATTTTTCCTGTTGATTTTAGGTTACAAAAGATCACAGCCACTGATCAGCCACTGTCTTTTCTTGAGAAGACAACAACATGCTCACATGAAGTGACCCATGGCAATAAAATAGTTTGAGGACAGGTCTTTACATGGAAAGCAAAAACTTTATCGAGTAAGCAAAAGCTCGCAGCAGGCCATGAGATATTGTATGTACATCACAGTCGAGGTTAGTTGTGACTAGAATGGAGCTCGGGCCACATTTTGCTGTCTGAATCCGACAGTCACTCTGTTTTTTATGTCCGAAACCGAACCAAGACAAACACAGTTTCAAACTGAAGCACTGAGCTTGTGTCATGCACTCGCAATGGTTGTTACAGTCTAACTGCTGTCTGAATCCAACCCCAACCTGAACATATTTTCAAAATATTTTTTTGGGCCTGATTTGAGCCGTCTTCTTTTAAAAAATGTATATCAATCATGGCAACATGTTAGTTTTAGACTTAAAGCTTTTTTAACATGTTTACAAAACCATTTCTTATTAAAAAGAAATAGATTCTTTTCATGACCTGCAGATAGTGAAAGGAAGTTGCTATTGCTGCAACCCTGTTAGCTTAATCTAGCCAAACCTACAGTACAGTCAACCCAACCTCATAACCTGTGTTGTCAATACATCACTCAAGTTTATCCGTCACATGAAGTTATAAACGTGCAATGGCAATGTGTTCACTACAGTAGCTGTAGCTTGGCACTGATAGTGCTGCTGAACTGGACGATGGCCAGGATCCTAGTAACTGAGAGACAACTGAAGAGTCTCATTTCCCTCTTAAATATGCACTGCTCACTTCACTCCTCCATAGTCAGGCCACCACAAGGTTGAGGGTGAACTTGAACATTTCCATCTTGTAGCAGTAATAACAATTAAAATTGTGAAATTTAACTGAAGCTCTGTGTCGCACTGTGTTGCTTAGAAACAAGATGATAAATATCAGGTAAAGAATTTAGGGATTGTAGCTATTACCAAGGTTTGAGCAGCTTTGTGGGAGTGTCCAACTATTTGCAAATGCAAGTTAAGTCCTTGTATTCTCTTGTGACAGAGTTGTTTGTCTCTGGTTTTTCTGATCGGCCAGTGGGCTAATAGGCTATAGCAGTGTAACACTAAGTTGATTCAGTAGTCAGTCTGTCATGTTGCCGTGCCTATCTGGGCTCTGATAAATTCAAGGGGAAAACTCCCCACCTCCGCATTGAAGCCAACCAGGAAGTACAAAAATTTGCCATTCCTCGACTGACTGCTTGAGGCTGACTCCAAAAGGGAGCAAATTCCCATTGGGGCCCATGTTAAAATGGCCAACTTTAGAGCAGAAATAAACATATTTACAGCCTGGTTCAAAAAACGTTTTTTTGTCTA
>JAPZDZ010000021.1:1515808-1527663 GCA_029783805.1 Acanthurus tennentii
AAATTGCCCTTTACTGAATTAAATGGTTGCTAAATGAATAATTCAAATTAATTAGCCTGACTGAGTTTCACATGTCCGTATAACATTATTACCTTTACTTTCTAAAATTCACATTTAAACTTTAGGTCATCTTGTACCCTGTCAAGTACAATGCCAAAAAGTTGTTTGCTAAATTGCCTATAGTGTGTATGCGTCGAATCCACTGCACCCCCGCTCCCCAGAAAAAAAGTTCAGGCTCAGGATTTTTTTTTACTTTAAGCCCTGAGTGACACTCAGCCACTGAACTACAAGGCAACATCACATTTGCCTGACGCACTCAAGTTCTTGTTGACAAAAACACTCTTTACTCTAATTTTAAGCTAACAATTGGCCAACAATTTGCTAACTACTCATCAGCAAGTAAACTAGTTCAGAATTAAACAATTTTTCACATTCCCTGTTCAACCATCCCTTCCAGACTAAAAGCATTTCAGAAGCATCTAAGCAACCGTCCTGTCTGTTGATAAAGGTCCTAAGTCAGGGTAGAGAGTGGAGTCACTGCTTTTAATTTACCATTAAGCTGGCAATTAGAACCTCGAAGATGTTTTTTTCCTCTTTGATAAAGCTCTTGGTGAATGACATGAGGATAAATTCTGAGAACTAGAGAGACACTTGGGGAGCTTATTTGCTAGCAGTTACCTCTCAAGTTATAGTGGGTCATAAAGCCTTTAACACTTGATTTTTTTTTTTTTTTTCCCCCTAGTCTGCATTATCTTTACAGCTGAGCACTGTGTCTGGTGGCAGCGTTGGAAAGACCAATGCATTTTTTTTCTAGCAGTGAGAGATATGTGAATATGATTCACTGCTATAGTGACCATCACCAGCTCTCCCTGTAGGCTACTCCATCATATAAAACTTTATTTAACCCCTGATGAGAGCTGAAGGGGAGGGTCGTGCCACACCACAGTGTGAAAGAAGGGGAAACAGTGACAGACAGGACAAGACAAGACAACTGGGAGAAGAACAAACAGGTATTGTAGTTAGCTTAAGATAGTAGTTCAAGTGCTGTGCTGATCTAAGTCCATACTGGAAGTAAAGGCTGTAAGAAACCAGAGACACCAGAGATGTGGAGTCTTGATAAAAGGGGGTTGGACCCTTAGGGGTGAGATATGGAGGAGACATAGGACGTGAGAAGATGCGTAGGAGTGCCCAACTCAGCATGTTTAACACTTGATTTTAACTGCATTTTGTGTGAAGCATGATGTCAAATACGGTTTAGGTGTTTTTTTTTTTCTTATGTTTTCTAAAACTGCAATAGTTGCCGTTTGGCGTCATTTGCTCTCTTTTATGTCATGTAGTATTTGTTTGCAACGGATTTTAGTGGAGGCTTTTGGAAGCATTCAGTGGAGATTTACTTCTATAATACTGGATAAATGTCCAGGTGTATAGTTGAAGTTGCTACATCACCTGAGATCCCTTGTTTTTTAGAGCCCGAGCCCTACAGGGAGAAGGGCTCTATTGTTATTCTAGCGTTTTTTTCTTCTTTTTAGAGCCCGAGCCCTACCAGGGAGAAGGGCTCCATTGTTTTTCTAGCATTTCTTTCTTATTAGAGCCCGAGCCCTACCGGGGAAGGGCTCTATTGTTATTGCTTCGTTTTTTCTTATTAGAAAAAACATGCTCAAAAACTCACCAAATTTGGCACGCACACCAGGTCTGGCGAAAAATTTGATAAAATGGAAAAACTGACCCCCACAGTGAAGAAATGTGCTCTCTAGCGCCACCTAGGCATACTTCAAACAGCCACTGCTGCCCACAGGAATATGATAGAGAGACAAACTAGAGCCAAATTGTAGAACTCATCAAGGCCTAAAAATCACGCGCTGGTAACCTTGACCTAAAATAAACAGGAAGTCCGCTATTTGATTTTCAAAATAAAATTGACACCTTAAATTTCACTTTGAACAAAAATTATTGACTACAATGGCGTATATGGTAACGCCTTCAAAAGCTAATAGATGACTAAGGACACAGTGCTTATCAAAAATGTAGAGGGATTTCGTTGTGTTTTGAATCGTTTGGATTTTATAAGCCCTCAAAGTTGGAGCTGCAACACAACCTTGTCGGCCTCTCCCCATTAAAGTCAATGGGGGAAAAAAAGAGACTTGTGTCAAACTGATGCCCCTGCAGTCTAAAGTAAAACTCTGACTGCTTTCAAACCTATGCCGATTGAAATAGAACGACCATCCCTACTAAAATATGAAAAGTTTGTGTAGATTTGAAAAAGTCTGTGGGATCTGTGAGGAGTTTCTCACTTTTTACTCCCTCCTCCACTGCGCCGGTCACATGACACACTCTAAGCACCGGAACATTCCGCAATACACACCCATAATAAAATCTGACAGAGAGCACAAAAAAGTTTAAAACTAAAACTGTGATTACTGAAAAACCGTACAAGATAGCAAAATGATGTAAATACAAGATTTATAGATCCAATTTGAAATTTTTTTAGAGGCTGTAGCTTAAACTATGTTTGAGGTTTTCTCTGTTTCCTGCATTTTTGTCCCATCTACCACACAGCTGCCAATACTCATGTCCATCAAACTTTGACCTGGTCACTGGCACATCCTGTGTTTTACAAAATAAAAGCACCGGACTCTTTCAAAATAAAAGCTCTTTTTTAAAAAATGGAATAATTGCCTTTAAATCAAAGTCTTTTGACGCATTGACACTTTGAGGGAATTCTGTAGCCCGAACTTTGATCAAGCAGTCCAATTTCAAACAGGTGTGGGTTTGGCTGAAATCTTCATTGATTTACCTGAGCATTTGGCTGTAGGCCTTCATTTAAATCTGATCAATACACAGCTGCCAATACGCATGTCCATCCAACTTTGACCTGGTCACTTGCACATCCTGTGTTTTTCAAATTAAAAGCACCAAACTCTCTCAAAATAAAAGCTCTTTTTTCAAGAAATTGACCCAAAATACCCGAAAAATGAGGGGGCGGGGGATTCATTGTCTACACTTTAATGCAACGAATACCTACCTCGACGGGCCTGAGTGCGAGGGCTCTATCAACGCTGCTTGCAGCTTTAATCTACAGTTTTAACTCTCAGATTTTATTAAATCAGTCATGTTTTACCTCCATGTCCTGCATCTTTCTCTGCTTGTATCTTGTTTATTGAGCGAGAGTCAGCATGGATCCCAGTGTGTTCTTAAAAAACATGCTGAGATCCATTTGCCAATTTGGGGGTGAGGAGGTTAAGAGGCCTTTTGCAGAGCAGCAAGTTTGAAAGGGTTGATTCATGTGTGTGCAGTCTATCACTTCTGACATAGTCAGTGTTTGTGTTAATTAGCAAAGGGGCAGCAGAAGAACAGAACAAGGCAGCGATCATGAAGGAGACGGCTGGCTGAGCTGATTCAGGAGTGTCAGTGACACCTACTAATGAGCGTGTGCGTGCATGTGTGTGTGTTTATTTTTTAAACAGACACATACAGAAGTCAAGATGTATAGTACAGTAGGTAGCCTCACCACTTTCCTCCATTATCAATAATCATTGATTAATACTTGCATTTATACAATTACAGTCTGACCATTTTTACTCACACTTCCAAAATAAGTATGACCTATGATGTAGTGTCCTATTTCATCCACTCCCACACATCTCTCTCTTCCTCCCTTCCCATCTCTCTTTTGTCTTCTTCAGCATCTAATTAATGTGGCATTAATGAGTTGCATCGTTTACCTCTATGAAGGCCTCATTGATTTATTGCCAAGTAACCGATAGCAGCTTCACCCACACACTGCATACTCCACCCACACTTCATTTAAAATTGCATGGACACACACACACACACACATACATAAACACAGTGGTTGTTATTTTAAAGTATCCCTTCTTTAAATTTATTGCCAAGTTTGTGTCTAATGTTGTGTGTTTGGGTGTTTGTGCATCTCTGCAGATTGCAAGGAAGCGACACAAGGTGATCAATACATTTAAGAGTCCACTGGGACAGACGAGGCCACCACCACCACTCAAACACATTGCACTGATGCCACTGTCTCAGATTCGAAGAGTTCTGGACCTGCAGGACACAGAGGGTAACACAATGACAACATATACACATTAGAAACTAATGATGTTACTGCTCTTCACACTTGAAGTATCCCTGTAATACAGCACAGTGTTGGAAGAAAAAGGGCAAGGGGCCTATTCACAGTCCTCAATCTGTGAGATAATGTAATCCAAACTTTATGCTTACATGTGACATATCATAATAGTATCACGATAAAATCACAGGATGATGTTTTAATGACCATCGTGAACATAAGAATTGCAAATAAAGCCTATTTCAGTTTTCAAACCTATTGTTTCAAGCGGGCTCAAAAAAAAGCATCCTTTATCCTTTAATGAGCCTACAGTGGGAGTAACATTCTTACAGAATTAATTTAAAATAGTTAAAATGATCAGTTATCAGTGGTTCATATTTATTAAAAAAGTGACAATTCATATTCGATGTGTGATTATTAGAACTGTGTCTAAAACTCTGACCCATCCCTCGTTCTACTCCATACTGAGGATCGAGCTGAAAGAGCAACTCAGATCCCAATTTCTGCATTTGTGAAATGTGACTTATTGTAGCAGTGTAACGAATAGTGCTACTTTTACAATAAATTACAAAGGATATATTTAAAAGGCAAAAATTTAAAATAACACATTTGACATAAGTCAAATGATAACCAACAAATGAAGCACCAATGCTGATAAAACAACACGATATGAAAAAAAAAGACACAATAACAATGCATCTTTGTGGGTTTCCCAGTCACTAGGTTTAAATATCATTAAAACAACAAAGAATGGTCCAAAATCCCACATATCAGGGCACAGTTTGATACACTCACGGGAATAAGTGAAGGAGGTTTAAAAACAAGTGTTTCTTACTTTTTTTATTTCTTTATTGCATCTTCCCCTGTAGTTTCATGTGAGAACATATTGTTCAGAGACAAATGCTATTTTCTCACAGAGAATGGTAATGATTGATGCTAATGGAGTTTGGATGAAGCACTAAAGTTGATTTTTCTTTTATGTTTTTTTTCACCACTTCTTCTGTCTTCTCTTATCTTTGCATTTGCCTCTATTCCTTTTTTTCCCATCCAACACTCTTCCTCTACCATCCTCATCCTTTCCTTTCTCATTATTTTCATCTCAATCTCTTCACTGACTGATTCCCCTTCTTCCTTCTTTCTGTCACTGCTCATTATTTTCTCTCACTCACATTATCACTGTCTGTCGTCTGTCTCTCACTCTTTTGATTCCTCCCCTCAGAGTGTGTGAATGCATTCGCCTTGGTGGTTCGCCCTCCAACTGAACAGGAAAACTTGTTGTTCAGCTTCCAACTGGCGGGAGAGGAAACAGTTAAAAGTGCCTGGCTGCGAACACTTTGCCGCCACGTTGCCAACACCATCTGCAGGGCTGATGCGGTAAGTGGCAACACACTCAGGCACATATACACCCATACACATACACACACACACACACAAATACAAAAGTAGTTGGTTTGACAGATTGGCAGGCAGGGAAGGAAGCTCTGATAGCTCTATCAACAGCAGTTTACACTAAAAGAACCTTTTCCTCTCCAAAAACAAATTGGTCTAGTCTCCATCTTGTCACCATCCTCAAGCCCCAGGAAAAAAAAATTTTTACCACTGGTGATTTGGTTTTCTGGCGAAATTTGGAATAGAAAACTGACAAAAATACTAAGCTGTAAAACCAAGAACAAAACATCTAAAAACTTATTCAAAAGTGTGATTTTAAGATTGAAAGTTTCTTAGCGCATTCTGACTGGAATCTTCCTGGTGCTTGTTGAGGTTATAACCTTGTCTGCATTGGTTCAGCAAGTTGGTGACTTGCTTTTATGGCTGCTGAACAATTAGATTCATAGTTGTTTCAGTCAAAGTTGAGATTTAGATTTTTAAGACAATTTCCCAATGACCACAACTCCTCTAAACAGTGGATTTCCTTTCTCAGTAAACATAATTTAACTAAAAAACTTAAATAATATAAATTTAAAATATATATTTATTTGATATACGACGTGTACCTGAATATTGTTTTTATTTGGTACAAATCAAAATCCAGTGTTCTCACTTGCTGAAGTTCTTCTTTGCAATTGTTGTGTTCATTTGTATGTTTTTTTGTGTTTGTGATTTTGTGTGTGAGACCACTTATACCCAGTCAGGCACATTGAATTTTTCTTAGGAGTTTGGTTTGAGAGAGAAAGAGTGAGAGCTCAGAAATATGCAACAAAGAAAATTAGAGCTCAGTATTTCCCACACAGTGTTGATATTGTGATGGGCCACCACAAATAAACTGTGCGCAACCAGGCTTAGATTAAGTTTCAGATGTCAAGGAGTGCAATCACTCCAGTCTTAAGGAAAGGGGCTTACTTGCTATAATTAAATCAGTTAAGTAAAAAGGAATACAGACTACACTGGCAAGGCTTATTCGCCTATACCAGTTTCTAGTTGGATTTGATCTTTTCATTTCATTTTTTTTAATTAAGAAAAATATAGAATATCACCAAACTTATCTTTTTATGGGGAAAAATATGGATAACTGAATCATTACAAGCAGATTAAGTTCAATGGTTTTTTAACCTAGTGGCAGATATGGAGGTGAGGCTGTCTGCTGTGTTTAGCAGAGCAAGCAGCAGGAGGCGATGTTGGCCTCTGTCTGCCTGCCGCCTCGCAGCTGCATTCCTAATGCTGTTTTCACTGGGTCAGCGCTGCAACGTGAATACCAACGAGTTAGAGCCCTGCTTGTTAACAAGCCCTCTGCAGAGTTAGGGGGGAAGAAATAACGACTGTGTATATATGTGTGTGAATCTTACTACACATCCCATCTTGGCACTAACTCATAATGCTATCTATGTGTAACATAATGCATCTATGGATATTGATTACTGGAACTGCACACTTAATTTCATGATCTATTTTATTAAGTCTGAGGCTGTAATGTATTTTGTCTTGTAACCAGGAGGACCTGATTCAGTGTACAGACCCAGACTCACTACAGGTCAGCACCAAGGATATGGACAGCACCCTGAGCAAAGCTTCCAGGGCCATTAAAAAAACCTCTAAAAAGGTAAAGGCAGAAGAGTCAGTTTATCATGATCAACCCTCTCTACTGCACCTTTTACAGGTTTGGGTCATCTTGATATATACATTTGTTTGTACAAAAGATGTAATTTGTAATGCCTACTTATGCAGGAACATGAAAGAAATAATGACAAGTATAGTGCAGACCTTTCCTTCTGATGTAACATGCACTAATATAACACTGGAATGCAACCTGCATTAGATTTTTTTTTTTATTATTGCTCTTTCCAGCTTTTCCAGAGAGGGCAGGATTATAGATATTCAACTAATATCAGTATGATTTTGCCTGAAAAAAATATTTGGAACAAGCAGATAGAGATAACACTGACATATTCACTTGTTCAGGAAAGGAGATTTATGTGATATTTGAAGGTGCTTGAACAAAAATTTACAGGAACCCCATTGGGTTAGGAGACTTTTCAAGTATGCTATCAAATAGCTGGTTAAGCGAAAGTGATGCACAAACAGTACTGATTTCATCTGAAACAGCATTTACACTTTAATCATCCAACAACCATTTACTCCAGATCATCATTATCATTATTATTGTTATTATTATTATTTAAAAAAGATAGATATACTAAATATATCTTATAACATCATATAAGATATAAATATATTGTACATATATTATATATCTTATACAGGTCTCTAATTAGGAATATATATATATATATATATTTTCATAATTAGAGACCTGAAAAAAAGTCAATTTTATTTCCAAGATTGAAAACAACCTTGATATCACACAAAGCAGACTGGGAATAAAAAAAATTGCAAATAGATGTGTACTTGCCTCAAAATGCTATTGGTCTCTATTATTTAAATTAAGTCTAGGTTTAAATGGATGGTTCCCCAAAAGCTTTAATTTTCACACAATTTCCAATCACCATTATGTTAGCAGAGGCTCTGGTGACATTTTCCAATCCAAAGAATTTCAAACCATGCCGATACAATGGAAGCCTACGGCAGCCACACGCTAAAATAGAAAAAACAGCAGAAGAAAATCACAGCATACCTTCATACCACTTGTGTGGTGTCATCCAAGTCTCCAGAAGAATCGACTGTTTAATTGAATGTTAAAATTGTGTTTTTAGCAAAAAAAAAAAAAAAAAAGTGTAACCTCCTGGGAGCCATATTCATGTTAGGGTGCACATAGTTCAAAAAATCTCTTGCAAGACTCAAGATCAGCCAGAAGATGACAAAGCTGCACCCATGTGTCTGGTGTCTCACAAGAGCTTTTGAACTAAATACACGCTAACATGAACGCAGCTCCTGTGTGGGAGACTACAGTCGTTATTTTGGCTATAAAAAAAAAAAAAATTCTAACATTGTCGTTTCGTGTCATATTTGAGAGTTGATTCTCCTGATCACTTGGATGACACCACGCAAGCAGTATCAAAGCATGTTATGTTTTTCTTCTGTTGTTTTTTTTTCCGTTTTAGTACTCAGCTACAGTAGGCTTCCATTATATTGGCATGGTGTGGAATGTTTTCTCTTTGTCAAACCTCCAGAAGGGCTATGTAGATTAGAAAATGTTGCCAGAGCCGCCATTGAGACCTTTACATTCGTCATTGAAAGAGGACACTAAAGAAAATGAAAGCAGATATAGGTACAACAGATGTTATAAAAAAACATTTTTACAACAATCTTGCGCACTAATTAAACAATTCAGTGATATAAAGTCTGTTTCTAATCAAGAGTATGGCTGATGAATGGCTGAAAATGACGCTGACACTGACAGCCCCTACTATGTTGGTTTTAAAAGAAGAAAAAAGAATAAATAATACATCATGGGCAAAATCATGAATACTACAGCAAAAAGCTGCAGGGCCATTCCCAAACTTGTGTCAAGAATTGCAATTAAATGAAACTTCTCATTTTAAAAACTTCTCCAAGGTCTTTCCTGTTTAGCACGTTATGTTGAGAAACTTAACAGTCCAGTCAAACAGAAGCAAAACACCACTAGAACTCTATGTATGTATGGGAAAAGCCAATCTGACAGTTTTCACTCATAGATGGGCTCTGCCACTGATATAATATGCTGAATCAGCAAGATAGGCACTGACCAGGGCTGACAATAGCCATGAATGTGGGACACACTTCAAAAACTAGGGTGACAGAAGTCCAACAATGACTATCAGTGTGGTATATCACAGCCTCTATCAGCTGGGATGGTACTTATGTGTGGGGTGGTACTTAGATCTCATAATTTCATATATGGTGCTATTTGTGTGGTAGGAAAGCTAACGTGGTGGTCTCATCTGGCATTTACTTAGCAAATTCAAAAAGGAAACATCACTATGAATATGATGACACACCTTGTTGTGTCAGTTCACCTGTTGTGGTGCAGCTGGGTTTATGTTGAACCATGAAAAAAGCAACTCTTCACAGGCCCAGGAAAAAACGCATTGCTTTATACAATATTGCAAATTACACACTAGGACTACTTTAGCCCTGGTATGAAAATTAGTGGGAAAAAAACTCTATCTCCACAGATTCAGAAAATTAAGCGGCTAATACTCTGAAGATCAGTGCAAAAATTCCACATTACACTTATGACAAAGAACTGCTGTCAAAAAAGGAATATATTAATTAGTTTTTACTTATTGTTTTGTGAATATGTGTTTGAGCTAGGTTACAAGAGCTTTTTCCTTCACCAAGACCCCGAAGCGTGTGATCCAGAGGGCCTTCATGGCTAATAATACTCCGGACGAGAAAAGCCAGAGACTGAGTTGTGAAAACCACGTCTGCAGCAGTGCCACACTGGCTGTAAGTCTTTCTGTTTACTTGCTTTTCTGAAACTACCATTAGTCTAATACTTGAACTGTACTGATAACGCAGCCACCAAGTTAAACTGTGTTTTCTTTGTTTAATGTATTTGTTTGTCATGGTCAGAACTCAACTAATACACAAAAGTAGGCATATTGAAATGGCATGTAAAAAAATGCAGTAAGCTTACTGAACTTCCAAAGGTGTTAAAAATGTCTCTACTTTGTCTTACCTCACAATTGGCTGGCTGTTGGCTGTCTATCTGTCCATCTATCTATCCATCTGTTCCTCATTCCCTTTTTATTGTCTCTATCTCTTTCTCTTTTTTACTAAGAACCAGGCGATTGATCTCACCATCAAACCATGATGGAACAGCTTTCAGTCAGACCTAGTCATTTTGATCTAACTTGATTTAAAAGCAGGAAATAGACTTCTGCTCTTAAATGTGCTGGGACTTGTTTCTGTGCCCTTGTAGAACTGTGTTATTTCAGCAGTGGTCCCATTTACTCTTTGCACTTTTATTGCTACTGTTTGAATCGTTAATTTTAATTTGCATTAAACATTATATAAGCAAATATTTGAATATACTTTGCAAGAAATTGTTAAATAGACTTTCCCCCCATATTATTAAAAATGGGGAATGACCAGGCCAAAGGTGGCCTAGTGATTAAAGAAGTTATGTTTAAACTTAAGCACCAATTACAGTACAATTCCTGTTTAAAGATTATATCAAAACTGCAGGTACAGGGTTTGTGTCTAGTTTAAACTGTGCTGTGCATACTAGAGTGTGAGTGAGTTTTGTTTCTTATTTCCAACTATTCAGACTTGATTCACAAATGTGAATTTTTTGTATGTATGTACCTCAGTAATGTAATGTTGACTGAACAAGATCTGTTGTGTAGGACTAGATGTTGATATATCCTAATACATGCTTGAGGCACCAATGAGACTCTGTGGAAAGATCAGTTGCATACATGCAAATCAGTCGCTTTGCGGCAAAATTCGCCGTTTTGAACTCAAAATAGACCATTTACGTGAATCGTATAGATCCGATGAGAAAATATTTTTTGGGGGGTGGGGGGGTAGGGACAGGACATAGAGGGTTAGGGTTAGGCCTGAAGGGAGCCTTGAATTCGATAAAAAAGAAACATTCATTCTACAAGCACGAGTGCATGGACATTTTCCCGCAAAGGCCCTCGCATCACCAGTTTTTTTCTGGGAAGGTCGGGGAATACTGCTCCCTGATTGGTTTGTGAAGTGTACAAGCAGTTTGCTCGTGCATTCGGAAGCTGAAAAAAAAACCGCCCGCCGATTTGGAAAGTGAAACTTAGCCAATGTTAGTTGCCTGACTGAATTTGGTGAGTGATGGTTTTAACAATTTCAATATTTTCTGGTATATCTAAGTTATCCAGGAGCTCCGTTGACATAGGCTTAACCTTAGCTACAGATAATTTATTGCCAGAAGAATTAAAGCTTGCTGAAAGAGGCATGGGGTCATTGATGTATAAGGTTCAACACAGTAGGAGAGATAACATAGCTGTCTTACCAAGTCTCCGGCGAAAAATTAATTGTTGACGCTAGCTAGCTTGTATAATCAACGGTAAAACACAAAAAAAGAAACAACCTGGGTGGGAGGGATTGAAAACTAGCGACAACTGAAGCTGAAATGAATAATTTATGTAGATAAACTTATACCGCATGCACCCAGAGGAAACAGTACATCGAGTAAAGCTCTCGCTGTTTCTTTTGTACACTTTTTTTCCATTTTAATAAATGTGTTTTTTTTTCCTCATTTCATGTTTCATGTTCACCAAGCACTCATGTCATTTCAGTTATTTTTTCTTGTTCAGTGAGAGAAATCTAGTCTGTGTTGAGCTTTAACAAGTGTATCAAAGTCAGGTTGAATGTCTGAGGTGGAGATGCGAAGCACAGCTGACAGATGATC
>JAPZDZ010000021.1:1580356-1591976 GCA_029783805.1 Acanthurus tennentii
GCCAACAGCTTCATCCAGAAATGGCTTGGCCCTCCTCAATGCTTCTCCACCACAGCACTCTTTGGGAGAAACACCTTTCAGCTTCCAGTGTAGTCAATCAGCCTGGGGTACAAAAAGGAGAAGGTGAGGCTCTTATTCGAGCTGAGAGACTCACCGGACCCGACCATTCAAACTGCCTAAAACATCAGGAAGTGGTTGGGAGAGCTGGCCTAGGATGAGGAGCAGCGGGAGGCAGAGCAAGGGAGCTTCTGGCTCTGGCTCAGGAAGGATAGGGAGTGGGGAAAAGAAGGATCCTAAGAGGGCTGCAGGGAGTGGTAGGGAGACGTCCCTACCGCTGCCCCACCACCCAGACTAGACAGTTGGCCAACTAGACAGTAAGTCTACTGCAGAAGATCTTTAAGTGGTTACTGAAAGAACTGTGTGTAACCTAACACTACCACAGTTTGACCCTGAGTGTTGTAATATTTCTATATGACAGACAGCTTTGGGTTTTTCCTTCAGAAAATAGTCAGTTCAAGCACACAAACATAATGAAACAGATCTTAAACATGCTGAAAAAGTCAGCTAAAGAGAAAATACTGGAAAAAAGCTACATATTTTGTAGATGTTGAAATAGATGTCTCTACTCAAGGACGTAGGTTTGATTTTGACATTGGTGGGGACAAAAGTGTTCCACACACACACACGCAAACAGACACAAATACAAATGTAAATATAAACGACACCACTGATTATAATCATAATGTTCATGTTGATTTCGGGAAATTAATTTTTCGGTTGCCCTCCCTACTTACACTCGCAGTTGCAGATACATACTGCCTCCTGGCCTGTCCAACAAAACAAGTTGCAAATAGCTTTTACAAGCAGATGGAGTGACAGCGAGGACAGCCAATCACATGTACGTTAGCGAGAAACCGGCCCAGCCAATCGGATAGATATTTAGGTTAGAGGCGGGAGTTCTAGTGGAAACCGCCTTTTAACCCCATTGACTAAACACTACGGACAGTGGTTGTAGTGATAGTGACCACACATTAGTGGCTGGATATTGGGTAGGGACGTGTCCCTAGCGTCCCTACCCAATTCTAAGCCCCTGTCTCTACTCCACAAGATGACTAAGAGAACAATGAGAATAATACTGAGTGGTTATAGGTAAAATATGGGTCATTCTTCATATAGAATCTTATTTGGTTGTTTTTCCTCAGAGTGAAATTAATTCTGAAGGAGAGGCCAAAAAGAAAGTGTTTTGATGGTAATGGTGGTGGTAGATGGATAAAGAAAGAGACTTCCTTGGCTTAAGCTTTTTAAAACTGAAGAACCCTCAAACAAACCGGTGCATTTCACCCACACATACACACTGCATCTTCAAAGCCACTTGGGATGAAGAAGAGGGGCGAGGGAAGAGTGGAAACCAGAAGTCTCTTGATGTGCTGTGTACTAAAACCTCTCCTTGCACTTATCTCACATCAAGCAAATGCAAATGGCCAAGCTTGAATGGTGAAAATACAAACATCCACACACAGAGGGCCACATATCCTTAAAACACAAAGAGAAGGCATTGTTCCAGGCGAAGCATCGAGGAGAGCCTTCATGTTGTCCTAGGAGCTAAAGCCATCCCCCTCCCCTGTCCTCAGATACAAAGAGGAAGAAAGAAAAAAGGCTAAACAAGAGGAGAAAGAAAAAAACACAGGACAAAAAGGAGTCAGAACTTGAGCTCTGTCATTGAGGATTTTTTTTCTTTTTTTATCCACACTGCTCTTCTTTCTTTTTTCAAAGCAGGTGAACTTCAGACTAGCTGCAGAAAATGCTGGCTTTAGTCCTCCACTAAAAACATGGGTAAAAAAAATCACCCAATCACCTTTTTACCTTTAGGGATTGTTTTGCTTAGGCTTGAATTCTGCATTTCACCTCCTCTCTCCTATCAATATTTTGAAACAATGAAACAAATTAGTAGTTGTAATGTCAAAGGCTCTGCTTGTAGTGAGGAATTACACAGAGAACTATCACCTGTCTCTGCAGTTCCTCTTAGTGCTGCTGAGCTTTTTACAAATACTCTAACTAGATATATAAGAGGCAGACAAGAGACACAATTACTATAGAGACCACAAGGGACTGTGAGTTGAACTTCTAAATACTTGCTAAAAAACTGGATATGAAGGAGTTGATGGCAATAGTATACAGAGATAAATTAGAGTGAATAATACCTGAGGAATGCGGATGGCAAGAGACAGATCTTCCACTTCAAAGGCTTTCTCTGATAATCTTAATTAATCAGTAAAAGCTAAGGAACTTGCACAGCAGTGCAGAGTCTTGATTGCAAGTCTTTTCAAGTGACCAAAGTGACCTGAGTTCAAATTGACTAATTATTTACTTTAGTAATCTATGAACCAGATATTTTTCAATCAGTGAATGTGCTGGAAATATTTTCTTGATATTTTTTTTTTACAGATCAGGCTACTTATCATCCACAGTTTCATCATTTTGATACATAAATAATATCAGAATGCAGTTATGTCCTGACACAGAGACAAATGAGCCTTGAATCAGAACCAGAACAACTTGGGATCCATACATTAAAGTCTTTGACTGACATACTAAAACTAATTTATAGCATGATTAACTAATATTGATGTGATGTTGCTTATCATATCATCCATTTTTGTATTATCGCTGGTCACTGCAGCACACTTGTGTCCTCTCTTTCTTTGCATAATGGTAGCACACATAGAGATGCACATAATTTACACTGAAGGAATGAGTTTGAAGTTACACACAATTACTTTTGGAGTTCATATTTTTTGTGTTTCCTTGCAGTATTCAGAAGATGCAATATCATAGCATTAAAGCCATTGTCAATTTAACAGAGTGCATTTAATTTTGGCCATTCACGCATCACTTAGCATGACACCATCAGGTCAAATCAGGTGACAACAAATGATGCCTGCCTTGGTGCTCTGCTTTGAACATCTCAGTTCTAACGGAAAGAGAAAGAGGATTCATAAAGCACTGAGTCGTGGTCTTACACTGCAAGGGTGGAAGGCGTTCAATCAATCATTTGTGTCTCATTTAGTCTCTTTGATATTTTCCATTCATCACAGGACTTTGGTTTGCACAGTGTGAGTCTGAAAGACACAGTCTACCTAAAAGATGAAGAGGCAACCTTAAAAAAATCAGACTGCTTATGAAAGGAATTTAAAAGGATGATTACATGCATGCTTGGTGTACGTTTTCCTTTGAAAGATTTATTTTTATGTTTTTGAATTAAAAAAATACCTACTAAAATAGTTTTTGTCTTGACTGGAGTAGCGATGGGCGTTACAAGCAAAAATACTTGTTAATCACCCGAACTATTCAATCATCAACCCTTGCGCAAACACATCCATTTACATTCTAACTGAGAGAGAGAGAGAGAGAGAGAGAGAGAGAGAGAGAGAGAGAGAGAGATGTAAAGCACATTTCCCATGTTTAAGTAGTATGCTGCATTGCTTGGATCTGCAGAACAGAACTTTGTATGAGTCTTTTTTAACTTCATCAACTGAGCATGTATTTCACGTGATTTATCATCATCTATCTTAGTTTTTTTCTGACTGCGCAAAACTGTGATATG
The DNA here is from genome assembly GCA_029783805.1 of Acanthurus tennentii. Classification (NCBI taxonomy): domain Eukaryota; kingdom Metazoa; phylum Chordata; class Actinopteri; order Acanthuriformes; family Acanthuridae; genus Acanthurus; species Acanthurus tennentii. The sequence goes on from JAPZDZ010000021.1 coordinate 1,583,961, forward strand.
CTAACTTCACCTGACAGAGTTTCGCATGCCATTCATTTTTGTCCATTTTCCCAGCTGTTACAAGTCTGTTACCAGCAATATGTTCAAGCCTTTAATCCTCAGCTGGACTTAGCGCTTTAATATAAATTTAATTTAATTTAATATAAATATATATTAAATATTTAACATTTCTTGGTGTTTTTGAGTAGATTTTGACCTAGGACATTAATATATATAAAAGCCAATATAATTTGAAAATGAAATGTTGAACCATTTTGCTTGTTTTAATAATCTATTCAATGCATAATGACAGCAGTCATCAGGTTCAGGAATTATAAACATGCCGGCTGATGTGTTTTTGATTTTTTAAATAAATCAGAATTTATGTCATAAGCAGTTATCATAAAGTAATATTATTATCAATTGATATAACTCCATAATATGAACCACATTATAAAAATGTTCTGCTTTTCTATCCACAGTGACTAGGGAAGTTCAGAGAGTTTAAAAGCTTGTGTCAGATATTGATGTGAAGATACACTGCCAGATTTAAGGGCCATGCCCTTTGCTGTTCCATTTTTAAGGTTAAGTCAAGTCTGTTGTAGAGGCACAGAAACATAAACTGACACACACATCTTTACCTTGCCCTTGTGGGTTCATTATAAATGCTTTAGCTAGCCTCATGCACCAACCAGAAGTTGCTAAACAGCCCTGATTGATAGGCTAATGAAGACCCCAGTCGGCAAGTCCTTTAACCAATAATCATTCTCACACACACACTCTCCTCCATGGAGTGCCCATCTGTCCTACTCACCTGCCAATAGAGTTTGAGCTGTGTGCTGATATGGCGCTCAGTGCCTCCCAACAGACAATACAGCCAGTCAGCAGTCAACATGCTCCTGATGGCAGAACACAATGTGTCAGGGAAAATCTCAATCAAGACAGAAGCCTGTACCAGCTGAGAATGCAATAATTGTTCTTCTTCTAGTAATGCATTTATTTCACATTGACTGTGGTCAATTACGCTAGAGGGAATTTTGATTTTTATTATTAATAAGTAGTCAGGAAATGTAACGTGTTTGTTAGTTAGCTTTGCCCTCAGTGTTATTGTTGATTAGAAATGCTTCTATGAAACAAGACAACTTCTCTTGACAGGTGATCATTTTGAATTATTTCATGACATAATGGGTCAGAGAGAGCAGTCAGATGAAGAGCAGCAGGCAACAAGCCCAGACTTATTCCAGTGGCAATGGTTCATTTTTGGGTATTCTGTTAGCTGTTTTTTAAACTGGAATTGTTGTGACCACCGGTAACAAAAGGTGTCACTAAATCATTCAGGACTGAAATTTTCGAGACTTGCACATTAAATAGCCATAAATAAGGCCAAACAAGAGACTAAATAAAATCAAATCTGAGGTGATTCAAATAGGTGTTGGTAAAGATTTATATATTTGCCTTACTTAAAACTTGGCCGCTTTCGACTTATGGAAATGTAGTACATGTATGTAATACTTCTATCTGTCTTTAAGCTGTTTCTAAATAAGCAAGGATTATTATAATATTATACTATGCTTATACAATATTTGTGAGATAGCAGAGTTAGGTAGCATGCAGGCAAAATAAGGTCAAATTTTTGCAGTAACTTTTTAAAAATTACAAGAAAAGCATAAATCTACTTATCTCTTGTGCTACTTTATACTACTTTCTTTTAATAGTGAAAACCACAGCTAAACCACACTGAGATACTTCAGGGCAGAATGAAACAAAAAAATGGTAGGAACTGCCTTAGGATAGTCTAGTTTTATTTTCCTTGTAATTTACATTCAGTTTACAGTGAGGAAAAAAAAGCTACGTATTACAAAACAGCACATTACAGATGTGAAAAAAAAATCAGCTGTATGATACTATATACATTTAAGATAAATGTAAGCATTTGATTTCACTGATTGTTAAATCTTGAGTGATGTGTATTTGCAATGGTGACAAACATATAAACATGACAAATGGATAAAAGATAAAAAAGATAAAATGATGAAAGTAATCAATTACTACTATAAGTATTGAATATGTAATAAATACCAGTTAAATAGCTAAACTACGCAGTCTATCACAAAAATGAAAACAATTTCAGATCTGTGTATAAATGAATAGATAACAAATACATGATCTAAAATGGTCTTTTGCAATTTTGCACAATTTTCCAGAACTTGTTTACCAGTGTGATGGGAGCTGAAACAGAGCTGTTTTTGTAGCGCTTGGTTGTACACCTGGGAACTAAAGAACTCCATCCAGAGGGGAGAAGCTGAAACCCAAAATGCAAAGGTTTCAGGTTGTCATTTAAAAGGGTACTGGCTATCCCCTGTCACTTCAGCTGGAGCTCACCGATCAGCTTACTGGACCATTTCACAATTTGATTGAGAGAGTTTTTGTTCTTTACAGAAAGACTTCCAAACCATGACACCAAAGAAAATGATAAAATAGATTCAATAAAAGCACAATAAAAAAGGTCATCATGGTTTTATCAACACTGAAATAGAACCGTTTCCTCAGAAAGTACAGTCACCCTTGCCTCTCTCTACACAGCAGCACAGTTTTCTTCAAAGTTCAGGTTTAAGTTTATAACTGCCCCAATGCTTACATAAGATTCCACAAATTCCACTGATTAACCTCTCTTGGTTGTGACATCATGTGTGTGGTTATGTTTTCCAAAACCAGTTAACATATCTTTGGTTTCAGGTGTGTTAAATTAAAGATGTGACTCCTCATACAACTTCCCAAAGTCCTCAATGATCACGCCATGGCTGCTCTCATTGTTCTGGAGCAGACTAACAAAGACAGAGTCATCCACATACTTTATAAATGTCCTGTTGTCATATTTACTCCTCCATATGTTTGTGTAAAGGTTGAATAAGCGGAGATCAAGAACACATCTTTTTTAGGAGTCAGTGGAGGAACTAAGTTGGCCGGACAAAACTCATTCACCCTCACTGTCAATTTCCTGTTTGTTTAAAAAGCCTAGAATCCAAACAAGATCAATATCAAAATCAAATTGTTCTAAAACTGGACATTCCATTGTATTGCTACTCTTCTTACATCATTTCTGCCCTAACATAGAAAATAACAAGTTGACTAATGTGGTGCCTTTTATGTAACTCTGCACATTTGATTAGAATAATGCATATCTGCCCAGTTATGATTGAGGAAGGGGCTGAACCGACTTGCTATATTTGCATGTCCAGTATACCCCTACTCTGTCTCTGATTGGCTTTACTGTTGCAAGGTCAGCTGTAATGTTAACTTGTATTAAAAACTATACAGTCCTGGGAGGAGAGCAGTTCAGCCACAGCAGCTCAAGTTTTTTTCCTGCTGAGAAGCTCCACAAACTGATGTGACAGAAAGCTAGAGCCTGCAGAACTGTCACTAGCTGGAAAGCCAACCAATCACCAAAGCAGTGGTCCATTACTCTGTCATTAAAAAGCACAGATTTTCCTAGAACCTGGATATTCAGGTCAGCAGAGATCACTGGAGAGCCAAGACAGTTTTATGGAAAGAATAAAAATAGAGCAAAACAGACTCAGGAACAAGCTTTTTTTACTGCTGTGACAATAGCTAGAAACCTATTTATGAAGGCAACCAGCCTTCAATATCAAACCTGACTCAACTGAAAGAGAGAGGTAGACCCAGCCTCTCCTTGTCTGTGTGTTCTTTGCCATGTCGAGGTAGATTTTTGTCAGCTGGCTGGGTGGGGGCAGAGTATGGCATTGGCTTCCTGCCAGTCAAAACACTTTAATGTCTGTGCTGTCACTGAATGTATGTGTGTCAGGATTTTATGCAGCAGTGTGTATTTGTGTTTGAGTTTGGATGTAGGTTGTGTGTGGGAGAAACTGAGTGTATGGATTGGGGGTATATCGCTAAGCATTCGTGTACTTGCGTACGTGTGTGTGTGCTTCATGATTGGAGGAAGCAGAGACGTGGATCTCCCTTGACACACTGGAACATTAAAAGCCACATTCTGAGAACAAAGAATGGTTCCACAGCAGGGAGTTTACACATGCATAAATAATGTGTCCATACTGCTTATTTTACTTTGCAGCTCTCATTAAGTGAGCTATTGACAGGTTGTACGGATGAGGGTGTCCAGTGGGAATCCTCCCACAAGTCCCATTGAAGCTTTCCAAGGTGAGCAGTTGTTTGTCTTGCTAAGAGCCCCTTCCTAGCCCCATACAGCTAAGTGTGTCCCCCATTAAACAGGACAGACATCTATGTGTAATATGGAGGTGGGTGGACTGATTAGTGTTGGGGTATGAACAAGATGAATAAACACAGAGGGTAGAGAGCTTCACTGCACTATATCCAGCTTTGCAACTACATGCAAACTGTTGTAAAATTTCAAAAATTTCAACCTCTAACAAAAGAGTTTAGTTTCAAAATATTAAGATTACTTTACCTACTGATGGTAGTGCAAAACTGTGTAGTCTCTTTAGCGGGCTTACTACTGCAGTGCTGTCTTTACAGGTATCTCTAAAAAGGTGATTGGACAGCAACAGATGATTTAGAGCACAGCTGTGAGAGTCCTCACAAAGACAAGAAATATGGATCAGTCCAGTTATCTGATATTTGCACTTACATTAATCAACTGACATTGGTTTATAAAACACTGAATGGTTGAAGCCCCAAAATACTTTCTACTTCAGGACCTCTCAGGTGGTGTGGAAGTGGTCACCCTACTGTCCCCAGAGTCCACACTAAACATGAAGAAGTTCTGTTACGTAAAGGCTTAAATCATGTCTTTGCCACTGCAGTTTATAAAAGATCAGGTTCATTATTTTCTGCCTTTTAGAGGATTTGTATCATTCTGTATCTTCCCAGTAGTGTTCCCTATATACTGAACTAGAATTAGGAAAAAAATAATAATTGGGCAATGTTAATGATGAGGCAATGTAGAGAGGGGAAATAATATCAAAAAGACAGTATTTTTATACCTGTGAACACAGAATGCCTTGAAAACAAGACAAGAATCAGTACCAGCATCTCCACTGAGTGGAGGCAAAGTTGAGGATTCAGTAAGATAGAGTGGAGGCCACTTTTTCCTAATTCTTTACAGTCACTGGGTCTTGTTAATGCAGGAAACACCCTGCAGTAATACATAAATTGTTTGTGTGTCTGTGAGTGTGGGCGAATGTATGTGTGTGTATAGCAGCTAACCAAGACAGTGATTAATTAAATCTAGTGGGAATTGTGTTCACTGCAGAAGAGAGGGAAACAGTGTGACACGCGCATCCGGCTGATAGACCTATCTCAAGTCAATAGATGATGTATTACACCGCACTGGGACTGTCTACAGATCACCATCAGTTAATAGACTTGGCCCAACTTACTGGACAATATACAGTACAGTACCTGGGGGACCAAGGGAGAATAATGGTATAATCATTCCATCTCATGGGAGATGGGGACTTCCACACACCCACTGCAACTCAGACTCAGTCAATATACAATGCATCACTTAGTGACAGAGACCTAAAGCGAGCTTCCACTACAGAGCAGAAAATTTGACAGCTGTCACACAGTATTAGAGATGTGGACTTCATAGTAATTTGTAACTACTTAAACAAATTCTTTACAAAGTATTTTGCAAAAAAATAAATAAATAAATACATATGGCTCCTTAATGAAAAACAAAGCCACTAACTAACTGGTACAAGAACATGTCACATGTGTATAAGTCACTGTATGTAATATAGTTAATTTGGCTAGCAAATCATAAATGCTACAAACCTCCATCATGTCACAATGTGACAAAAAAACTTTTTAAAAAATATACACTTCATTCACTATCAGTGAATTTGTTAGAAATGGTTGATTTTTTGAAATATTACCAAGTGACCGATATGCATGACTCTTGACTCATAAAGTAAAATCATGCAAATGATTTATGAATGGTGACTTTCAGCAGTTCTTTATAAAATGATTTTATATACATAAATGGCTGTAAAGCAATATCATGTAACTATTTAGCTTAAATTAACACCCTAAAACTTTTCTCTGCCAACTGTATTAAAATGGATGAATAGTGTTTTTTGTCAGTTAGTTTGTTAAATTTCCATTTAATGCACCATGTAACTTATAGAGGAGCAGGTCAAAAACCTCCTGTTGGGCTTTATGACACTTCCTGTAACAGACCAACAACTAATGCTGATTTTGTAGAAACTGGACAATATTTTATGGTGAAAATGCTTTCCAGTTTTTCCTCTGATGTTTTCTTGTCTACCTCAATACTCTGTGATTTATGGGGTCTGAAATAATTATGTGTGATTGTTGCTAATGTAGTTGCAAGTTGGGTCTTTTAAATGTGCTGCAAATTGACTTCACAGAGCACATGGATGGTTTGTTTTTACACTATATCACAGGAGTTTTGAACCGCCATGAGGAAGAGATATTTATTATCCAATTTTCTTTATTGCTCTGATTATTGGTGAAATATTTGTTTACTATTTTTAAGTTTGATAGTGCTGGTGTCCTTTTTAACTTTCCACTGCAACTCTGAACACAGTTGCATGTATCCAGTTTTTTGCTAATATAGCATTGAGATACTTATATTAACATGCTATCTCAGGAATAGCTGGAGAGATGGTTTCAGCTATGATCAAGAGGTTTATTTCTCTGCCAAAGACATTTAAGACTGACAACATGGCTTTGACATGCACTTTTACTTTCTGCCAACATTTGGAAAGCCTTAACCTCTTATATGGCTAAAACAGAGGTCGTTTACTATGTGCCAAAAGACCCCTGACCTCTATGTATTTCAAGTGCAAACACAGAGTGCCGATCAGTAGCTGCACAGCAAATAGAAAAGCTGATCTACCATCAGCTCCAAGGTCAGATGTGCTGAGCTTTGCAGTTCACAAGTGTATCAGCTACTCTCCCTTTATTTGACCTATAGTTGCTGGCTCTGAAAATACCTTTTTACCTGTCTTGTATAAAAATGCTGGAGGGGGGGTCTTTCTGGATTTAAGGGTGCACTTACTCTTTAAATGCTTCTTATATAACTTTTTAAAAGCAAGTTTTGTTTTAAGAGTAAAAAATTTAAGGCTTATCATTTGCAGTGAATGCAGTGTTTGTACCCGAATTAGGACAGTGTGCACTGCAGCTTATGGGGCAGTATCTGCAAAGCATCTGAAATTTTCCACTCAGCAGTCTCTTGGGGAAGCACTTCTCATTGCATTGCTCTAAGTATAGGTAGCCTCTTGGTACAACATGTCATTATTTTACATTGAGAGCTGTGTCATCAGCTCATCCATGTGTCCTTTCCATGGTAAATAAGAAGAGATAAGCTACCATGGTCAAAAGGTTCCCAACAGACACAGTTGTCTCACAAATGAAGCAACTCCTCTAATTTTCTCTCTCTCCAAATTAATCTGGACTTTCAGAGCTGAGGTCAGTGTCCGATTCTCATTATGGAGAATGGTGACCTTCCACTTCCAATATCTGTGTGATCAATCAGAATGCCATCAACCTATCGGTGAGGCTCAGCCTTGTCTAAAAATAGCTCCACTTTTTAGAGGAGGTAATATAAAAAAAGTCATATAACATGTCAAAAAACACACATGTAGGAGACATGCACACGGGAAGACTAATGCATATATAGGAAAGGATATAAAAGGGCCAGGATGCCAATAATGCAAATTGACTACTTGATCCCCATTGGTCCGCCTGTCACCTGGCAACAAAGGTGGCCACAGATCAATACACCTAGTGCTTGATATAAGAAGAGAGCAGTGGGTGGTGAAAGAGAGAGAGGCCCAAGGCTGACATGGTGTATCTCATATCAAGATAATAACCCCGGTGGCCTTCTGACAGCTGTTCAGATAAAAAATATGATGACGGATCAAAAAGAGGGGAATGTGGGCAGACAGCAACTGCAAAGGTGGTGTAACACTGTTGCAAGGAGAAAGACATGAAGACAGACTGAGACAAAAAAGAAAGACAGAGACAGGTAGCTATATATATATATATATATATATATATATATATATA
>JAPZDZ010000021.1:1603204-1616993 GCA_029783805.1 Acanthurus tennentii
AAAAGATCATTAGTTACTTTTACCAGTGCTGTCTCAGTGCTGTGATGTACTCTGAAGCCCGATTGAAATTCCTCAAACAGGCCATTGTTCTGCAAAAAAATCACACAATTGATTGGTGACTGTTTTCTCGAGAATCTTCTGCATTCAGAACAGGGAAATTAAATTCTTTTCTTGGAGTCTGACCTCAGAGGGGAGCTTGTGGACGAGCATCTGGTGGCCCTGCTTGGATCCATGGGGCTTGGTCAGGCACAGCTTGAGGCACAAACATGGACCATGAAACATGCTGAAGGGTTGGTTATGATGTATATGTGGACCAAGATGTAGTGTCCTTTGACATTGCAGAATGGTTTAAGGGAATGTCACCTCTCCTGTGGGCAGGGAACCTAAGTTGGTATGAGAGGTGATACCAGCCAGATATGGTTGGACTCACCTGATTCTGGATGCAAATTCTGGAAAGGGAATGGACTATCCTTTTCTGGAGTTCCCTCCATAGCATGGTTTGGGCTCAGCCTCAGAGACATGGTGAGGAGCTACGACAGCAGAGGGGAGCTCAGGGGGGAGCCACGACTCATTTTCCTCCTGAATGGTGCCAGTTCAGGTGGTCAGGACATCTGTTTAGGGTGCTTTAAAGGCATACCCCTCGGGAGGTTTCAGGGCATGTCCAACTGGAAGGAGACCTTGCTGTAGTCCCAGAACTTGCTGGTGAGATTATAAATCTCATTGGGCCTGGAAATGCCTTAATAACCTCTTGGGAGGAACTGGAAGCCTGCAGACCCTGCTGCCATGGCGACCCTGGATAAGTGAAGGACAATGAAAGAATGACTGGATGTTCACATACTTTTTTAAAGTTTTGTCTATATCAGATTATTGTATGAACTGGTTAAAAATATCTGCATGCACAGTAGAACAATAACAAATTTATCAACATGCTCACATGGTCAGATGTCAAACACAGTAATTTGCAGTTGGAAGTCTGCAAATATGTGAGCAGATGATACCTGGAAATAAAATGAGGGGTAAAAAAAATAGTAATTAAATTACAGCTTTTTTATCCAAATGCTGCTACATCTTTACAAACGTATGTGTGTAGATGCAGAGAGTGAGGCAGGATTGGTGAGATTCTTATATGAATAGTTTTACAGACACAAATTTATCCAGAATACACAATGTCAAGGATTACTTTTAAGCACTACTTCTCTCTACAAGGGTCTCAAGGTGAGACAGTCACTTTAGGCAACTGAGTGACACAAAAGTCCCTTGAATTCTGATTTGAAGGTTTCAGCCTGAAGCTAAGAAAAAAACAAACAAACAAAAAAAACCCCATCTGATATTGGCCACTTGGATTCGCAGTGCAAAATCTAGGAGTCGCAGCAATTCTAGCAGCGTCATGAAGCTGTACTTGAACATAGCCGTGCTGTAAGCTAAACACTAATGTCAACATGCTCACATGCTTACAATGTCAGTAGTAACATTCTAATGTCTACCCAGTATTATGTGAAACTTTGACCTGCTGGTAATGCAAGATTAAAGGTAAGAGAGCCACTGAGGTCATTAGGGTGAATATTCAGGAGCCGTAGCGTAATATACATTTTTTATGTCAGTTCATACTAAGGTTTTTGACATCTCTTTCTGTACCAAGGAGAGATACCAACACACAGATAGACATTGTCTCACATTGCAAAAATGGATAAAAAGCTGTCCATTAAACAACACAGACATGGTGTAATGTTCAAAAATGTAGAAAATTCAACATTTCAGTGTAGCAAATTCCACAATTCAATTTAGATCGATTGAACTGCTCAGTCTGCTGAAAGTATAATCTATCATTGCTCTTCCCCACATGGCTTTATTTGTTCTTTGTCTCCTAATGGCTGTTATTCCCACAACTCAACAGGTCAATCACAGCATCAGATCTGTCCATTCTTGATATGCCATAATTGGGACTTGTGAGATTCAGTTTGTAATATTTCCTTGTCTGTTTCAAAGTGAACATTATACTTTCACTAGATTTTTTAAGAATGCGTTTATAAGGTTACATCTTTTGAGCAGAAATCTAATCCCATCCCTCTTAACATCACTATTGATTAGATTAGGTGTGAGTCAAGGAGTGCATATGCTTTCAGGCAAGTGAAAGCTGCAAAGGTGAGAACATCCCTTTTCTCTGAGCTATTTTTTTCCACCTCTTTGCTCAGTTTCAGGCTTTCTTCCCATTATCCTCCACCCCATTTCCTGTCAGAAAAAGAAAAACACATTTAAGAACATCAACTCTGCACTTCTAAAGGTCTGCCTCCGTGCTCTCTACGCTGGAACAATACAATGTGCCTGTTGGAGGTTTTTAAATCTGGGACACCAAAACCATTTCAGCATCTTGCTGTTTCCTAAAAGGTTTCTGTGAGTGTCTTTTAGGGTGTGTTTGTGTGGTACCATGCTAGTAGCAAAACAAAATCAGTTGCTATCTGGCAGTTCTAGCAAGGTTCATGAATTGTCTGATGAACTGAACTAAAGAAACAATGGAGGCACACAGAGCTAACAAGTAATTTCTAAGAACCTTAGGTATCTTTGAGTTAATATGTATTATTATAAATGCAACGCTTCCTTTTTAAACAAGGATGTAGTAGCGAAAATATGCCTTTGACACCTAGCATTCCCTGGCTGAAAGTGTCAAAGTCCTCTGACTTGGCCACAATCAAAAGAAGTGAGTCAATATGACAGCCTGTGGGTTGACTTTACCTGCATTGTTTGCTGCTCATGCTAGCTGTCCACCTTGTGTTGCAGGTAATTGATGGCCATGGCTGGAGCCCCACAACCATGCAGCACACCGGAGTAGGCTGGGCTCCGGAGACTTTATGACATCTTTGTGTTGCACTTTCACACACCGTCATGATTTGAACTTTTAGTAGTAGCTCTGAGTTTAGTTATTTCCTTTCCCATATTATTTTTGGTAAACCCTTGTCTTGAGTCTTTTGTCCACCCATGTCCTGTCAAGTTTCCCTCCTCTTTGATTACCTGCCCCATCCTGATGTGTTTCACCTGTGTTGATTGCAACACCTGTCTCTCATTGCTCCTGGTGTGTATAAAGTCTGTGTTTCCTCTTTGCTATAGTCAGATTGTTTGTTGTTCGTCTCTGTCGCCTGTCGCCTGCCGCCTGCCGCCTGCCGCCTGCCGCCTGCTTCACTTGCTTCACTTGCTGCACTTGCTGCTTCTGAATCCTAGTCTCCATTCTGCCTATTTTTTAGTTTTGTTGTCTTATTTTTTTAGTTTTTTTTATTTCTTGGTTGTTTTCTTATTTTTTGGCTCTCTTTTTGTAAACCCCCCCCCCAGTTGTTTTTACTTTGTATTAGCTTTTTTTAAATAGAAGCTTGCTTTTTGTTTTTTCCCTGAGTGGTGTTTTGCATTTGGGTCCCTCTTTGTTTAACACTGAGCACTCTTCACCATTCATCTTCTCACACAGACATTGCAGACATACTGATGTACTGATGGACACGACCTGATTTAGTGATTATTCATTTTTCCTTATTAAAATTTGTAAAACTATCTAGACAGTGTGTTGTCTCTCTTCTTTGTCAAATGCTTTTGAGCCAGTTTGTGGCAATCAATGACTAAGACTTCTGAATACTGAGCAAGTGCAACAACACAAGACATGTAACTTAGCAAGCCAGTTATGATTTCCTCCTGGTCCAGCATCAGTCCACCTCAGTCTGTCTTGCAGCTCTTTTACTTTGCAAAGTTCTAGCCAACAACTGAAACCCAGTCTGACATTTACGCTTGCCTTTGACACTCACTCTCTCAACTTACTGAACAAAGTTAAAGTATGAATTTAAATTAATTTGCTCTGATTTTATGGGCTGTCGTCTTTGGCATGCTTTTATAGCTAGTAGTCAAATTAACCACCAATGAATTACTTGATTAGTTTCTTTTTTGGATCCCAAGGTTCAGTTTCTAAAATCCATATCCAAATGTTATTACTTTTGCATACTGAATCAAAGAGTTAGGACTGCAGCTCTTTGGTGCTGACATTGCCTAAATTGAAAATATAAAAGAGGCCATCCTTCAATGGGCTGTTGGTGATGCTGCTGAAATATTAAAAATATTAACCAGAAGATACTGAAAAAGAGATTCTTTTTAAAAGAGAACTTGAAAACGAGATGTGTCTTAAGGGAAATTAGGCAGTGTTGGCAGATGTAATGCATCCTTGTCATTGAGCGCCATTGGGACCCTGACAAAGAAATCTAAATTCGCTTCTATCAGTTCTCATTCTGTGTGTTTTGCTGGCATAATAATAAAGGAAGGAATTACCCAAAGCAAAGCATTAACACTTGTACTTGAAATTAATTTACCCACCTTGCTTTCTTGTGTGTCACTTAGAGAGCAGAGTCAGCTTAAGGTCAATTTAATCAACAAACTGCTGGATTCACTAGCTAATGTGTTGGTGCACCTTATGTGAAATGTCATTAAGATCAGCTTATCAGTTGGATCAGTTTTCCATTGTGTAGCTAATGCTTTCACACTATCCAGTATCACACGATTGTATCAGTGATAGAGGTGTCAAGAGACAGTTTCTAAGATCGGTATCATGGTTGATCCAGGCGTATTTGAATGTACTGCTATCAGGTAAAATAAGTCTGATCTTATTGCTAATCCTTTCTTCACTGTACTTTTCTTTGTTTTGCTCACTTTAGCCTTCTGCATATTTTATCTCTATCATTCATATCAGCAAGAAGCAGTTAGTGAACATGCGGTTAGCAGTTTCTCTTTTTTTGTCAACTTCAGCAGGTCATATCAGACCTGTTTATTCACAATTAGTGTGAGTAAATTGATGAATAAACAACATTTATTTTTAGCTGGTGTTAATGTGCTCTTGCTAAACTAGTGTCTGTACTGCCATGGATCTTTTGCATGCTTGTGATTTTTCACCAGCTTCAACAGAGCAATAGGTCCTCTCCAGTAAAGTGATTCATTGATCTTGTCACCTCAGCTTCAGGAGTTATCTCTAGTAGATGCATTCTAAACTTTTTTTAAATGTCATATTACTAATGTAAAATGATCAACTTAATAATTTAATTGTGATCTTTTGAACTAGGGCCAAACAGACTTGATTGGAAATAGCCCAACTGACAAAATTTGGCATTTTAAAAGTTTTTGTACCAAGTGTTTTTAAGAATTGTGAACAATTCAGCCTGTGGAACAGAGATGTTTTTTCTTGACTTTATGTACTTCTGTGTGTGTTATGGGACGTGCTTTGATGGTGCCAAGGGGATACTACTTGTGTAACAATTAGAGCATGACATGGGAGCGGATTTTCACTCCTGTCCCGTCCCACTTCCAGAGAAAAAATCCTGTCCCGTCCCAATCCCAGGCCACAGTAAAAAAAATAATCCTGTCCTGTCCCACTCCCGTAGAATGACTGCCACTCCCATCCTGCTCCCACTCAAAATTACTCCCACTCCTGTCCCGCTCCCGTTTGAATAAAACCAAACATGTTAAAAAAAACGTTGCATTTTTTATTTTAGGTACAAGTGCAGTGCATATAAAGGCATTACCTTTAAGTTCCACATGCCTGGCATTCGGTGGGTGTAAACAACGTGCATATAGGTTTAGGGCTGCAACTAACGATCATTTTTATTGTCGACTAATCTATTGATTATTTTTTCGATTAGTCGATTAGTCACGATTATCATCTTTATTTTTAAGCACCTATTTTTGGACTTCTGGGCAAGCTGTAACATGCTTGCCTTTGCGGTGGTAGCGGAGTAGCGGTGGTTAGATGAGCTCCGGAAAGGAAAACACAAAAGCCCTTTTTTTTTGTTTTGTTTTTTTTCTTCTCAGAGCCGGAATTGAACTTGCCATGAGGCCGAATGATGATGGAAAATGCAAGACTCTCATCTAATCTTACAGTTGATCATGGATAAAACACAATATTTTAAGGAAACTTTTCATTTTTGTTTATTTTGGGAGATTTTGCTTTTATTCGTCTGAAACTGCTTGTCAGAGACTAAATACATTATCAGTCATCAACAGCATGATGGCGGTTTTAGTCTTGTATCCACTGAATCCTTGCTGCATTAAAACTATCGACTAAACACAAATAATTAAGATTTAAGTAACTTGTACCTTTTTTTTGACATGCTCAACATTTTTTACTTTGTTCGATTATCCACTAACAAAATTATTAATCCATATATGCATTTAGCCCTAAAAGTTCTTTGTCAAAAGTTTTTTCCGTTTAGCTATTTCAAATAGGCCCAAAAAAGTAGATACTGAAGGTTTAACATTATGTATATAGCAACACAACTTCTGGTAAGTGAGATTTAAGGATTCTTATTCTCCTTGAACCAAGACCATAATTCACAGATGACGTTTTATAGAGTTTTATTTGGCTACCTTATAATAAAAGCAATCGTAGACAGGTGTTTCCATCATTTCCTGCACAGACTGAAGGCACCTAAAAACTCTGCAGCTTTGCCACAGCTACTTGTCCCCGTTCGCTGCTGCAGCCTGCTTTTGTCCACTTTCACAAAAAGTATTTGACTGGATAAATGTGTCATTTTATGTGTCATTTAATGTGTCATAATATTGCTATTCATGCCTTTTTTTTATTAGAATAGGAGCACTACATATATTCATGTTAAACAAATTAACCCAACTTCGACCATATTACAACTGACATTACAAGTAATGACTGACTGGTGATAAATTGCTCACTTTAACAGATGAGAGGGCCCAGCTTCCAGCTGACAGTTTCTCTGGTGAAGGAGCTTGTCCAAATTGAAGTGTATTAACAACTTTAAAAGTGGATTATTCAGCCGGTCAAGAACTCCCAAACTTGGAGGGTATGACTTCAAGCATGCAGGTACCGTTGTGCACCACCAGGGCTAAAACCGGCACATCTCACATGGTTTTATCTCCCGGTTTTATCCTCCGGTCCTGCTTATCAGTCCGCTCACGAAAGCCCCGATACGTGAAGGCAGGGAAGAGAGACCGATGTTCAAACTTTAAGAAGGGACGGACGAGGGGTTTCCAGCTCGATTTGACATCGATCCCTTCCTCCTGAACTATCCTGAGTTGAACAAGAGAAGAGAAGAACGTGTCTTGGATTGTTTGACCGAGAGTAACCGGTTGTCGAAGGGAGTATTACAGAAATCCACCGCTGCTTCTCTGCGCTGTACCCCTAATTTTATTCATGTTGTCTCTAACGGAACCGCGGATTTGGTAAAGAGACACGACTTCACTACAGGAATGCTTTTATTGTTCTGCGCTGTTGTGTGGACACCGGAAGAAGATTTATTCAGCACAGGTTGGTGGGATGTTTTTTTATTATTATAATTTTTTTTTTCGTTTTTAGGGTCATCTGTGTCTGAGGAGCTATATCTGCATTGGAAACTGGGTGACTGCGCTGTCCCTGTCAATTAGCACCATACTAGAGGTCTATCTCTTTTTCTCTGTCATTTGCGGACACGCGTCTGCACAAGCGCACAGACGCACACGCACAACAAGCGCTCACAGAGAGCCATGTGCAGTCAGATACCCGCTTTAACAGCGGTCAGCTCGGCACTGTGGCGCTGTCCGTGGTGCTGAACAGTCACTCACACACGTCTTTCCCTGTACCTGGCGTGAAGTAAACACGGTTTGAAGCAGCATATCAAATCACCTTCTTCATCGCCATGTATTGCAAATACATATTGAAGAAGTAAGTGTGTGTGTGTGTGTGTGTGTGTGTGTGTGTGTGTGTGTTGCCTAGTAATGAAGGATAAGTTGCATCCCGCATAAACTGAGCCTGGCTTCACTGTAAACTATCAGCGATGTTCTTAAAATTGATAAACCTCTTGGTAAAGAACCTTGTCTATTATGGCAGCAAAAAAAGGAGAAAAAAAGACAGACAGACAAAGACCATGACCAGACAGCAAACTTTACCAGTGACACTCAAATATGCTAAGATAAGAGAATCAACACAAGTCTCTCAGCACAGGATCCTGATTTATACTGAATAAATTGGATTCAATTGAATTTAGCTCCTTTTGCAGACTCTGCCAAGTGTCTGAAGCAGGAAACGATAATAAGCTGTTGTCTCCACCTCTGTTTTTAGAGAAATGGCAAATTGGTCTCTTTAATGTATGCTGTGAAAAAAGTTTGCAGAGAGGGTGGAATCTTGGCATGATGAGACTATAAATGCAGGCAAACAAAAACACCTGATATTTGATGTGTATAGCACAGTCTGCCTTACATATTCTAATCAAGTCTTTTATTCTCTTGACTTGAAAAATCCATCAATGCTTTTCCTCCGATGGTTATTCTATCAATACTTTCATCAGCATAAGCACATTAGCATAGAACACCCTGGATAGTTGGCCAGCAGTTAGAGACAGGAGCTTGTGATTTGAAGTTTTCCAAGTCCACCCTGGCTGCTGTGGAAAATCTGGAGGCAGAAGCTGTGGTTGCATTGGTCAGCCTGAGTGGGAAGTGTGTGATATTGGAAAGATAACACTTGAATTAAAAAACAAAAGTAGCAACAGAGTGTGATTTTTGCACATTAAATGACCATGAGTAGTCCTTTCAAGGTTAGAGCGTACTGAAAAAATACTTTGGTAATCTCAGTTTACATGACCCTTTCTTGCTTTGTGGTTTGGTAATGCTACTGCTAAAGCACTATTGTGATGCCTTTCCCCTTGAAATATTGTCAAAACACCTGGGATGTAGTGGGAGGCAGAGCCATCTGAGCTCAGCCAAAGTGTGCTTTTCAGGATAATGTTAACATTTAGAAGATGAATTAGAAAACATCAAGCAACAATAAACAGTCCATAGAGAAGAAAATGGAAGGAGAGTTGATATATGTTTATATTGGTGCATTGCGTCATGGTGACTGAAGGTCATAGTTTACCCACCTTCTATTTACTATGTCAGTTATGAAGACAAAGCACTTAAGCTCTCTCTCCCTCCTCATCTCTCTCAACCACCAGTCAGACTGTGACTAGCACTGAAAAGAGAGCAAGCACACTGAGTCACGGCTGACACACAGACTGCCCGCTGAGCTGAATCAATTCCATTTGACTCTGTTTGATTTGAAGTCTGTGCAGTTCTTCCTTTTTTTGTGTCATGCAGCTTAGTGTTAGGAGCGCTCTCTCTCTGGGTGTTTGTATGCACACAACTGTTTACATTAAATATGCAGCCAGTGTTGTGTTGAGGTGTGAGTGTTGACTGTGAGCAATTTTGTCTTCTATCAAGGATAATCTTGACAATGTGTTTTGTTTCACCTAGTGGCAGTTAAGCTGTGTATTATAGGTTGTCTAATAACAGCTGTGCTGGCGCTATCTTAACTTCAACATAAGTCTAGGGATTCTTGGGTTGTCTTGCTTTAGCTTATGGAGCACTGAACATGAATATGAATGTTAAGGTAAGATCTGCAACCACTGAATGTGGTTTGCATGTGATTGGTAATTGCATGAATGCAAAACATGATGCAAATGGTACTGCATATCAAAACAAACTGGATTTGATTTGAAGCCCACATTTAATATTTATCATCATTTGATGATTTTTTTTTTTTTGGTGTATTTATAGAATGTATCATTTGTTAACAAAATACTATGTACTTAAGAAAGTAAAAGTATTTTTGAACAGACAATGGTTTATTTAGCAGCCCGGCACTTCTGTGTAGCATGTCTCTTATTTGCAGATCTTATTGTTTATGCTAAGCATGGCTAATCAAATCCTGATCCAATCTGTGCTCCAGTAGACTAGAGAATGTTATTTATCCTTTCATCTGACACATCCTCCAAAAATGTTGAATAATGCGTTTCAAGCTCAGTTACATTATCTTCATTTATTGTTTTATATTTATTCTATTTTCTAGTTTCAGGACAAGGGAGGTTTTTTCATGTCGTAGATTTTAGGAAACAGTTTAGGTAATTATAATGGCTGCACTCAAACAGAGGGGGATGATTACTGGAGTGACTGTGTGTTTGGCTTTCACACAGAACTGAAGGAGCGCATGCACACATCCACAAATGCACACATGCACACATGCACACACACAGCCCTTGAGATAGCACGTCACTAATATTCATTTTGGTAAACACTTGAAAAAACAGGTGATCACTCAATCTAATGCTTGTATTGTACAAATCCACTTCTTAACAGGCTAAACACTTCACAGTCAAATGAACTGAGCTGAACCTTAAAAAGAGCTACTGTAGAAAACATTCTCATTCTCACAACCTCCCAAATTGAGTTTTCTACATTATCTTTAGTCACTCAGTTACTCACATGAAATAAATAAAAATAGTCAGTTCTCTTGGTTTGGTTCGAACATTAACCGTGAGGACAAATTGGAAGTTTTTTCTCTGCAATACCTTTCACCTTGTTTTTAATGTTGAAATAACTTCCATTACTCTGGGCAAAATGTATGTGCATTACTTGTAGCAACAATTTGCACTACACAGTTTAATCAATTTGCACTTGACGTTTATGTGTAATTAGCATCTGATCTACTAGGACAGAAGCTCATTATGCAATCAGTGACTAGCTGCCCTCTTGATGCTCCCAGAATGCAAAGGAGAGCTCAAAAGAACATCACAGAAAGCCTAAACAAGAGATCTATCTAGATATGGAATTAAATGACATTACAGATGTTTTACTAGTGACCTGTGGTCATGTATATCCACTTGATATCACCACCCATCTCTCAGAACAGTATTCAGTTGCATGAATGATCTGACATCAGTGTGTGACTGTGTGTGTGTGTATTAGTTCCTGATAAGCAGATTGGGACTTTGTAAAGAAGCAACAAGAATCAAAAAGAATGTGTGTATTAATGGGTGAAGGCTGACCAGTCTTAAAGTGTTCTGGCAAAAAGAGTCAAAGGATAGGGCGTGGCAGCTTTTAATAACCTGAAAACTGCTAATGAAAGTTCAACATGTTTAGGCCATAGAGAGAGATGTTGTCTAGTCCAACATGTGTACACCAGGTATCCCAGATTGAGGCATACAAACACAGGATTCAGTTTTGTTACAGGAGCGTGTCACTGTCTATTAAAGGTAAATGTTTTGAAGAATACCATTGAATGATTTTTTTTTTAGATTAATTTCCTTTCTACTTTACTGTCAGTTCAAAGGGAAAATATGTAACTTTTACAACCAGAAAGAGCTGCAGAAAGCTGAAAGTGTCCAGTAGGACTTCGAGCAGAGGAAAGACAGGCAGCACAAAATCATGAGTTGGTATATTTTATTCTACAAAAAACTGCTAAAAACATGAGTCGACTCCTCTTGCTTATCTATAATAGTCACTGTATGTCAATGACTTTTTTTAAGGATGAAAAACAATTCTGAGAAAATGATCTTTTTACTTAAGAGACACCCTTAAATGAAATTTTGCATGCTAACAAGCTTAACAAAAAAAAATGTGAGCATGGAAAGATCTAGTTATACTTAACATCAGCATACAGACGTTAGAATTTTGATTTTGAAAGGATAACCAGTAGGTAAGTCCTTAGCCAGAGGAAACCTCTTTGATAGGCATCTCATTTCCTTATTTAGCATGAGTTAATAATTTTTTATTAAAAACTCCTGAAACATTGTGACATTTAGATTTTTATTTTTATTTATCTATTTATTTACATCTCATGTTATTGATGGAGTTGATTAAATTTTATGAAGGGCTGTCGCATCATGGCTTTAATGCAATAGTATTTTTTTTGACGTGGTACGACTCTTTTTCAATCCATGCATGCCTCTGTAATCAGGCCACCATAGCTACAGAAATAAATAGACTGTTATGCAAAAAGATTTTTATTATGACCTTGCTACATCTTGACATTATCATAGAATGTTTGGTCAAGATGAAAACAGCATATTTAAGAAATATAGTCTACTTAGGTGATTAGTATAATTATACTGACTCTGGAACTTGTGAAATAAGCACTTTTTTGATGCTTCTGTCGGTTAAAAGCTTCTTATGAACAATATTTCATTCACTTAAAAGAAGCTCTCTGATTTCTGTCCTTACCTCTCTGCCACAGCAGCTCAATATGCCCAGAGACAAATGACCACAGAACACTCTACAAAATGTTATACGAAACCATCTGCAAAGGTTACACTGCCTGCAAAAATTAAAACAAATGATTACCACGAAAGGTGGGTTGTAACATGATGAAAACATAACAAAGAATGCACATAAAACAACTTGGGGTATTTCTGCAGTATTCTCAGCCCCTCTCTCTACTCTTGACATGTCTAAGTAGAATTTTGTGTGTGTGTGTGTGTGTGATGTATATGATGTGTCAACAATGGTCAGAGAAAATATGATGCATCATGGATGGCTTTCACTTCACTGCCCTGTTTAAGTATAGCTTTACAGGGCTGCTAGTGGGACTCTGGACCCTTAAGTGTGGATGTTTAATGCAGAAAAATCTCACTTACAAAATTACACATTCTACCACAGACAATCATTGTACTATCACAAATAGGCTCAGAATGCACAGCGTGTGCTCAATTCAGAAGTTTTATTTTCTTCTGTTTGTCTTTGTTGGTCTCTAAAGAGAAATAACAGCAGAAAAAGGGAACCTACATTATTTATACCATCTGTAATATTCTGGAATGAGATTCAGTAGTAAACTATTTTATTGAAAACTGTGTACATTAGAGCTGAACTTGTTGATGTAAACTCATCCATAGGAGACCTGCAGAATTCCATTCTTCATGATGAATTGGCTATGAGATTTGTTTATACAACTCTCCAGTTAATTTCATAGATAGTTGCAAGATGATTTATAAAAGATTTTAGGGTTACTCATTAAGGCTCACATCACTGGAGTCACATACATTAGAATACAGGTGCGCACAATAAATTACCTCTAACCCTAATGAGTATTTGCAACTGTCAAATTGTATTTAGTTGAAAAAAATATATCTTTAACACCTAAGCCATTATCCATGTTGAAGAAATCCCTTTTATTTTTCTGCATGCTATGAGCAGAGTTGTAAAGCTATACGATTCCTAACTGCAAAATAACAGGACAACACAACTTTTTTGAGTCCTCTTCTTGAGGTTTGTAATAATTTTTTTCTTTTTGAAAAGTTTCTTAAAGTAAATTATGAGAGTCATGATTCACTTTTACATTCATGTGTTTGATGTCACGTGTCTGACTACTACATATATGATATCAGAGCCTATACAAACTTTTTAAATAAAAGGACATAATACTCATTTCCTTAATCTCACAAAATTTAATATGCTACGTAAAAAAAATGGACTGTCAAGCTTGTTTATTCTGAAAAAATATTCTGACTTCAGTTTCACAAATTTTGGTGCCTTTCTTAGTTTACATGTTTAAACTAATTTGAATATAAAATTTAAATTTGTACAACTGGTAACACAAAACAAGCAATTTACTCATGCCACATTAAAGACAAAACTTCTCACTTAAATTGTTAAAATGAAAAATAACATTGTAACGTAGTCATTTTTAATTTCTGTTTTAATTTTTAACTGCATTTTCTTATGGTGCTTTTTTTTGCGAGTGTTTCAGTGTTAGTGGTTGCAATTCAAATTCAATCTTTAGAATATTTTGACATGGAGAGAGGGCTAGGCGGAAGGGGCAGGAAGAGTATAATTTGCAGGTCTACATACTTAAATCAAAATGTTACTGCCATGAACCAGAAACCTCTAACAAGACCAGCCAGTGAGCATATAGCAATGACTTCCATAGGTTTCAATTCATCACAGCGGGTATGTTGAATGCACAATATGTATGTAGAATATGTAGTGGCATCAAGATACCAGTGTTTTAGTTTTGATG
>JAPZDZ010000021.1:1634821-1660440 GCA_029783805.1 Acanthurus tennentii
TTTCAAAAATACTGTAGTTTACTGTAATTTATCACATTAACATACTGTTGAAGGCCTGTGCGCTGTTGCTTCAGGCTAAACAGCCCACAATGCATTGCAAACTACAGTACAAAACCGTATTATATTAATACAGTATATTACTATTTGAATTTGGCCGTAAATCAACAGCAATTGCTTACAGTGTGATGTAATATAGTTGATGAAATTGTGTTAGTTCCTCACTGTTTCACAAAAAAGCCTGAACACTGTTGAAGCGGATAGCAGTATTGTTATGCACACTGGTGATTAAGGGTGTGTCTAAATTCATTTATGTCTTACTGTTGGAGCAGAAATAGTTTGCACATGCACATGTCTGGTTTCACTGTGATTTCAGTGTGTTTGATGTGTAGTTTTTTTTTTTTTGTTTTTTTTTTTACATACATTCTACCAGAAAGAATATTTATGCATATTTATGTCTTTTTGTCACACATTTTTATTCACCTTATGCTTTGTTTGAACACTACAAACTGACCACGTTTTTCTTGCTCATTACAAAAAAACCTGTTATTTTGCTGAAGAGAACATATGCAAGACAAAACAACAAATATCACAACTGAATTACTTATCTCTGTCAACAGGCAGCATGAAAGTATGTAAGGACAAGACAGATTCTAAATGGGTGTTCCTAAAGGACAAAAACAAAACAACAAAACAAACAAAAAAACACCTGGTTACACAACAGAACAGACCACAGTTAGAGCACAGATGCAAAGACTGAAAGGAAGAGAACCTGAAATAAAGAAATAGAGAGCTACTTATGAAAAAATCTTATAGGAATGAAATAAGAGGATTGTACTTTTAATATTAATGCAGATTTGAAATAATAGATTATCCTTATTACACAAGGTTTTTCTGTCTTATTCCCTTTGTAATTTCCAACCAATTTGGACAAAATCACAAGAAAGTGATAAGAGTCTATTTTTCATGTAAGTCTTCTGTAATTATATGTCTTCATGGTGTATTTATCTTTTTTGGTAGTAAAAAAGAGGGCTGGATGTTTTACATAACCTCTCCTCTGCCTGAATGATATAAGCAAACCTGAGCCAGTTCTAACTATAAACTTTAACAAAAAGGAAAGTTTTAAGCCTATTGTCAAATGCAACAAGGGTTTCTGCCTCTTAGACTGAAACTGGAGAATGTGTTCTACAACACAGGAGATAGGATGTTGAATTCTGCTCTTGATTTTTTCAGGGAGCCAGAGCAGAGAGGCTACTATGTGAGAATTATAATCTCTTATCACAGTTTTTGGGAGCACAAACAGCATTCTGGACCAACTGTCAGTCTTCAGAAACATATTTGGGCAGCGTAATACTAAGGAAATGCATGATCCAGCCTGGAAGTAACAAATGCATGGACGAGTTAAACTGGATCTTTTGGAGACATGATGTGCTGGGTTTTTTTCAATGTAACAAAGGTGTAAAAAGACAGTCTGAAATGGAAAAGAAGCTGCACCACAGAAATCTGACAGAAACTCTTAAGTTAAAAGCCATTGCCAGCGGAACTGACACAGTGTCTCATCTGGATACATGTATTGACATTTCTCACAGCTACCTCCTGATGTTCTCTGAATGGTCCTTGGAGGGCAGTACCACCCCTGATGATAACACTACTTCAGAGTTATGAATAATCGAGAGCTTAGGCTTGCCTAATTCACCACACTGTAAAACCAACAACACAAAATACTGCGTTTACTGTCAGCAAAACCACAGTATGAATAACATCAGCATTGTTGCCAAGTTTACATTCACTGATACATTAGTCATTAATATTACAAAGCAACAGATACTGTACATTTTTCCATGTCAATGCATTCTGTACTTAAAAAAAAGTTAAAAATGTGTTGCAGCTTTCTTATATTGCTTTTTAAGGAAACATGGCTGACTCAAATGGAAGAAAATACAATGCCTCTGTCGATATTTCAGGCTTATTCAAAGGTAAAAGAAACATAATAATGCTTATTTTCAGGCAGTTATACACTATAAAGCACACTTATGAATAACCTACTCAAAATCTACCAAAATCTGCCTAATAGAACACCTTTGATCCAAGACACTTGAGCTCCAAAACGTTCAAGCACCAGAATTTGGGGTTTCTTTTGACAGTTGGACAATGTAGAAAATTTGTTTATTTATTTTTTGCTAAAAGCAGGAGTAGAGAGGATAATACTACTTTCACGTCCAAAGATTACATACTGAGCCACAGCTGGCATTAGCTTAGCAAGGCACAAGAGATGGGCAAGCGTGGCTTTGACTGAATGTAACAAAATTCACATATCAAGTTTACCAATGTCATGTTTTAATTATTTATTTCTTAGAAAAAGAAATAAAAAAAATAACAAGACGTTATTGCCATCATTATTCTTGGTTGGGTTACGCTGAGCTATTTGCCTGTTGTCCTTACGATTAATGCACATATTTAAAAGCAAACGTGTTCTTGAAAGGGTGCGGGGTAATTTCCGCATGTTTATACATGTAACAAATATATTGTGATGGACTGAGAGGGTCTCATTTAAAAATTAGCAACACACACACAAACACACACACACACACACACACACACACACACACACACACACACACAATATTTATCAGAGGGCAGACTTCTGCCAAACTCTGGAGAGTATGCACTACACAGTAAAATTTTATGTGTCTGTAAGCAACAGGTCATGTCCCAGGTTAATTTTAAAATTGAGAATTTGGCCAGATGCACAAGTTCATGGGGATTCCTTTAGCAAATGTAAACCTGATCATTAGTCGAAGACAGACAAATGGATGGACAGAGGTGATCATTTGAGTTCTTGGTAGAGTTTGTGTAATTAATAGTTTTTAATCAATTCCATTATGGCATTAATACACCACAAACACACATAGAGAAGATGGAATGGAAGGAAAGAGGTTAACATGACACACTCTTTCGTCTCTTTAATTCTTTTATGTGTGTCTTTTAAAGTCAGCATGTTCCCTACTCTCTCTGCTTGCTTTACAAGCCAGAATTACTACTTCCAGAGTGTGAGAGCCATATAGAGGTGGGTGAATGTAAATGCAGCCGGGATAATGGGGGTGTGATGGGCAGTGCTGAAAATTTTACTGCCTTTTAGTACCCGTTACATGTTGCTTTTATTCATTTATCCTCTAACTTTATAGGGAGGACCCCCCTAAATGTGGATACTGCTTGATTTAAAATTGGCCAGCAAGATAGTGATCTTACTGTCCAAAGTTTAGAGAATGAACAACTTTCTCCCCAAGGACTCTTACTAAAGAACCAGATTAAAATATACTTTTTCTACAGGTTATAAAATGCAAAGCATTCTTGGGCTGTTTATTTTTTAGTCCACATTATAAACGTTGGAGCTTTTACTGAATCTCCAAATTACCTTATTTTGCCATTTAAATGGTAACTTGCTAAAATAAGATACCATCCCATACAATAACCTTCCACACTGTCACTTTATCTGCAAGTTACCCAGGAGTTAAATGGAATTTCATTATCAAAAGAACTATAGCTATGCTCTTTTCAGCTTTGAGATTGACTTGTTATCGTTATACACCTGAAGCCATTGATGTAACTTCAAAAGCCTTATGTGAATCATGTTTAGTGTGCATTTCTCATCCTTTTGTATTAAAAACTGGTTCATGATTATACAGCATAAAGATGTCCTTATTTTTTTTATTGCTATTGTTCTATACACAAAAGAATCTAGAACAATCCTGTAGTACAGAGCCCTTTCATTTTTCAACAAATCTCATAACTAAGGGCAATACACATATCTTTTGTAATTGGTCTCTGAAACACTTTTTATTATTGCAATCAGGATGGACTTATAATAATAAAAGACAATGACAGGTTGAGAAATGAAACCACATTTATTTCGCACAAATATATGAAGTCTTTGGTGCTTAGACCTCACAGGAAGTGAGTCATTTTAGGAAGCAGCTTAATGGATTGAATGCTTCCCAACTAAAGAAGACTTTCCTGGAGCCTAAACACTGGTGGTGGTAAAAAGGGATGATTTTTTCATGTGGTGGAATTTCTAACTGAAATGTCTGATGGAAGATGCCAGCATCCTGATGGTGGTGAAGGGGTGGAGGTCGGTTGCCGGCCTCTAGGTTGAGTGACAGCTGGACGACAACAGAGGAAGAGAGCCTTTTAAATTTGACAGCCAGCAACTGATTGGTCACAAGAGAAGAGGTGGCAGATTGTGATAGAACAAAACAAAACATGAGTTGTGGAGCATAAGGATAGTGGAAAATTGATGGTGACTTAGTGGGCATGCTCATAGAGATAGTCTTCCTAACTGAACTTTTGCTAAGCTTCATCTAGGGTTTAATTTAAGTCTTAATTTTTTGGATTTTTTCTTTTCTAAATACCATAAACAAAAAAGTAAACATGTTTACAGCTTCCTGTGATTTTTATTATCAACTAATCGTGGAATTCTCTGCAAGGTGTGAAGGCTCAATACCCATTACCATTATTGGTATAATAATACCCCACCAAAAAACAACAACAACAACAAAAAAAATATATAAATATATATATATGCATATATATATGTATAGCTACATTTCCTTCTACAGTATGTCCAACTTACTTCAATGTGCTTGAAGAGGTCCGAAGTATGACTTTTATTTCTAAAGTGATTGTAGCGTTTTTAGAGAGGTACAGCAAGTACTTTATAATGTGTGGTTAGATGGGTGAAGGGACTGTGGATGTAAGATGCCTCTTGTTCTGCTTTTGCTCTATTGTGATCAAAAGACAAGTGGTGCTCCTTTTTCTTTCAGGCAGACGTCAATTTGCTCATGGCTTTAGTGATGGTGCCTCTTCTCTCTTTTTACCTGCACATACAGTTGATAAAGTGGCGATACAGTCAAAAGTGGAGTATGTTTTGAGGTTATTTAGACAGGCCCTTACTAGCCACACCAAATGTATGTTCCATATAATGCGCCAAGCACAAACTAAAAATAACACTTTTACATTTCTCTCTCTGTCTCTTGCATGGGGAAAACAAGATTAAATATGCTATTGAGATGCAGCCAGTGACTTGACTGTATAAAACACTGGACAAATCCTGACGTCACCCATTGGTTTCTGCCTGAGCCAAAGTGAAGCCTCAGAAATCTTGTCCTGCGCGCAGCCATTTGCCTGCGCCTGACTCCCCCCAAGCCCGCCTAAACGACGAAAAACCAAATATGGGAAAAGAGGTGGGGCTAAGGCGGTGTCGAAGGACGGACATCATGATCCCACTCTCTCAGCTAGCCTGGTGGTATGCTAATTTAGCATCTCACCTTCGCCTAGCCGGCTAACCGTTTGCTAACAGCGGCAAGCCAGACTTCAGGAGAGGATTGTCGGCATCGGTCCGTTGAACGACATTTGCGATAAGTCCATAAAAAATGGTTATGAAAGTATTGTCAAAGACATCGATGCAACCAATCTTAAAATAAGAACTTGTTAGTGACTGAAAGCTGAAATATTTACGTTACTAAAAGACTAAATCATGTCATTTCCTTTGTTCATATAGCAAGCTGCGGTAACCTTACAGTGTGCAGGATTACTTTACATATGTACAAATAATATTAAACATTTCAGTTAACTTAAAATACACATTAAGTTTAACCTTATCTTTTCATTGAGAGTTGCGTAATTAATCACAAAGTTAATATTTACGTTAACGTTATTTAACATCAGATTTGTTGGCAGTTTGGCAGGTATAATTAGAAAGCAGAAAACTAAAGTGCTCTCGAGATTATAGTTCATGGTAGAACGCAATATTGTCAGCAGTTTCATATCAAGTTAAATAGAAAGCGTGACTATTATTATTATTGTTGTTGTTGTTGTTATTATTATTGTTTTTGTTGTTATTATTATCATTATCACTATTAGTATTAATATGATTATGTAAATTAGAGAGTCACTTTTTACTTTGTCAAAATTTGCATCACCTTATGTCTTTCAGCAGATCAGCTAGTTGGACACGGACACTGTACACTTGCACATCAGGGCATCCTCTGATGGCTGCACTGCCTCCACTATTGTGAGTAATGCACTTTTGACTCCATGATGTCAGATTGGAACAAAAGCAATATGCAATTGTTTGAGCTGACAAACACACAGTTTGCACTACAATCCCTCAAATTGACACTGGTATATATCTGTCACAGGCAAATATTGACCAAAAATTGACCATCTATTGTAGTGATCTGCTCTACTTTGAACAGGTGACAGTACATCAGATGACAATACTTGACAACTGCCTATCGTCTTAGGACAATCAAAAATGTATTTACAGTCTTATCTATATTTTGGTATATACATGACACATTTAAGCCATCCTTGGCAGTCAACACTGTAATTTTCATTACTGAAACACTTTTCAAACTCATTTATTTGTATTACACAGCAACTGCTTGGACCATCGCAGACAGTTATGTCCGTTGTGAGTCCCAGAAAGCTGCAGAGACCACAGGGAGCAACCTTGGCCTTTCTGACCTCCACCTCCTCCTGTGTTGGTATAGCTGGGAAGGATTGCAATGGAATGGTTTTCTCCCCCTGTTCTCCAAGTCCCTGCAAGAAAGAGCAGCATTAGACTCCCTCCTTATCCACTGTGGTGGGAGCAACATGGGAGACATCCCCAGTGTCAAGCTGGTAAACATCATGACAGAGGACCCATACCACTTTCACTGTTTTACCTGTAAATAGTTATTGTGGCAGTTGGAGATACTGGAATGACCGTCAGCAGCACTTAATCTCACCTTCTCCAAACCAGGAGAAATGAGAAAACGATGAGATTGCACAGAGCTTTCCCTTTCTGGCTAAGGCAAGTGTGCATAATGTGTTAACCACCGAAGCTGAGCCATAGCAGACTGTGGTGTTGTGTGGGTCAGGGAAAAGATCAACTTCCACCTACTCAAACCAGGTCCGGTTATCTGCAACAAATCAGGAAGGGGCAGTGTTCATCTGGCAGGGGCTCTGACACCCACAGCAACAGGTCTTTATGAACATTAATGGAAACACAAATCTGACTCCTGCTTTTTGATGATAGTCACCAGCCTGTTATTATCTGTCTCCACAAAAAGACGTAATTCCTTCAAATTAGTGGTCTGAGGTACTTTAGGACCAAAAGCACTACTTGGAATCAAGCAGGTTGATGTCTTAGTTGCGCCCGCAGTTTGCTCCCTAATATTGTAGGGATGCACCTGTAAACAGGAGACCTAAGAGGTCACTGGTCCCAGTGGTGGCACTGACAACAGATGCTGTGGAGACCACAGTGTCTCAGGGTGTCAGCAGAGATGGGCGAACAGTTACAATATAATGCTTGATAAGCTGCCACAATAAACGCTAACACTTGCATGGCTATCAAAACAGAAACTGGCATTCCCCATCCTCTCCTCCTGAACTGCGTGTCCTAGAATTAATTCTCATTGGGGACTGTGGTTGTGGGGTAGGGGCTGTTGAAGAGAATGAGAGTCAATGTTCTCTTCATGCAGTCTGTCAGAGCCCACACTACTGCAAAACAGTACAAAAAAAGGGATTGCCCATTGGGATTGGGGTGCTGATACCGAAAGGGATGAGCTGAGGGTTTGGTCCATGAATACATTATCATCTGCTGTGCTGTCACAGTGGCTAGCAAAGTGTCAATTTTATTATATTATCATTGCTATGTATAGAAACAATCATCAGGAAAAAATAAGGCATAATAAATTAGGTTGTTTTTCTTGGTGACAGAAAGAAGGACATTTACAAATTGATATGGCTATGTGCAAAACCATTACTTTTCAGGATAATGAAAAAATATTTAATTGTCATCAAAGTTGGTATTATGTCTTTATATATGGTCAGATACTAACATAAAACAGATATAAGGTTTGCCAATGGAATTTATTTCTTGAAAAAAAAAAAGATATGGAAATGCAAGGTTTCCACCCAACACCCCAGTACGTTGTTTAATTAATGCTTATGTATTGACTATTCCATAAACAGAATCAGTGGGCTGAGAAATGTGAGACTAGTTCTCTTTTATATATAACCTCTCTGCATCATTAATGGGTGATGTGCTAAGTGTTCATTCTTAAATGAAAGTCCTGATTGGTATAAGTAAAGAGACTTTCTCATGGTGTTCAAATGTTTGTGCATTCCTCACATCTACTACTCTCTTGATTAATACAAGCATTTCCTGGCAATCTTTTTGCTCTAGTGGTGAATGAGGTTGAAAGATTAAGTCTGACAAAAACTGGATGTTGGTGATTCCACACTCGCATTCAGCTGCTATAAATCAGCTGCAGTGGCTCCTTTATAGATACCTCATCATGCAAACAGGATGTCTTTACCATATGTTACAGCAAAGACTGTTGGCTGCTTCATAAATCAAGTCCTATTTAGTGTGCAGTGATACTAACATGTGTGGTACAGAGGTGTCAGTTCTATACGTTAGGTCTCATAATGCTGTCATGTATTAAGTAGGTGTGATGATTAGATGGTTGGCAGTATTACACAGCTTGTGATGGGCCATGCTAGCCAGATGTTTCCTCAGTAAAAAAAGGAGGATTATTTAAATTTTCATGGAAGAGTAGTGCTCCACTTGCTCTGCCTGCACAGTAAAATGAGAGATCTACAAGATCAGTTACTGTGCAAATACTTAAAATATTATTTTGAATCTACCCAATTATTTTACTTAGTACATTTCTAGTGTCTTTTCACGTGAATAAATCATCTTGCTAAAGCATTTCTCACATTTATCTACTGACCAATGGATTTGCCTTTCCAGTAGGTACACCTACGACACTGAGATATAACATTCAGTTATTGTGTTATGATATCTTTTAAATACACTGAGTTTTCAATGCAGAAAAGGATAATTTAATGGAATTATATCTTTGTGTAAAAATGACAAGACCTGTGATACATACTCTGATGTGTGTTTCATACTTCCATTATTTCAAATGTCTCCACTAATAGCAAAATCCAGAGAGATCTGCAATTAAATTCAAGGTAATAATAAAGTAATAATACATTTCATTTGACTTCCTGTCAGCAGCATTAGGGTTCAAGTTATCACACTTTTGGGTTGCTGTAGTTTCTTGGGTAATATCAGAAACACTGGATATTGTGTCAGAGAATGAGAGAAATGTGAAGTGTTGTTTCAGGAATAAAGATTTTTGCATTACCTTGAGCATTATTCCATGAACATTTCTGTATGAGTCCCATCAGATTTCAACTGGTTATTCATGAAAATGCTCAGTTATCCAGGTCATGGCTATCCAAGAACGTTTAATTGAGGGCCACTGGACTTGGTGTAGAAACTCTAGTACAAATGGGTCATTGCCACTGTTTCAATGAATTACTCAGGGCTTAAAGTATTCCGGCACCGTGCCGAATCTCCGGCGTTTGGCTATGATTCAGGAAAAAAAAAACCCACAAAAAAACCCACAAGAAAAACTTGCCAGGCCCCTCCCTCAAACTGCTACTGTCCAATCCTACGTTAGCAACAGTAACTATGGGTACATATAGTGGTTGAGATCTAGCAACAGTTGATGTTATGTTCAATACAACTTGGGGGAAAAACGGGCTCTGAATTGTAGAAAATGAATTGAACAATGAACACCGTTAAAGTTGGAAATTACAGGTTGGAAATTTATACATATATTCATCTTCGCAAATAAGCATAAATTGCTGCTGCATATGATTTCAGTGTTCAGCAAATAGCGACAATATGCAACACTTCGTTTTTCTCCGCCTAGTTAACCTGTAGCGTGAACGTTACCTCCAAGTGGTCTTGAACGCAGCATCCAAGCCGACGGTTGTTTTCGCCAAAATCAGGTCAGATATGTGTCCACAACCGGACACTAGAATGCTACTATGGTCCATGATAGGACACTTCGGCCGAGACGGATTTACTGTATTTTCCTGTCATTACAAGGGGGAAAGCCGGTAAAATGTCAGTTGATGTATTTTATACATTTTTAGTTATCTACATGTCAAATGTGTTTACATAAACATTTAATGTAATTGATTACAACATCAAAGTGATTATTATAAGAGCAAGCAATAAGAACACTTTCGGGCGACAATCGTCCCAATATGATTTTTTTTAACTTTAATGCTAAAACACTGTATTCTATTTTGAAGGAAGGAATTTTTGTCTGGCTATGGACCATAGTAGCAAACTGCCAAAACAGCAGTACAATATTATCTACAGTTCACTGTCGCTCTGTAACTGTTTATACATTTTTGTATAAATTGCCCTTTACTGAATTAAATGGTTGCTAAATGAATAATTCAAATTAATTAGCCTGACCGAGTTTCACATGTCCTTATAACATTATTACCTTTACTTTCTAAAATTTACATTTAAACTGTAGGTCATCTTGTACCCTGCCAAGCACAATGCCAAAAAGTTGTTTGCCCAACTGCCTATAGTGTGTATGCGTCGGATCCACTGCACCCCCGCTCCCTGGAAAAAAGTTCAGGCTCAGGAATTTTTTTTTTACTTTAAGCCCTGATTACTTCAGTTCTAAATGATTGTGTTGAATAGTCTCACTTGTCAACATTTGTGGGATTCCTGTCAAAGTCTGGCTTTTGTGAAAACAGTCTTTTAAGTCATTAGAGACATGTAAACTACAATCTCTCTGGTTGTCAGATAGGGCCAAATGTCTCTATTAATTGAAAGGGACAGAAGGACAGCTTGATAGATGTATGAAAAAAGTATTATTGTAAAACCTTTCTGGAGGCTCTACTTTGGAAAAAATAGCCAGAGAGGCAATTAATACAGAACCATTTGTCCACCCTATTCAAAATATGTATGCTTTTGCCCTTGAATGAGTGTCCCTTCTCTTTTGGGTGTAGATAAATTGTAGATAAATGGCTTCTTGTACTGAAGTGTTTGTGTTCTTGTCCTGAGCTGTGCATTTGTTATATAGTGATTTTGTTTTCACATAAACAAGTCTGTGTATTTGTGACTGCATTAGACCTCTTACACTAGATTTCTTTTCTTGTGCTTGACTTCTTGTATGTAGTCTTCTTCCAACCCTTTGACTTCTGCCTCTTCAGTGTAGAAGTTTGCCACAGTGGAAGTGCAGGAGGAGCCAAGTAATACATGCAAAGTAGAGTTTTGTTGTTGTTGTTGTAAATATCTGTTTTT
Organism: Acanthurus tennentii; assembly: GCA_029783805.1. Taxonomy (NCBI): domain Eukaryota; kingdom Metazoa; phylum Chordata; class Actinopteri; order Acanthuriformes; family Acanthuridae; genus Acanthurus; species Acanthurus tennentii. Next base: position 1,645,992 of record JAPZDZ010000021.1, read on the forward strand.
GTAACTTCTTGGTTTACCCTCATGACCTGATTTTTTTTTACCATGTGAGTCTGTTTGTGTCATCATGACAAAATGTGTTCCTGGGAAACTTATGGGAAGAGGAGCAACCACAATAGTGGTTTAGTGTACTCTGCCATGAGATCATGGACAGATTTGTCAATATAATAACGTAATAACTTTGCAAGTGCAGCCAAGCTGTACGGGTGTGTAGCTGAGATCAAAATAAAGGCCTGGTTCAAAGATGGGTATAATCTGAGTACGAACTCCCACTTCACATGCCTACCCCACTTTTTTAAATCCTGGATTACTGTATTCCAGTTTGGTAAAATATTTGACAAAACACAATAGGAATGGTTTTGATAACGCATGTAGGGGACAGCCTCATTGGACACAACACAGTGTTGGCAACAACATGATTTCCCAGTAAATATTAAAAATCTAATGCAACACAGACTTTTGATGGTTTATATAATTAATGATAGGATTAATTTTTTTTACTTACATTTGCTCTTTAAAGAAAAGCTATTTCTAAGACCACTGCATACACACTTATATAGATGATGTTGTCAAAGTGACAGGCAAGTGTATTGCAAGGAAAATGAAGGATTTGCCCCAGCCTCACATATTAATTTTTTATTTCATAATGTCCCAGGTCACTTTCATATTTTTTGCCATTGACTGATTATGTTTTCTGTCAGATGCCCTCAATGATATTTGAAAAATTAAATATAATGTATTGGAAAATTATGTATAAAAGCTCTAATCATAATGTGCAGCTGCACAAGCTTTGGAAAAAGTACTGAAATTCAAGTGTGTTTGTCCAAAAGTTCCTAGAGAAACTCTTTAGATCTATAACTCTTGGGACACGGGCCTCAGGTAATTAAACATCGAAAATATAAAGTTTCTGTGGTTTAATTTATTCAATTATTAATTAAATCAATTAAGGTAACTAGGTTCAGAAAGGCATATCATAATGACATCTGGAACTGTGCCATTTCTTAGATAAGGATTAAAAATATTACCATAATGCAAGGGATGATTGATATGTCTGTGGCCTGAGGTGAAAGGAAATGAGTTATACAGCTTTTGTTACATGCACGTCCACATGGTTTATCTCTTAGTGATTACGTTTGATATAAGTTTAAAGTTAACTTTTTGGTATTCACTTTTGGCTATTTTCAAATTGCAATTCAGCACTATCTGAAGAAATGGACACCATCGACTGTGCAGTCATCTGCTACCTCCATGTATAGGGCTCACATGAAGTACCACAAGGACATGTGGGGAACAGTGAAGGATACCTCATCTAACAGGATGGTGAAGTCTAATGCTAATTTTGAACAAAGCAAAGACAGAAAGAGAAAAAAAAGCAATATTAATTTACTAAGGTTTTGTCAACTTTTACAGCCTGCTGCTGTTCGGCAAGAAAAGTAGAAACATTGCTGCCGTTCCACCAGAAAGGGCAGCTTTTATCCTCAAGCTATGAGAATTCTTAAAGCAGGACTGCAGGAGATTAGGTGTTTCTCTCTCAGGTTTCCCCTTTGGTTCCGGAGTGTAATTCCCTTGTACATGAGTGTCATAAATACAAGTCCCTTTACTTATGGACAGTAGCACATGAACATTTGTTGACAAGCTGTAGCCTATGTGACCAGCAGAGACAACAAAGTTAACGTAACCAGCAAAAACAACATTAGAAGAGAAAAAAACATTTCAACTGAAAGGTTAAGTGATATTATTGATTATAACATCAGAGATGAACACAAGAATAACAGTCAATAGCAAAAACCAAAGTTTTGTAAAGGTAATTGCATGAATGAAAGTTATTCAGAAGTATCACTTGCATTTTCAACATCTAGGCAAAAGACTACATTTTTGCATAACATTTGATTGTGGAGTATGCTGGCTAATAAAATAAAAAAAATTGTCGAGATGACATAGACAGATAGCACACATAATGTAAAAGTGGACAGTGCAAGTTATTACAAGCAATCATCAAGGTAGCAAACTTCCAAAGCTTATTTGAACTGAGACTGCAAGCACTGACAAATTTATGACATTAAATTGAGTAATTTATTTGCATGCTAGCCTGAGCATGGACAATTACTTTTGGGATTCAAAAAACAAGTACAACTACTACAACTTTAGCAGGGACTGAGAATTTCAATGCCATAGTCTATGTCCCAGATGGCAAAACTGCAACATGATAAAAAAGCAGTTTTTTGGATGTCAAAACAAGGATACTTACAAACACAAGCAAGCAGTTTTTACACCTTCAGTTTTTGCATACCAGACCTGTGAAATAACTGATTTTATCTGTTGACCCACCCAACCAAGAGCTTCTTTGTCTGCAGCCCCATAAAGGACTCAATCATTAGCATTATATAAGCCACTTTTGGTTGCTTGTTGCAAATGCCAATAACTGTGCTTTTTGTATGTGCATTTCCTCACACCTCTATCAGCCAAAACCAGTTTTCCCAGTCTACCTTCCATGTAATGCAATAGTGAGAAGCTACAACACCTGTTACATCATCCTGATTTATCCAAGATTGCAGGAACTGGCGTAATGAAAACAATGTGTGGGAGCTGAGAACACAACTGTCTAACAACAGACTACTACACCAAATCCTCTTACCCATTCCTGTATGACACCAGTCCCCAGATGTTTCAGGGTCACCTAAAAAGAGGTCTATCTGGGCATCCTGCTTCAGTTACTGTGTCTTTGTAATTTCACATCTGCAGCAGCAGCTACAAGTGTCTGACATGATATGCAGATAATTGTTATGGCAGATGCTTGAACTTTTCCTGACCAGGTCTTCCTCTATGCAAACTTTGTGTTCATCAGGAATCTGAGGGTCCTTCTCTGACCCATCAGGCTTTGCCACATGGCCTTATCCACACTTATCTCATGGGGTTGGTCTACTGCTGTAGATGTGGCACCTACAGTCTTGTGTGAAGAAGCAAAATATGTTCATTGACAACAGTCAGAAATCCCAAACAACCACACAATCTATTGTCCCAAAAAGTTATCTTAGTTCGACGGATCAAAATGGGTGTCTTTGTAACCACCATTCAAGACAGTAATATTTCTACTGGAAATGCAAAGGTAAATGAAACATACTGTGGACAAAAAAAGGAACAAAATCCTAATCATAGCTGTCCCCATCCTCCCAGTGCTTCTAATGAGGATCTTCCATGTTGATGCTATACATAAACAAGTAACATAAACACTACAGTTTAGAAAGACATCAACTGGAGAAAATGAAATAAGAGAGATAAACATGTGAGACTTACAAGCTATTCCTAAAGTCACTGCCCATCTCTTCTTCCTGACAGTAATTCTGCTCCTTGCAAATGTTCATGGAGTGCATGCTGAACAAAGATTAGAAAACAAATATATACAATAAGAAAAACATTTTTCATTAATCAAAATAGTGCGTTACATTTAAAGATGAAAGGCAAACTCACCTGGATTCCAACACCTCTTGTACATCTTTTGCCTACTGGCTCAACATCTCAAATAGAGAATGTCATAGTCCCTGAATAAAAACATAAATAGGTCATATTTACAATTACAGTGTTCAAAGAGAGAGACTGAGAAACAGTGTTGTCAAGTAATTATAATTTTTTTTGCATAGAACTTTTTGTAGATAGCCTACAAACTACTTTGGAATTAAATAAAACAAACGACTAAAACTGTGTAAAAACATCAATGACAAAATTAGCAAAGTAAACAGGCTACAGGAAAAAACCTATCAAGGTCTGACTCCTCCGTAATGCTGGATACACACTGCTGCAGTTGTGGTGCCTCTGCATGCCCCTTGCTGTGTGTAACACACAGCAAGCCAGTTAATGATAGCAAGACAGTACTTACTAGTGTTAGTTCTGTGTAAAAGCCTGTCCGACATAAATCCTTGTCCAGTCCCTTGTTCTACTACTCTCTCTTCTTTTCTTGCTAGCTTCCACCAACAACTTCTTTTTTTGTCTTTTTGGAACCTCTGTCATTATGGATATTCTGACAATAGAGCTCTAACTAGCTTCTGATTGCCAGGGAGATATGTTGTGTGACATTCTGTAAAGCAACACATTCTTGTTGAGGATGCAGGCAGGCAAAAAGTCACATAGTCTAATACCAGGCCAGCTGGGCAAACTATGCCAGTCTCACTGTTAGAAGTACAAGAAACATAAAAGGTGATTTTGACACCATTATTTAAAGGTTAAAAAAAACAAACATAATGTTGGTCTAACACACTTTTTACTCAAATGTATTTTTTTAAAGTTTGTTTTCATAATAATTAAACTATTAGCAGATTCACATTGTAATAGTTTCACATTTACATTGTAAAAGTACCATAAGAGTTCGGGCCACAGCAGCATTCATTTTCACTACCATTTTATTTTATTTATTAATTTTTTTTAGGAAGTAACTAGCTTTGGTGCCAAAGCCAGTAGTTTTGATAAAAAGTGAATGGTACCCAACACTGGGGATGACGTCAAAAAAATATGACAACAGACATCCAAAGCCACAATGATAAACCTTAAAACCTTAGAAGAGTTTTGAATGTAAAAAAGACATACATATGAGCATGTCACAGTGTCGTGACAAAGGCAGGAGACTGGAGTTGTTCTTTGTTGTATAATTCAGTGATTCTGTCTGTGAACAAAGAGTGGCCTTTGATGTGACTGCATATCCTACAGCAACAGGTTGAGAAGATAGGCCAATGACTTGCTATAAGTCCTCAGGGTTTAACTTTTTTCTGGGTTCAAGGCTCTTCTGTTGAGATGCTGCTGAATTTTGAATGAGATGATGTATGCTTTTTGTAACTGTTAAATGATGAAAAGTTACCACATTGCAAAAGCTGATGATATACGTAGAAAAACAAAAACTTTTCTGTCAGATTTAGGTTTTGAGTTATTTTGACTCTACCAAACAATTTGCCTGAGATTGAGCACTTATCCTCTACCAAGTAGGCACCTTTTTCTTATAATGCAACATGACCACTCATGATTTTATTTTATTATTTTTTTAATATAATATTTACTACTGTTTACGTAACTTCCATTAAGAAGTACAACATCTGAATAACTGCTCTAATAAATGTGACCACTTACCAAAAACAAAAACCATTAATCATGACATGTGTAACTGTAGATAGGATGGATTAAAAACACTCATGACTTGTTAATAATTTATTAATGTTCACAGCTGCAGACCAGATGGTTTGTTAGAAAGTGAGAAACCTAAAATCATTTATTTATAGACTAACTTTTTTAAGCACATTTAAACCAATATAAAAAAGGTTAAACACACAGCCTGAATTTTTTGCAAATTGGCCAAGTGGAAGTTGTTCTTTATAGCTCTTCTATTAATGCTTCTTAGAATTCTATTTAAAAACTGCTTTTCTGTCACCTATTTGAACTTTATTGAAAAGGCACCTTATTTAAAAAATGATTGGAAGAGATACCTGAAATATGCATCTTTGTTGCACATTTCCCTCACGGCAAAGATCACTGACTAGACCCTAACACAATATACTCAATGCAATGGCAATCTTAAATTTCAGATAGGTATTAGCATAGAAAATATAAAAATGTCGAATCTTAAATGTTGCTTAAAAAAACACTACCTTAAATGTATTTCTTAAATCTTAAATCTTACCTTAAATCTCACCCATCAATGCCCCACCTATGATTGTAAACAATGCTAAAAGGTACAAACACTTTTTCAATTAAATGTGTTTTAACATTATATTATATGACCTAGGTTTTTTTTAAGAGTAGTGAAACCTTTGGCAACTTGTGTTGCCACAAGAATGTTATCCCTCAGGAACTCCTTATCAATGAATATTTCAGCCAATTAAAAAGCACTACCTGACTTGAAATAAACTACAATCATTGAGCTTTAAAAGTGAAATACCTTTTTTTTTTATTATATTAGATCAAATGGTCCCACATCCTCAAAACAATTGCAACAACATTATAATGCTTACTGAAAAAGAGATCTGATTTGAGATCACTAAGGTACATTTAAAACCCACCAAACTTGCTAAGTGTGGATGGAAATCCAAAGGGGCTTGTTTGTGGATTTATAGAAGTTTTCTGTAACAAAAGAATTTTTTCAACTACTTTTGTATTGTTTATTACACTACGAGCACAACATTTATCTTAGTCTCTCTTGGGTGATGACAAACAGAGAGATAGACTCTTCAAAAAAGCAACTCTCACTATTACCATCTAACTGTAAAAGTATGTTGAGTTTCTTTCTTGATATTAAATGTGTTATTCTGTTGTAAGTCACTCTTTTCATCTCAATTCTTTGCAGTGCAGTGCAATGAGATTAATGGTTTGGTGCTGTATCGTCAAGCTGTGATAACACCTCTTCTACATTCGGGCTGCCATAGGATTCTAAATGCTGTAGAGTGTTTTTGATAGAGAAAGAGTGTAAGAGTTGCAGCAAATGATTTAAATTTTGGACAAGAATGGATAAAAGAGAGTGGAGAAGAGTGAAATGTGTATGAGAGGTGCAAACAGTGAGATGGATAGTTTACTTTGTTTTCATTTTTCTTGCCTTGCTGCTGTTTGCTGAAAAATCCAGGTAAATCTTAAAGCTAAAGTAGAAATTTTGATCTTGCCTTTTAAACCTTTAAGGGGCCTAGAATGCAACATTATTCAACAAAAATTAACATTTAAGGTATTGTTGTAGCATAGAGGTTAAACGTGCCATGTATTGTAACAATGTAACTGCACTTATAATCAAAAATTAAATTTTCAACAAAATGAACATTTTTATTGACAAACAGGAGCAATGATGCAGACCTTAATTTTGGTATTGATTTTCTAGTGTGATAAGTTACTCCTTGTAGATGATCAAGCGTTTTTGCTAAGTGGCCCTGGATGCTACACTATTTTATTGAATATTGTTTCTTCTAGCAATTTTTGTTTTTAAAAACATGCTCTAAAGATTGGATCCTGCATTTTACTGCCACTGGGGTGCTTGAAAGAGACAGATATAAAAAAAGTGGTAAAAAGTAGGGTACTGTTGAATCGATCTGACCACTTTTATTCGGAAACCCTCAGTAGTCCTTAAAATGTCTCCTTGAACCATGAGAGCATTTAAAATATAAAATACATCAACAAAAATGTTTCTAAAAATGCAAAGGGCAGAGGATTTTAGCAAGCAAGTTATTCAAAGAAAGAAAAAACACATGAGATTTGAGTCTTGACTATCCTTTGAACTGAGACCTTGAACCTTGTGGAAATTTGCTAATTTACTCATTACAAACATAGGTTTGACCAATCTCTGATGTAGAGCGTTGTTGTGAATATTAAATAAATATATGATTACTTTTAAAGATGGAGTTGGTAATTTTATCCATCATGCACTAGTTGTTATATTGGCTGAAATGGCCTTTACAGTCAGACAGCAATCAGTATTGCTTTACATCAATATTGTAAATCATATTGAAATCATTGTGTCAGAAGTGAAAGCCAGAGAAGACACATTTTTCACAAATGTTTCCCCCAGGAGTTAGAGTGATTTTATAAAAAACAATAGCCTGGGCTGCAATAACTAGCAGTGAAGACTTTGTCCCCTGAGATTCGGAATGTGGCACTGATAAAAAAAAAAGGTTTTGAGGTGTTTGGAAGAAAAAGTGTATATAATTGCTTAAGATGAGAAGCATGTACTATTACACTGCTGATACAGTTAGGGTGCTAGGGTTGTTGTTTGTTGCTGTCAATAGGAGGCACTAGAGTGCCTTTTCAGCGTATGTGCACCAGGAGCTGCTCAGGAGAGCAGATGCTGTTTTTACCTGCTCCTAATAAAAGAAGCCGTTATGTTGTGCCAAGTCATCCTCTCTGTCGTTTTTCACCGGAGACATATTTTTACCACTATTGTCTGAGACGCAACAGGTTTGATATTAAATTAGATGCAAAGAAACAACTTTCTGACCAAAAAACAAAAAAAGAATGACAGAGGGATAGGGTGGAGGTAGAAGACAAAGAACACTTGATGTGACAGCCTAGGATGAGAGACTGGTAGCAATCACTGAACAATCACCTATAAGTGGAATTTGTCTAAGGATTGTGGGTGAAAGTGATTACATCTAACAAGAACTGTCACCCAGAGGTAATTAATTTTATAATTTTTGAGATGATATTTTCAGTTGTCTGTGTATTTTGTAATTAGCAAGCACATTTTAGTCACAACAATTTTATTCAAATAAAGATAGAATATGCAAACTAAATCCTCCATTCCATTCAAATTAAAATATCAATTTTGATTCCAACAATAGTTTAATTAAACATTTTATTTTATAGACCTGGATGGTACTGGAGTGGAGGTTGAAGCATAGGTTCACACGGTTCACTTCCCAACTCACTTTCCAGGAATCCTATTGGTATGTTTGCATCCTGACGGACGTGGTTGTCCTGAATCAGCTGACTTTCCTGGATGAGTGAAAGAAAAGCTACAAGCAAAGAAGCTACAAATGAAACACTCAAACAATTATTGGATGCTTTCAATAATAAATGAGTGTGTGTTTGAGATGATGTGTGTGTCATTGGCATCAGAACATTTTAAAAGCCAAAAGTAAAGGACAGTTATGTCATGACATTACTTAGATTGCATTTTGTAATTAGGCATTGTAACCTGTCATCTTTAGAGACACTGCATTTGGTCATAGAAAGCCTGAACTGCAGTCCTGCCAGGAGGTTCAACATTTGGCTGTGCATCTTCTTGCTTGTCTTGTTGTGGCTCTGCTCCTAGTTGTACAAGGATGCCGTGTGCCATTGCAATGTTGCGAAGGACACAGCATGCCAGGATAATCCTGCACACCTTCTAAGGGACACAAAGGAGCTTGTCCAAGGACATCCAATGGTACTCTGAACCGCCCAAATGTAAACTCTATCGCGGTGCACATGTGGGCATAGATGTGATTCTAGTGCACCTCCTGAGGGATTGCAGGATTGGCAAAAGGAGTCATCAGCTAAACAATATAACACATTATAGTATAATTGAATAGAGGTATTTAATTTTATAAAATCTCAGGGATTCAAGGGATTCATTTTCAACAAGCCATCCATTTTTTACAGCCCCTGCCTCCAAACCCATTCTCACTGTACTGGTTGAATAAGTCAAATGAGTCATGGGTGCCTCCTTGCCAGCCTGCCACAGTGTCGCGGATGTGTCAGTTAGCATCACAGCACATACCTGCACATTAATAAAGTGACATTTTTTCAAATTTATAAATTGCATTGAGTTTCTAGATGTAGCTTTGATGGGGTTTGGGTTGAGTGTTTGGTATCTTTTTTTTCAGCATGACATCACCTATATGACCTTTCAATTATTTTTGCACTTTGACCTGTTGTATGAACATTCTGAACCCCAAAGCATACAAAAAATACAAACTCAGATTTTAAAATTTATGTATTTTTTAATTGTCGATAACACAAAGATGCTTAATAAACCAATTTTAAAGTTGGAAATGTAATAATAAATAAATAGCACATTTAAACATGAAAAGATAATTTTTTTGTAAACATACAATTATTTACAAGAAAATGCAGATGCAGCCACACATGTTTACCTCCACTAGCCATGCCAGTCTTCAGATCACTTTATCTACACAATTAAAATATGTACATAGCACTCCTTACATTGCCTGGGTGTGAGTTGTTTCTAAAAAGTTCAAAAGTAACATATAAACATAACATTGAGATCATTTCAAACTATAAACAACGATTTACAACAAAAAACAAATCATGGCCATAGGCTTTTTTTTGTTTGTTTGTTTGCGTGTGTGTTTGTGTGTTTGGTTTATCTGTGACACTCCTCAAAACAGTTTCTGTCCACAATAACACAGAGAGCTAGATCACAGGCCTTGCACCTCCATGGTGTGATGTTCCTCTTCTTGTCCACTTGTTGACAGTATTGACAGATACTGCAGTCTTGTGTTGCATTCTAGCTGGGATCCGTAGCCATGGCAATGCTGACAGGGATGAGGTTGGTGCTCCTGTTAACGGAAGTTTCTGTACTTTCTCCACTCCACAAAGCTGCAAAACTAGTCCAATAAGAAAGTTTTTGTGTGTCATGTGCTGTTCCTGCTTTTAGTTGTTGATCTCACAGTGCAAGATGTATGCATTTGTTGAAGTGAAAAAGTGCAGAAACAGAGTGCGGTACCAGCATGTGGTTTCGCAGTGGGTGGTAACACTGGATAAACTGGTCTGACAGGTCAACCCCACCCACCCATGTTCTTTTATGTAGGCAAAGATAAGGGTGGGACAGGGGATGTCTCTCCATCCCACAAGACACTTCAGATCGTCTCACCTGAAAACGCTAGATGGATTGTGGAGCACATAGACACCACATGCGTGTCCATCTATTTCACAAAGACCAGGGGGCCCTCTCTTATCCACATCAGGGTTCCTGAATGAGACCCATGACAGTATCACATGCCAGTCCATTCACACTGGGTGTGTGATATTTCCCGATGTTCACACTGAAATCCATGGTGTAGCCACTGCTCAATTGAGCAAACACAAAAAGTCTGATGCCCTTTTTTTGGTTTCATCTTTCATGTACTGTGTCAAGCCAGTCTTCGCCTTTGTTGCCATCATCCTCTCATCAACAGCGAGTTCCTTCTTTGGATGATAATGAGCTTGGCAGGCACTGCAAATGTCATCATACTTGATTCTGGACAGCTTGGCATACTCTGGTGTTCCCTTCTTCCTTTCATTTTTGACATCGTCCTCAGGATTGCTTGGGTGGATGTTCCATAATATGGCGGGGAAATCTGTCTCTTGTCATGACACTTGCAGGACATGGCACAGACAAGACAAGTTCTGTCTCCAGTAATCTTAGAGACTTGGCAGGGACACTGGCGATGTGTACATGAGGAGGCGTAAGAATTTATTGAGCTTCTCACCACCAACATCCACTAGAACCGGAAGTTAGAAGAGCACAATCAGCAGACTTGCACTTTTTTATTTAATCATGTTGCAAAAAAATAACAGAGATATCAAAATAAATGTGATGTCTGCCTCATCCCATCATGCACGTCTTTACATACACGTATAAAATTTTTAATATCAATTTTACTTAGTTATTTCCATTTCTCTTTTGGAATCAAATGGTTCTAGAAATTCCTTCCAGAGGAGCTGCCCACAGGGCAAAAGGCCAGTCCCTGGGCATCTGTACACCTTTAAGGGCTCTTTTATGTTTGCACCACCAAAAGGAATCCCCTAAAATGACATAAGCTGATCAACAGTTGGTATACCAACGTCACTTCTGCACACTGTTTATAAGAATCACAGCAAAAACAATGAATAAAGGCTATTACATTACTGCTACCTTCTTTTTGTCTAGAATGGCAATAATGCACCATTACATTTGCTGAACACCATTCTCAAAGAAGTCAGAGTTCCTTCAGTGTTGTGGAAGTACCCACTATGAAGTTAGAACTGGAACGATAAACAATTATAGTCTCCATGGTGTGGATAAATAAACCAGAGAATTCTTAATAAGTTCTATAAAACTGTTTTAAAAAAATAAATAAAATAAAAAAATAAAAAACAAATTACTCTCATCTTATACTTAGACCCAAAAGGTTCAGTTGAGTTGAGATCTAATGACAATGAAAATAAGTATGACATTGATTGTGTAATTGTTTCTTATGAGTATTTAATTTGCTAGTTGTCTTTTAAGTTGGGCATCAAGAAGTGTCTGTAAATCTATAAACCTGAAGAAAAGCCTTTAAAAACCACTGATAAGCTTTCGAAAATAATGCAACATTATGTTGTATAAAGTAAAGATAAATTCTTGGCAACCCTGGCAGCAGTGTCACACAAATACAAATAGTTAGAATGCAGGTAATGTGGAGGCCTGGGGTGTCTACTCGCAACACTTTACCCAAGAGACAAAGACAGTCACCATGTGATTTGAAGAAGTCATGAAGATCACAGCCTTTCTGTCAGAGAAGGGGAAGAAAGGACAAAACAGACAGAAATAGAAAGAAAGGAAGAAAGGAAAATTCTGCTGTATCTTGAAGAGATTTTAAAGGAAGAGAAGATAAAAAGAATAAAAAGCAGAGTATATGGGGAAGGATAAAATGAGATTGTAAGGAAATAGGACCAAAGACAAGGAAGTTTACTGAAACTTTGACCGTAGATATAGTTTAACTTGAGCTCAGAGAGGCAGAGAAAGCAAATGAGAAAGATATGAGATGAAGCAAGAAGCATCCAACCACAGTTCTTACTTTTCTCCCTTTTCATATACATCAAAGCCCTAAATTATTCTCCTGCTCAGTTTGGCCATGGCTCAACAGGATTGGATAATTCCTCTTATCTCAGAAAATCAGTTGTTAACCAAGGGTGCCAGCGTTAAAATCGGTGCTGTGTTTGTGTGTGTGTGTGTGTATTAGCTTTATCTGTGAAAGTGAATTTAACATCTGTTCTCATACCAAAGTAAAATTAAAAAAAAGAAACTTTGTTTATATGTCCTTGCACACAAGATGCAAAAAGATCTTGCATATTGCTTGCCTGCAAAAGTCCATGCTTTATAATTTTTGATGTAACATTTGTCACGAGTCTTTCTTTTTCTGGAGCAGACCTTTGGCCCCCTTTAGAGAACCAAAGTTCCACTAGTAAGAAACACTTAGCTGTATGAGATAATCACCTGCTATTACAAAAAGTTCTTAATGTGTGTGGTTTTTTTTGTCAGTTACAAACTGCTTTAGTAAGACTTTAAAAGATAGAAAATTTGACCACCTCGTTATTTAACTAAAAAGAAATACTATTATGCTAGCATTAAGCAACTTTCAAAAGGAGACGAGGTAAATTAAAAAAAAGACTCAAAACAAAACCAACAACAATCAGGCAAAAAACAAAGGCGACCTGGCTGGCCAAGTCAGTGTGAGGATAATGTTTGACGAGCCCAGAATTATAGGGACCTGAGGAGTGTCTATCAGAGATCTTTTCACAGTGGTTGCCAGAAATCAGGAGAGTAACAGGTTCAGTCAAATATTTCACCTTAGCAAGAGCTTGGGGATTGAGAGCATTAGCTTGCATGGCTTGTGGTAGCTTTTGGTGGGGTTGCCCAGTTGCCTGACTAACACTGAGTCAGTCATACTTTCATCTGCACCAGAGTCCAGCAGCATAGCAACCTCCAGTCGCTGATCTCTCCTCTGTAGGTATGGCAGTTAGCAGAGAGTGTTTGACAGAATATTCAGAGAAGGAGAGAATGCTTACCAGTAACTTCTGATCTACTGGCGAATGTTGTCTTTTAATGGGCAGGAAATGATGTAGTGCCCTGGCTGGCCACAGTAGAGGCAAGAGTGTGAAGCAATGTGCCTTTGTCATTCTGCTGGAGACAGCTTGGCCCGGTCCACTTGCATAAGCTCAGGATCTGAGGAGCTTGGAGATGGCTCTGCTGCTAGTGATCTGCGGGGTGAAAATTGAGGGTGTCTGGCTAGCCTCTCTTTCTGCCTCTGTGTTAGTCTGGTATCAATCGATGGCTCAGTCAACAAGTGAGTCTAGTGGGGCAGGTAATTCCCAGGTAGCTAGCTCTTCTTTTATTCTCTCAGAAAGTTCATTTAAAAAGGCATCATGTTGAGCATCCACATTATGTATACACATCATGTTGAGCTGCTAAGGTGCGAAAATCAATCGCGTAATCAGAGACTGACATCCTACCTTGGTTGGACCTGTAGCAATACTCACGCTGCCTCTAAACACAGCAGATCTGTCGAACACCTTCCTCATTTCTTGCATGAAACTTTCCAGGGATGAACTAAAAGGTGAATAAATTAATTACCCACACTGAAGTTCCCCACTCCCTCACTCTCCCATCCAAGAGGGTGATGATATAAACAACTAGAGAGTGATCAGATGGAAAAGTGGATGGTTGCAGTTCAAACACCAGAAAACATTGTGACAAAAAAGAACACATGTAGTGACTTGGAGGAGGCAGACATGGTTCATAACTGGGTTGTGGCACCAGAGGGACAGGCAGCGGTGATGGTGGAGAAGCTGCCTGACTGGATGGAGCTGTGTCCATTCCAGAGATCAAATCCAAGAATCCAAACAACCAGGCAGAGGTACAAAAACAGTAGGCAAAGAGGCAAATCAGACAAACAGGCACAGGTCAAAGAATCTGAGAAGCAATACATATAGACTGAAAGGATAAAAAGCAGGCAGGAGCACAAACTACGATCTGACAAAGAACAAAAGCAACCTGACTGGTGTGTATATATAAAAGTTTATATTGTAATATCACAGGAAAATATCCATCTATAATCCCATCAAAATTTGGTTCTTAAACTTTACTTTCACTACTGAAGCATTTATTTATTTATTTATTTATTTATTGTTTGATCGATTTTAAAGAGGGAACAGCACATATTAATGAACATTTTTACAAATGTAAATATGCCAGATTATAGCCTTGGGCTAATTT
>JAPZDZ010000021.1:1730247-1752583 GCA_029783805.1 Acanthurus tennentii
TCCCCATAGTGCTAAGGCGGGCAGAGGGTACAGTGAGATGGAGGGAGGAGGAAGATCTGAGGGAACGGGATGGAGTGCGAACGTGCAGGAGGTCAGAGAGGTAAGGAGGAGGTAAGGAGGTTATGGATAGACTTGTAGGTGTACAGAAGGATTTACTGTTTCCTGTTCTGTTAGGATGTCAGCTTTTCATATTTCAAATAAAACACTGTGTCAATGTAAAGCCTGATACTGCATGGTTTTGTTCGGGAGAGACCTCGGTCTTTCTGTCAAAATGGCAACCAAAATACACCTAAATGTAAAAACAAAGCAAAGAAAAAAATAAACAGCAAATTTACTTTTCAAACATCTCAAGACAAACCGCTTTGTTACATATACTATAAAAGATTGATTGGAAAAATTTGGTTTAACTGTAGTTTGATTATTATACCAGTAGCACTGTTCCAGACTGAAAACAGAGATATCTGTTTAGCATTCATCGTGATTGAATTTGGTGGACAGGTTAATCTAGAAGCCCTTCAAAATGTCAGCTCTGAGAAGTCATGGTTCTTTGTTCACACCTGACTTGTTTGGTTCAGTTTGCCTGAACACTATGTTGCTTACTGGTTCCACTTTGCTTAGGCTGTTGAGAATATTATCATTGAACAGTGTATTTTTAATATTATCATTATAAAAAAATGAGCCAGTGACAGGATTATGCAACATCATGTGATGATAATATGGTACTGACCAATTAACTGCTTTTATTCTGCTTCTGGTTGTCACTCTTTATGATGTATGGAAAAAGGATTCTGATCTTTCAAGTTCATAAGTTTACATTATTAAATGAATGTGGATTTTTGTTTAACATTTGGTGACTTCATTTATCAGATTGGCAGATTTTAATAATTAATACATTTTTAATTTGTTTTCTTGGTATAATGAAATTAATTTTGCGTTTTGTTGGCCATATTAAAAAAAACAAAAAACAAAAAAAAACCCTGCATGGCCCCCAAGTGTGCCTCACAGTGAAACATTTCTGTTATGTACATTGGACATTGAATCTTTTGAGATATTCCATTTTGAATTTGTTTGCTTTTTGTTGATCTCAAAGCCAATGTTTTCATTTAAATGTGTCTCAAATGTTAAGCTAAGTTTAAGGCAATCAGCAAAAAACAAAACAGAACAAAACAAGAAAAATATATAAATGCTTGTTTTTATCTTCTACATGTTTTGCTTAAAAGCAGTGGGTGGCAACAATTCCCGGGTTAGGTGCAATTGTGACATAGCAGAAAAAGTGGGCACAACCAAATGACAAATTTTTTTAACTCAGCAAAGCTAACAATTATCACCATATTTTAAGATGTTTTTAACATTTTTGTTGTGTCCACCCTTTTTTGAGTTAAAATTAAAAATATGCATAAGAACAGATGGATGGTTAGCTACCTAATGAACTAGTCCTTATAAAAAGACAATAGGCTTAAAATGTTGGAGACAATCTGATAGATCCTCAACCTCACCATGTGGTGCTGTGATTACAGCTAGAAAAAGCTTGTAATTGCATTTCGATGCTTTGCACTGGGGGAAACATAAGAATGAATAATATTAACAAATGCAGTCAATTCACTTAAAAACAAACGGCAGCTATTCTAATGCTTTGATAGCCTTGCTCATCTTGTGCGTTAACATTTTTGGCAGCACCTGGGCTGTTGTTGGTGCACATTTCTGTGCTGCACATGCTGTTTTTTTTAATTACCAGAATGGCTTAATTGTAAAGATTGAAAATAAAACAAACAACTTGAGTGCTTGTGTTGAAAGAATTCAAACAGGGTTTTGGGAAACAAAACAAGTCGTGTCAAAATGTGCCAAAAATAAAGTCACTGGAATGGATCATACACAGGCATTAGGGCAAAATGTAACAGGGGAGTCATGATTCCACCAACAGCTGCCTCCAAATTAAGAACTCAGAGATGGAAGATGTGGACAAAGTGAACCGTGCTCAAATAAAGTAAGCCAAAAGGTGCACTGATATCTGCATTGAGAGTGATGACAGCCAGAAGCGATAACAAACACAGGAAGAAGTAAAGAGGTGGACTAGAATTTCAACATTGGAACCTTGTTTTAGGTAGCTGGCTGGTTCAAAAGAACTCAGTGTTTTGTGGATCCAGTTTGGTTGTCCAACATCTCAGGAGCCTAGGCTGGTGTATTTTTAATGGTGGAAGGACTTTGTATAATGTACAGAATAGCATGATATCTGTGTGGAGCCACACTTGTTGAAGCTTTTGGCAGCGGCAGACTTGTCATCTGCTTTGTGTGTAGCCAGTTCTGTGCTCACTGATGCGGGTGTGTAACCATTGACTAGTCTTATCTGCATGCTGTAATTCATAAGGACAGGGAAGAGAGAAATGAGGAGGAGGAGGTGGAGAATATACCGAGCAGAATATCCCGAGAGCGTTTTACCTTGGCTTGGGATAGGGTTTTTTTTCTCTTACATTGCCATGCTGTCATTTTCTACACTCCCCTGCAGTGACAGTATCATTCCGTATTGCACTGGTATTGTATCAGTATTGATTTCAGTGTTGCGTTTTAGCATTATTTTATTAAGTGGAAAACACACAAGCCCCTTGCCTTAATCTTAAAGCTTTGATCTTGACATACCTTTGCTTAACCAACAGCATAAGTGGTTGGCTGGTTTCAAACAGCACTCCTAGCTCTCTTAATCAAATGGAAACAGTGCTGATTGAAACCTCAGGAAAAGATGATGAAACTGAAAAAAAGTCAGATCATAATACTGTATACTGATTTTTTTAAAGTTTGTGTTCCATAAAGATTTATCTTTTTTTTTTTTTTATCCCCATTGATTTTTAACTCTTCAGCACTGCAGGAAGGAGGCCTTTATCCATCATTTTTACAAATGAAGGCTGTAGCTGAACACTGTTTTAAACTACAAAACATCCTTTTTGCTTTTTGTTGAGATCCCTAGCCTGGGGACCTGGGGATAAGTCTGTTGAGCTTGTTTCTTGGCAGATAGGCCCCTCTAATTCAACAAACTTCCACCTGAACTGGCCCATGTCAGGCAAATCACAACCATTAATCTAATATGTTGAGGGTTTTTTTATGATGACTGACAGAGGAGCCTTATCAGTCCAGATTCGAAAAGTCACATGTCATGCTGCCTCGATTGGTCGTCTATGGAGCCATCCACAGCAATTCAACAGGCTGACATCAAACTGTCAGACTAGGAAGTGCTGATCAAAAGTGAATTAGAATTCTGTAACTGCCTGGCCTCTTTCCTAGCTTAAATATTTTAAGAAACACATTTTATTGTTATGTCAGCTAATAAATCATGAAAGTGGGTGCTGAATCCTCAGAAGGAGTAAAGTTAAAGTTATTTTTATTTTCATTTAATTTGAGGTGTATCTGTTTAAATGCCCATGTAACTTTTATTATGTTGGAAAAACAAAGCATGAATTAAAAAAAGAGAATCTGTGAACATAAAAGTTCCATTCCTAATAATTGTGTAAAATCCTTTGTGGCTGGACATTTCAACAGACACAACCACAAAACAGCAGAGCTCTAGCATCCGCATGGATTGCACAATATGATGCATGTAATAAAGTGTTGTGCTTTTCACACAAAAACCATCAGCTGACACTTGACATTACAAGTAGTTGCAAAAAAAACAATAATAATAATAATCTGATATAAGGCAGGAAAAATTTGGCACAGACCTTAGCACTAAAATGATTTTAGTATTCCACTTAAACCACAAAGGAGATACTGAAATACCGGGCCATATATGAGGTTTAAGATCCTTACACCTGATGTGCCATACTAAAGGTTTAGGTGTTTTAGAGCACAATTCTATGAGGCATCCATTGATTGTGTGTTACCTGCATTTGATGTTGATTTGCAAGCCCCCAGTTTAAAGGAGGAGCAGGAATAATTGTTCACAGAATTAACTGCTCTTTAAGAAGATAACAGCAAAACACATTTTCAGCCATCTTAAATAAAAGGCCCATCTGAAAAAGTCCTGATCATTTTGAGTTTGGGCTACATTAAATTGTTATCTCTGCATTATCATGCCATCAGACAGCCTTTCTGACAGGAAACTGACTCTGTTATGTCCAGCTATGGTCTCTTAAAAACTATTTTCCTTTGATCAAAACAGTCATTTTAGGTAATGAGAGATGCTGCTCTGCTGCTGCCTCGGCTGGTTAGTTTGTGTTATTGTGTGATTGTGTTGTTATTAACTGTCTTGTCTAGCATTTTCAATACAACTACTCCTTGGGACTTTTTGATGTATGTTTTGGCTCATGGTCCTGTTGAGGAAAACTGCATCATAAACACTACTTTGTGACACTGGGTGCAAAACCGGACTCCGAAATACATTGAAATTATCCCACTTTCATGATGCCATGCAGATTCAAGGCGCTCTCAGAGGCTACAAACATGGTGGAGGTTCAGCGATGTTTTGTTGTTGTTTTGACTGTTACTCTCTTTACAAGCTTCACATGTTTCCTGTAAATATTTCAATAACAGACAGTCTATTTAATATGAACACTGTTTGTGATTCACCAGAAAGTTTTAACTTGGTCTAAATTGTTCACAGGACATTCTTCCAGTAGGATTGTGGTTTAGTCTTATGATACCCAGGATTAGGAAAACATTGATGTAATTGCATATATCGATTATTGAAAGGTAATGCAAAAGGGTGAATGCAATTTCTAAGAGTCACACATTTACCTAATATGACAAGGATTATTTCAGTGCTTAAGTCCAATGAAGAGAAAAATACAAAACAATAAATTAATAAATAAATAAAATGCAGCATTATTTGTTGTCATGCATACACAGTCATGTTGATGATGTCCTTTAAGAAAGAGCATTGCTGCTAGCAAGAGCTCATCACTTCAACAAAATCTCAGAAGTGCCACCACATCAGCAGAGGCAAGATGCAAGTTTGTTGTTGACTTTGTAACTAAATGCATGAAACGCATGGAGGCAGATATTGTGCTGGGAGAAACTAGAAATCTGTGTCCAGCAGTCTTAAACTTCTTGATAACATTGTGCAAAGTAAGACAGTGACACCATTGTTTCTGGGGAGAGAGTTGCAGCCGTGAGCTTGTTTGTGGTTAGCTGTGATCTTCTGTCTTACCTCCTCAGGCAGCTCTCTCCTTTTTGTTTCTTTGTGTTCAGTGTGGTGCATGCAGTACCACAAAACTGCAGAATGAGTACTTTGCTCCATTTAAACTGGTGGAATAAGTAACTATTAGACTACAGGTACCTTTGACTCGCCACAGGGGAGTTCAAGGTCAATTCTCTGCTTTAAAGTCAATTAGTTCTTGCAGTGTTTTTAAATTTTTTTTTCTGTGAGTGTGTCGTCTTGTGATGTATCAGACAGATGAGGGGATACATATGTGAGTGCTATAAAATGTTTTAATTCATAATTTTCTGGGGAACATTGTGCATTCTCATAAAGAAAGTGCAGGGGTACCAATGTTTTCCCCCATGACCAAATTTATTGCTGCCAATAGAAGTATGTCTCAACCATAGTTAAGTTTCCCTTTGCAGATTCTGACTGAAAAATAAATAATACATTAATAAATAAATGTAAAAAATAAACAAAAAGGATTTATTAAACAGATTGTGATGTTTTCATCATAGCCTGAGATCAAGTGAATTAATTATGTAGCTGATGTTCCATCTGTCACCTACTGACAGCAACTAGGCTGTGTTTTCCTCTTTACCCTGTGCTTCATGGGTTTGCTCCTGGATTTTGTTTCTTTCTAGTCTATTTTGGATTTGCCTCAGTCTGCACCGTCTGTTTTGGTATCCTTAGTCTGAATATTAGCTTATTTTTAAATCATACTTTTTTTGTTTTTCAACCACCTGAGCATTTTTTTTTGCTTTTGTGTCCCTTTCATGTATCCTTACACACAGTTAAGGTGTAATTTATTGTTTACAAGATAAAAACAACCAGTAATGCAGGATGTGTGTTATACTGAATGACTTGTTCCTATAATTTAGTTGTGAAAAGGGTTAGCTTGTTGTCACCAATGGGTCCTGTTATTGGGTAATGAGCAGTGTTTGGAAGTTTCTTTCAAAATGTAATTTATTAAAAATGACTTGTTACTTTCACTTGCAAGTAATAAGTTACTTTACAATACTACTACCTGTTAAAAGTAATAAGTTACTAATGACATTACTTTCCATTACTTTCGTTAAAAGAACCATTAGTACCTCATTCACACCAGCTGTGCTGTCTTATCTTAAATGGGCAATCAGCATTATGTTTGTCTGTAACTTAGATTATGGCTGTTACTGTATGACTTGTTCGGACAGGGATTTTGCTGACTATTGCAAGCATCTCCTAGACCACATACCCCACCATTAACCTTCTCACTTCTCCTGGATCAAGCAGCTTTACCTCCGGTCTGGAGAAATCCA
Organism: Acanthurus tennentii; assembly: GCA_029783805.1. Classification (NCBI taxonomy): domain Eukaryota; kingdom Metazoa; phylum Chordata; class Actinopteri; order Acanthuriformes; family Acanthuridae; genus Acanthurus; species Acanthurus tennentii. The sequence goes on from JAPZDZ010000021.1 coordinate 1,736,674, forward strand.
TCTCTTGTTGCTTGGGTGTGATCAAACTTTCATCTGCCCCTTGGCTCTTCTGCTTGTAAGCAACATTGCTTTAGCTGTTAGCTTCATGTTTTCGTGCACCTTCTCCAGATGTTTCTTGAGATTACCGGTGCTTTATCTATTTGATATTTTTGTCTTTTAACCTGAAAAAGTTAGAGTAATGTGATTATAACAAGTTAGAGAAAGTTAAGTTGCACTGGCAGATGTGGCGTCTTGATGATAAACTCTTGAATGTAACATCTATGTGAAGTTTCATTTGGTGGGTTAAGTGGTCATATTACTGGTCACAGTTACTGTTACTAATAAAATTCTGGCAGTGTTATAACAATTTATTAATATGGTATTCTGTTACTGCCTAAAAGTATTATATTACTGTAGCGTGTTACTTTGGTAACGTGTTACCCCCAAAACTGGTCATGTGAGCATTTGGCTGTCAAACTGAGACGACTGAGCACAGAGGCAACAGTTTAAAAAAAAAAAAAAAAAATACTCGCCACAGGAACCCCAAGAAACAAGAGCCAGTTTGGAGCCAGTTTGTTTTTGGTCCCCCCTCTTCTGTCTCATGGAGGATGGAACTGAAAAGAACAGACGGTGTTGGCATGCTGATGGGGCTGTTTAGGTTACATGGCTGGAGTGTGTCAGTGTGCATGTGTATGTGTGAAATGGGTGGGGGGTGTGGGGTTACATGGCCAGGACTGTGACTACAGTTGTGCTTGTTGATAAGTCTATGTGCAGGCAAGCATCACTAAGACTAACACTTCCTAGAAAAACGAGAGTACCAGTGGAGCAGCATTAATAGACTGCTTTTCCTCTGTGAGACAAGGCTGCCAAGGCTTTCTGTCACTTTACTCAACAAAGTAGGCTACATTTTGTATCTATTTGTTTTTAATGAAAAAAAGGCTTTTATGACCTTGCATACACAGGAAATATTGATGTTCCCATTAGCCCCTAGTTTTGGCAATTTCATTTCCTTTAACATTTAGTTTTTCAAGTTTGAATACTTTTTTACCAAATTTGCATCAAATTTTGATTTGATAATTTCTTTTATTCAAACAAGATTTGAAATCAAATTTGTTCTTAATACAAGGCTGCAATTGCATCAAAATACACAAATTGTTCCTTTGGTGATGGAGGCTATGATTTTTACTTTGCTCCTTTCCAGTTGTGTGGCTCTTTGCATAGAAATGAATTGTGCAAGTTTCAACAAGCTAAACTAGTTTCCATGTAACCATGGTCTTTGAAATTTATTGTGATCCTGAAGCTCCATTTATTGGTGACATTAACTGGTAATTTTGCTTTTAGGTTAATTTGTTCAGTTACATGGTGAAGTGTTGAATGTGAATGTGCACTAAAAAAAGACAGTAGTAAAATAGCATTTCATCGTAATAATAGTCATATTTCTTTGCTGTATTAATGAACTTTCCACCAAATTATAATAAATTCAGTTTTGAGGTTTTAAAGATATTCATCAAACTGACAAACAGAACACTGTGGCACACTCTCAGAGTTGTAATTAATATGATGTATGAGCAAATGCAATATACAATCTTTACAGATAATATACACCCAGGATGAAATTTTCAAAATCTGTATGAAAAAACCACCACACTGTTTCTGTGTAATTTACCATAGAACAGATTTTATGCTTGTATGGGTCGGACTAAACCACTATTTTTGAGACCCACATTTCCATGAACAATATTTTTCTATCATAAGGGGACAAACTTTTTTTTTTTTGTAAGTAAAACCACTTTAGCAGCCATAATGTTAAACTTTAATGTTAATCTATTTGATGTCTGATGCCAAATTGCCTGAGCATACAAACCTCCCTTACTTTGGCTTTCAAAGGGGAAAACCTAGACTTCTAAAAAGGGAAACTTATAAAAAATAAAAATAAAAAGCAATCTTTAAAATCCTCAGAGAGGCAATTTAGCCCTCACACCTTGAAGCTAGAAGTTATATAAAACAGCATCTCCCAGTCATGAAAACAAAATTCAGACCATAGGCACGAGCAGCAACCATCACATTTCCACTATAGCTTCCAGCCTCTTAGTCTCTGTGTGGCACCCCAGGGAGGCAGCTTTTCAGATGTGCACTCCAGACTAACTGGCTAATTATGTCTTTGAAGCAGACATGAACTCTCACAGGGTGTAACACAGGTGAGAAAGAAGAGTCAAGTGATTTAGAGATGAAAATAAATAAATTAAATGGAGGGGAGTGAGGATGTAAAAGGTTAGGAACAAGATATAATGACAAGCCACCCAAATCTTGAGATTTGAGCGTAGAAATTAGTGTATTTTTAGAGTGATTGTGTTGACAGTTGAATGTGTGTCTGAGCCCTCTGGAGGCAGTACACTGTGCCTGTGCCTCTGTCCTTAAGGGATCCATCTCACGCTGAGCCAGTGTGGTGGCAAGGAAAGCCGGTTTCACGCCAACCCACCGCTTCCCCATTGACCCTCCTGGCAACCAGGCACAAAATGTCTGCCAGGTGATCCAAACAGAGAAGGGAAAGCTCGGCTCTTCCACCACCCACACGAATAACACCCGTCACTTTCCAATTTATGCAGTTTATGGTACTCACAGCACCAGCCTGTTCAGTATGGACGCCCACTGACCGACTGTGTGACTGAGAGAAAATATCCACGCATTGATTCTGCTCAGTCAAGATGATGGAATCGAATGCAGTGCAGGCAGATTGGCGCTTAATGCACTCGCCCTTCGTGTGAGGTTATTAGGCTGCTCCTGTTGATGTAACAACTACATTTCAAAGAAGGTGTGTGCTCAATAGATGTCCAATCAGTGCCTCTGTCAGACACTCATAATCTCATTTTATTTTGGTGTCTTGTTTTTATTACTTAGCTTTGATTTTACCAGAGTAGATTTAGCATGTGCAGTTTTTTTCCTCTGTGTGTCTGCAGAGTAAGGAAAGGCAAAGAAAGAGGTGGAAGAAGTTGAGGAGTGGACGAAGAACAGAACAGGAGGCAAAGTGAGCTGACACATGCTCTCGGTACTCGTATACCTTGCTGCTCCTTAGGCTAGCATGTGTGCGTTTGTGTGTGCGCTCGTGTGGGCTCTGTGTGTAGAGTGCTGGAGGCTCTGTGCTGGAGTTAAACTCTGTTCGTAGGAGTAGAGGGCACAGTGATTCAGACTGACAGGCCAGAACATAGGCTACATTCCCTGGTCAACAATCTGAACAGCAGTCAGCTGGCCTCCTCCAGCAGACCGACAGCTCACAGTCTGCAAACAGATAGAACACCTTGTAAAAACTCAGGCTATTGACTTAATATGACCTTCACCAAGAGAATAATGCATTTTGAACTTTTTTCTTTTTTTTCCCCCATATTTTGTAGTTTTCAAATTTGTTTTAACAGGAATGTCAAGATACTAGAGGGTGCTCCACAAGTGGCAACCAGCAGCAGTGGTTATGTTTAGCGAAGTTTGGGTCCTGTGTTGTGTGTACAGTACTTTGTAATTATTTGTGTTGTATTTGACTACGAGCTGTTAACCAAATTGTTCGTTTATTTATTTATAAATTTATTCATGGGGGGTTATGAGCCAAGATTAATAAGTTTTGGTGTGAATGCAGTTTGATTTATGTTATTTTATTTTATTTTATTTTATTTAACTTTTTATTTGATAGTTGATTGTTGATACTAACACAAAACAAGAAAACTGTTACATTAGGGCTTATTCTAGTAAAAAAAAATGGTCATGGTTAATAGAAAAAAATCATATACAATCAAACAAACGGACCACAAACAAAAATTGTCCTGGTCACTTTCAGTTTTTATTGTAAGACAGTCTTTATTTTGAGTATTTGACATAGACTAGAAAACTTTTGGATCTTGTCCATCACTGTTATCATTCAGTAATTGTTTTGCCTTTTTTTTTTTATCAAAAACTTCTGTTTATATTAACAAACTTGGAGAAAGCATGTGGCAGGATCCAAGCTCTTAAAGTTTTAGTATCTAGAAATTGAGTTACTCTGAAAACTCTGAATTTTAAAATGTGCTGAGGGGTAGTCTGCCTCTAAATCGATAATCTAATGAATGTGTTTCGTCAAAATGCCTGTAGACCAAACTGGATAGACCTACAATGAATCTGAGCAGTGACATATGATGAGAACTTTCAACTCTGAAACGCAATGATCCTCTGTTAGTCATTACTTCAGACCTACCCCATGTTGGATAAACAGCTGTGATTGGCTCAGTACAGGGCAGACAGGGCGGAAATGTGTCTGCAGAGCAACATCATGAGCTCAGCAATCATGTATGATTTCCATGCTGAGATGATTGGAGTCAAAGGCAGAGGGGGTATGATAAAGGCTACAAAGAATAGAAGAACTTACTATTGCTATGTGCTATGTTGTGAGGTTCAGTGTGCTGCAGAGCTGCTGCCAGCCTGTTTTACCTTTGGCTTAATATGTGGAGTGCTTGTGGAATGTGGATTGTGCCATGCATCACAGAAAGTTTGTGTGTTTATGAGAGAACTGGTCAACACACTCCACTCTAACTTGTTATTACCTTAAGCTATTGTTCAGTTATGTTTCTCATTACTGCTTCAGTCTACTTGTTTTTCCTCCTTTGCAGGTTGATTGCCACTTTTTTTTATTCATGATTAATCAGAAATGTACTATTCATGAGTGTATTTCCTACCATTCTCAACACTCAACACCCAACCCTCTCAGTGTTTTTGGTGTTTTTTAAATGAGAGAGATAAGAGAACACTGAGTGAAAACAGATCAGTGTTGCCGCTTTGCCCTCGTTTTTCTCTTTAAAGTTTGCCGATTGTGATATTGTAGTCCAGGTGGAATTTATGTAGTGTTACCAGTGCCTTTTACTCCATTTTTAAAATAATACAAACCTTTACAGTAAAACATTTCTCTTTATCAACCAGTCATACGTATATGTAGGAGGCCATTTGTATGAACTTAATTTCGCATGAAGGGAACTTACAGTCATCATATTGTTTTAATGAAAATGACAGATAACAAGATAGTCTGACACAACATCTGTTGTTAACACTTTTACACAGCCCACAGAGACTAACACTATAGGAACAGGGCAGGTAACAGCTGTAACAAATAGAACTGACTGACCAACCCACACCACAGCAATCTACAACTCGAACTAGCTCTGAAGAGAGAAAAATAACTGCTCACTTTGTTGCTCCTCAGGAACCCTGCACACATCACCATCTTGTACAAAATGGCTTTCACCAGAGTTGACGGCACACAGACAGGATGCTCTCCACTGCTGGACACATTATAACGGCAGAGTGGAGAACTCCCTTTCATTTTGTTATTTTCCTACAGCATAATTTAAAAGCATCTAATTAAAAAAAAAATGAACAAGTTGAAAAAATTTGAGCAGTGGGATGCATTAAGATTGTTCTATAAGTTGTATATAGTTTCAGTGAAGCTCTGATTTGGAATCAAGTTGAATCATAAGGTGTCGTGCGGTACTTGCTCCTAGTTTTTTTAATGGGTGCAGTTACCATGGCATTTGCCTCTGCATGTGCTCTAAGCTGACCGGATCCCAAATATTTTTTTTTCAGATGCACATTGGCTCAGATCTTTTTTTAAGAAAGTTCTTTTACCTTTTTGTATGAGTTTGAGGGAGATGATCCAAAAGCAACTCTACCACTAATTAAACCAACACAGTGGGCCCTATCGTACACTTTCTGCCGAGCACCAGTGGCACTTGGGTCGGGAGAGTTTAAAATTTATTCAGGGGAGTTTCCAGGTCAACCTTTGCCACCTTATTCCAGGAGCAGCAGAGGAATCCAGCTCTGTCCCGCCCAATGCACCACTGGTGCACAGCCCGTAGTCCAATCAGCTGCGTAGAATCATCTCATTGATTCATAGGTGTTTCATGGGAGTTTCTCCGGCCAAAAATGCATGAACCGATCGGAGAATCTGCTCTCATTCCCTTTAAAGACTAGTTCCACCGTGCACCAGTGGCGCAGGCGTATTGCTATCATACACCCGGCGCAAACAGCTGAACCACAAGGATTCATTCATTCATTCATTCATTCATTCATTCATTCATTCATGTATTCGGCTGCACAGGGACAACGCTCAATGAATGTAGTGTGTCAGACAGCTCTCAGCTGATTCCCCTTTAAGTCAAATTGTTTAGAAAGCAAACATTTACATATTTTGTCACATCTATTTCAACAATATATTTTCGCCTGCACAGGCAAACGCGCACATATGCAGGCACGCATGCATGAATGCATGCAGGCACACACTTAAACATTAAATTCATTTTGTGAATAGAATACATGTGGTAATTACACTTACACTTGTGGCAAAAATGACATTTGCACCGGGTGTACGATAGCAAAGACACCTGCGCCACTGCCATACCGCGTTTGCGCTGGGTCTACGATAGCCCAGTATCTCCAAGAAATGAAGTCTGTATTGGGCGAATTCTTACCTCATGATTTCTATCCAGTGCCACATTCAGTGGGATTGCAGAAAATTATGCCACAAGGTGCGATTTTAAAGAGTAGAAGGATGTACACACTGTGCTGCAACTGTGACTTAAGCTCAACCATACTTGAGTTTTCACATGCATATTTTTTAGTGTGTGAATTTAGAACTTTTTGAATGGAATAGAATAAAAACAGGTCGTCACTGAATTGTATTTGGAAGACTTGGTAGAATTGTCATTTATTAATGTTCTTCACTGGGGTTGGGTTAGACTGAATGAACAGTTAAAAATTTGTATGAAAACTGTGAACAACTCATGCTTGAAGCGTCCGTGAGCCGACAGCATCATGCACACTGAATTACTGGCGCCTGGTAAACTTCCCCTTATGGACACAGAGGTAATTGTATAACTGTGATGTGAAACTATTTATAGTGGATTTTGTCAGAGGAGCTTATCCTCATTGCCCCTTTTTTGGCTCATCTTGCTGTCTTTCCGTCTGTCTTTTTCACTCACAGTGAATTCTCAGGCTGACTGGTTCTCTGAGACCAGTGAGAGGTTGAAGCTGGATGGACGTGCAAGCTCAGCACATCCTTCAAATAGTCATAAGCACCTCTTCAATAAATCCCTTCCACAAGCCCTGATGTGTGTGCTTATGTTGTGTTGTGTGTGTGTGTGTGTGTACCACAGACAGAGGTGAGATGATATGCTTAAAATAGGACAGACAAAGGGATGGAGGGATGGCTAAAATGCTGTGATGTTGTAAGGATTTATCACACAACGCCGGTGAGTGAAGAGATGGATGGATGGATGATGGGAAATAGAGGGAGGATATGGATGAGACTGACTAAAGCGCAGGCTGATGGAGTGTTTAGCTGGGTGACTGACTAAGCCATAAGTCTCCTGTGAGCCCTTACGCTCTCTCCCTTTCTCTTTATCTGTTCTATCCCTCTCTCGGCCTCTCTTTAAAATAACACTACGTTCTGTGTGGTGACAAGCCAGGATAAAATGATTGGCCCTTACTTTTCTCCCGCCTGCCCTCTCAGATAATCACTACACCTACTGGCTAACTCCACATGCTGACTCTGCTGTATTTAAGCCAATGTTTCAATACATTGTGTTCCTGTGGTTTAGTGTCACTGATTTGACTGTGGTTGATAAGAAAACATCAACATAGCTCTTTTTTTTCAACAAACATGCTTATGACATTCAGTCACAGTAGAGGTAATTAAGTGATGCAAAAAAACAAGAGAAAAAACACATTTGATGATAAAAGTGGACTCCACTGTAAAGAGTAGTTTCTCTGAAATTTCCCAAAATGATAACTCAGTTCATTCAGGTCAGTTTTTCTTCCTGTCGTTGTAAGCATTTTACATAGCTAAGCTGACTGTACAGAGAAAAGAAAAAAATGTAGCAATAACGTAAAAACTAAACTGCTTACATACACACACTGTAATGTTAAAGATGCCCTCTGAAAAAAGAATAAGGCAGCACGCAAGCTGTCATTATCAGACACTCAGTGGAGTAACCACGTGTATCTTCAAAATAATAATTAATTTTTTTTTTTTTTTGGTATTTAGGGGGCAGTGTACAAACTCAAATGTGTAGGCAGACTGTAGCCTAAAAATTAACAATAGCATTTATTGAATCGATACTTTTTTCCACCCTCAATTGTAAGTTTGATATTCTTTCTTTTTTGAGCTCTGATTTGTTCTCTACCAACTCCTGTTAAATCATATGACTCTATAACAGCTATATTCCCATTATTTTAACACAGTGAACCCTGTCCTAAAGCTGTGGATTTGAGCTTTTTGATTTAAAAAAAAAAAAAAAAAGAAAAAACTACCCTGTGCAGATGGAAATAAGGCTAATGAGCGCAGTGTTTTTTTTTAGGCTAGAAACGATTAGCTAATGGAGGTCAGAATATTCTGCAAAGTCTCTGGGTTTATCACTGTGAGCAAGTAATTTAATTCACTGTGGCATGAAAGTTCAGTTTGATCTTGTGAACAAAGTTTGACCAAAGAATCTGAAGTCAAGGTCTCTAATGGCATTATTCCATGTTTGGAACTCAGCAATCTCTGGCAAAGATGATAGTTAAACTCTTATGTAGAACTCAGTACTTTGTCAGATTTGATTTATAGTTTATGGAAACAAAATATTTGAAAATGATACATGTATTTAGGTAGTTTGAACATCACGAATTAAAACAAATCATGCCCTTTTCATAAATGTTGACATCAAATTAACATGAAAACATTTCATTTTGTTCTGCTCATTTTAGAAAGTGAAGTTTCAGGGATTCAGGAAAAAGACAGCACTGTTTGACCAATTATACTAACAGGGTATCACAAATCTGGATATCTGAATGTAATGTCGGAGACTGTACTTGCCCAATCACTTGCTAGTTAAGATCCCCTCTGCAGATCCTCCATGTATCTTCCCCTGGGGTTAAGTTCAAGATAGGCTACATTTATTTTGTGTGTCAAGTATGTTTCTGAATATATGATGAGGGTCACTGTCACTGACTCCACATGCAACATCTGGCTGCTTTTTGCTCAGTCTTGAGTCAGGTCTCAGTGGAAAAGCATGTCGGAGCTGCAGTGTTTGACTTTCATATGTCATAATGTGTTGAAGCCCAGCTAAAGTCTGCTGGTGGGCTGTGGCTTTTTAGACTAATGCAATGAGACTGACACTTCAGTTTCACTGTAGTGTTTTGAAATTTCTTTTGAAGCCTCATGCTGAATGCTGCCTTATTTAGCTTTAGAGCTGAATTTTTCACATTCTGTATGCTACTATCCCATGTTACTCTTTTAACACTAAGTGACTCAAATATCCAATCCAAAATTCAATTCGTTCTTGTGTGTGTGTATGTGTTTGCGTGTGTATTTGTGTGTGTGTGTAGATTCCTAATGCAGTCTGGCTCAGAAAGGATAAGCGTTATTTCTAAAGTGTCTCTAAATGTGTCTATTGTTTTGTGGTTTCTTTTAATTTGTATCCATTTATGGACGAAACAGCTCTGTGCTCAAAAAGCTTACATGTGCAGATCTGCGTCACATTTGCTATACATGCACAAGTACATTTGTTACACCCCAATACAAACACACACACACACAAACACACATATACCAACTCACACCCTACATGTCACTTTAATAGCTGTCAGTGAAATGGCAGCAGAGTGGCTGCAGGCTGCCGTGGCTGATCTGAGCTCATTAGACCAGCGACTCAGACTGAGGGGATTCAGTGGGGATTTGTTACGCCACTACAGCACTCCTGCCCTGGCCAGGAGGGGAAATTAGGAAAGATAAAGTGAAGGATGGGGGAGAAAGTAAAGAGTCTGGGTCAATGAAGGAGACCCGGCTGAAATTGGGAGTGAAGAAACTGAGGAAAAATAAGTTAATAGAGATTCTATAGGAGAAAGGGATATTAATGTGAAGAGGAATGGAGAGATGAAGAGAGCCACGTGATGAAAAGAAAGTAAAAGTGCAAATGAAAAAAACAAGGATGATAAGGATAGAACTTGATGAAATAAAAAATAAAAGCAGAAAACAGAAAAGGAAGTCATGACATGCCTCACAGAGGAGGAGAACTGTAAATAAGTGGAAAAAGATAGAGGCTGGCGGATCTGATTAAAGGTGTTAAAAGAGAGAGAGGAAAGGAGGCGAAGTAGGAGTGGAGAGGAGAGCAGGAGCTGTGGGAGTGCAAAAAGATAAGATGAAAACTTTATTGATCCCTGCAGGGCAAAGCAGCAACAGAAATGTGTAAAAAAAACAGCAGAATAAAGATAAGAGAGAAAATATGAGGTTTATAAACATGTACAGCTCTAAACTTCAAAACTGCAGAAATTAATGAATGAAAGTATGCAAAAGGGTGTGCGATAGCAGTAGCAGAAAATGATGAAAAGCTTTAAGTTAATTAATTAAAATTAATATCAGTTTGTTTATGCACTTGCAAGCAGAGTAGAAAGATGGGAATGAGATAAAAGCAATGGTTGGAAGATGTTTACATGTAGTACACGCAGTGAATATGTGCTGCTATCTACATTAACAGGCCTACAGAGGGTAATGTATGGAAACGTTTACAGAAATGATTTAAGGATGAAACCATGCTGAGGAGGAAAAAAAATAAATGAAAAGGTGTGAGTGAGCAGAGGACAGGACTAAGAGGACGGGCAGGAAATGAAATGAAGACACGAGGTGAAGATTGAAGAGGGATTTTCCAGTTGGTTACCCAATCCCGACCACGTGTGAAATTTGCTCTGAACACCCGGTGGCATTCAATCACCAGTCAAGTGAAGCAACAAGGAAATTAATACCAAAGTAGAGGGGGAGAGATGAAGACAATGAAAGAGAAGCAAAAGGCAGACAGAGGAAAAATACACATATATTGTCTCATTAACAGACATATTCCTGATATACCGTGTCTAAATAACGCAGAAATGGATGGACACGTAACAAGTCATGAAGTCAACTTCTGATCTTAAGTCTCACTTTTATTAACACAGATGAAAAAGTACAGTTATATGAGTTTTTTCTTTATTTACATAAACTGGCTTTTTTAAAATTTTACTCTTTGGAACAGGTCCCATATTTCTGGTTTCAGTGCAGTCATTTTGTATTTTGCTGCCTTGTTTCCACAAATTTCTGCTTGCTTCTATTTATAATGAAAACAAGATAAACTGCTGTTATTTATTAGACTTTTCAAGTACGTGTTCAAGTGTTAATCCCAAAGACAGTGTGTTTCAATGCATCTGACAATTCATGACATGTACTTCATTTCTATAATACATGACCTGTTATTTAACTTGCAATGCCCTTGGGAGTAGAAAGCCATTTTCCAGCATGTAGTCTGCTTTAAACGTCATTGAAAGGGTAAGTTATTAGTAAATCATTTTATATTATTATAATCTTTCATATATTATATGTTATTATTATTATATCATTTTATTATTATTATTATATTATCATATGAAATTCTCAAGAGACTCAAGTAGCTTACACATCTTTACCTGTTTCATTGTTTTTTAGATATGGCTACAATGAGATGGTATATGAGATGGTATTAGTGCTAATGGTGCAGCACAGATTATAGGATGCGTAATGATTTGTTCATACAGCAGTTATGTATATCAAGAAAGGTATTCAGATTCAGGAATGCCATTCAGAATAAGTCATGGACCCATATTATTGGGTCACCAATTAACCCTTTGCTAAGCCATGCTCCTTTAAGCTCTGTCAAGCTGCATCTAGCAAGAAGATCACACTGAAAGTAACTGCTGCTCTTGGTGAAATTTAATCAAAGTTTTGGAAAAACAAAAGTGAATCCAAAGAGAAGCAGATAGAAGAGTTTGCAAATCTGTTAAATCCAAACTTCAGCCATAGAGTTTAGCTTGAGTCAACTGGCAGAGTAAAATACATAACAATGTAACAACAATTCAAGCTCAATATAAACTGCTACTGTTGTGACTGCTTCACCTTTAACTTTCCACATGATGTTAAAAAAAGAGCTGATAAAGTCAGCCCAATCAAAGTCATTTAAGTACTGAGGAGATGCACACAAGTGAGCATGTGGAGATGAACAAATTTGACAGAACTTTCAAAACAAAACATTCTCAGCATCGTGGTAAGTAAAACATTTTTTTGACTATGTGTTATGACAACACAGAAGATACAAAATTAGCATCACACTTAGAGAGAAAATGAATGAATTTCAGTAATGAAATTACTGCCGGTATAATTTTTTAAGTTATTTTTTAAATCCATAATTTCTGTGTTCTTTATCAGTAGTCAAGTCGATGTTATGGACCAGAACTTATGGCAAATCATTCTGTCTTTTTATGTATCTCTTTTGCATCTCAAGCTGGAATTTTGGGAACCAATGTGCTGTGCACGACTAATTGCTACCAAAGCAAATATGAACCTTCCTCAGTGTTTCATACTTATTCAATGAAAACTGTAAGGCAGCATAAAAATCAAATACAACACAGTGACCAAACAACAGAGTTGCCTTTAAGATGTCCCATGCTGCAGATCAATGAACAATTTGGTACCTTCAGCGGGTAATACAAGGTTTCAAAGCTAAACAAAATCAAATGTGGTTTATTAGATCTGGAATATGACGGATGAGACACATGGTGGTGTTATCTGTTGGTGTAGATTGTGAAGAGGTTTCAGATGTCTATCTGTGTGTTTCTAAATGATCAGTGTTTAACTGGCTGACTGGTTTATGCCCCTCTCAGCGGTTCATGTGTCTGTGATGAAAAAGAGCACCATGCCACTTCTTTCTCCCCAGCCTCACTGTAATAACACTTGCAACCAATTTTATGGACTCATTAACTAAACCGCGGAACAATCAATGAAAACAGTTTCCTTCTCAGTGCTCTCACTGCCTCGCTCTCGTTGTCTGTCTGCTATTATTCTGCGAGCTCTAGCTCCCTGTTTTGCAACTGTTTGTGTACATATCATTTTTTTGTGTTGTTGTCGATAAGCGTTTGTTTAGAAATATGGCTGCTGGGAGGAGGGGTAGGAGGGCTTCTGTCTGCCAGTATGGCTGTTTCGGGGCTGGGAGGATGGATAAGATGACTGTCATCTTCATCACCATGTGAGGTTTGAATGGAGAGAGGCACTGCTTCTGGGATTACATCGTCTGACTCAACAGATGTTTCACCAGGAAAAATGGGGATTTTTACCATTGTTTTCAAGCTTGCAGATGGGGAAACTTGTATTTTTCTTAAATGCATCACCTTCACACTGATACCACTCAAATGACTATTACCAGCATCCCATAGGGTCTCTGAGGAAATAACATCAGCAGATGCAAACTCAAATCCCTGTGTATGAACTCCACCATCTCAGAAGGACTTTGACTCCCATATTTAGAGCCAATTCAGTCTTTATTAGATAAACCATCAGAGGAAAGATCTGCCAGTGAGTACAAAGCTATTTTCATGTAATGACATGGAAAGGTTTTAAATGTAGTCCAGTACATTTTAGGGTTGATTTTTTTTTGCCGGATGAGCAGCATTTTATTGCAGGTCTCTTGATCAGTGGTTTCATGTGAGGTCTGGAATTAGAAAAAGACTGGTGTAGCCTGTTTGTAACCTCTGTGGCAGGTTTGAAGCTCCAAGCTTCATTTGCCACAACAAAACACAGCCTTATGTGTCATTCAACTGCTGGCCCTAACAAGCTATGAGCATGTGTTCCATTTATTTAGCTGTGGGTAACATGGTCGTCATGTTTAGCAAGGAAGAAGGGTGCATTAATAAAAACTGACAATAACCATTGTTCTAAATCTTGATCTTTTTTAACTGCCCGTAGTTAGTCTGAACATTATGAAGTAGTGCAAATTGGATGCAGCATTCTCTATTGTAAGCTCCATGAAAATGTAAATTGATGACATATGTATGTAAATAAGCAAATGGCCTTATCTGTTGACTTTTAGTGATTTTTGAAGCTAGTCCTTCTACTACTATTGGAATCAAATTGGCAAAACTGCTTGTACTGTCACACCCCCCCATTTTATATTTTTTTCTATCATTACATACAAAATATGGATTGCAACACACCAACCTCAACCTCTTGCTCACTCTCCCCTTCAAACCATGCAGGAGAACCTACAGTGGCTGCAGAAGTCACAATGATGCAGATGTATGGTTTGTATTGTAGGAACATGGCAATGTAGCGTGAGGCTGTGTGAAAGAGGACCTGCTCCCTCTTTAGTTATAAAAGGCTCATTATAAGGTTACAAAAAACGACAGTTCTTATTTCCAGGTGATTATAAACTAATTAAAACATTCTTTTGAACACAGTGTTTATGAGATTTTTTGTAGTAGATCCCTCCTTAAAGTTCATATTGAACCTTTGAAAAAAAGCTGTGAGAAACTGTGAAAATGCACTGGAATTTCTTTTGGCCTGTTTTGATGAAAAGTATGACTGAAGCAATACTATGGAAATTTAAACAATGCAGATCTAACACCCTGCTGTGTTTGAAACTGTTATTGTCCATCAATATACAAAAAAAATGCAGGAATATTCCACCGCTTTCCTCATTCGACATGATCCAAAGGGACCATTTAGCATGCTTCAGTTTGCTAAAAGTAAAAGGGTTTCGTAGGCAATTCTTCTGTGTCCCTGAACAAATAACAAAAACTGCTGACTTTTCAAAGCGGCAGACAAAGCAGTTTATCCTCTGGCATAAACATGGCAGTGAAACATGATTTAAACAATGAATATGGATCGTATAAGGCTCTCATATTCACAATAAAAGGAAAAAGCAAAAGCTTTCATCTAGAGGTTTTTCAGTATGTTTACCATAATTTTCATCAATTACCAATGTTGATGACAATACATAATCAATATGTCAAAATAATTTTGTGTTATGTTTGTTTTTTTTTTCTATTTTTTCCCCCACGTGTGCAGATGCGTAGCTTTCCAGTCTTGTGCATGCATGTGTGTGTGTGTTTAAGTGTCAGTGTTTGTGTGTGTGTGTGTGTCTGTGTGTGTGTTTGAAAAATGATTGGGCTGTGACCTGAGAGAAGAGGTGGCATAACACAGGAAACTAAAGGACTTGTGATTTTGGCATGGAGCGCCTGTGTTGGTGTCATTCTGTGTGTGTAGGTGTGTATGTTCACCACAGCAGGTATGAAATTATGTACAAATAGTGATTTATTTACTATTATTATTTTTTAAGAAAAGTATCTCGCTTGTGTGAACATTTTTCTTCCTTTTTAAAAATAATTTGAAAACTGTGCTTGAGAAGGAAGTGTGGCTGCTACACCAATTAGACAATCACACTTTCCTGATAATGTGTGTGTTTTTCACAGACGCTGTGGGCTTGTGATTTAAGCATCACTTCTACACTGTAACAAAAGTTCTACATTGTCACTTGTGCATGGAGAAGTTTTAAAGAGCTTTTCTCTTATCAGAGAATTAGACTTTCTGCCAGTCTGGACAGTCGTCCTCTTTATCAGCTGAACTGTTATTTTTGAACCAATTCTTGATCACTCCCAGTGTTTCTCTGCTGCCCCCTCACTGTCTGTCTTACAGCACTGACACACAGCTCAGCACACTCTCTGCCAGAAGCACACAGCGACTGGCTGTGCTGCAGCGCATCAATGACACAGAAATGTTAACCTGGACAAGCAGCCAGACATGTAGCCTGACTCTTGTTAAGCACATAATTTACTGCTACACAGAAGTGTTAGTAACCATGTGTGTATTAGGAATATTTTCAGTGATTTATTTAGGTTGAGCACTTTATCAAGTTGGGTACATCGAAACTCATAAACTTGATGTACCCAATTTTACCTGATAACACATCAGTGTTTGTGTTTGGTCTTATCACGAGTGTATGTGATTGGCAGTTTAAATTTTATGATCTTAAAATTGTTCCTCAAATAATTCAGTGACAGCAGGAAATATAAATTTAACAAGCTTTGAGAAACATCATTAATCACCTCT
>JAPZDZ010000021.1:1752683-1762790 GCA_029783805.1 Acanthurus tennentii
CTCTCTACTCAAACTGGAATTAAAGTTTACATTTTTTAAAGGGGAGGGGTTAATGAGGAGTGAAGGATATCACTTTTTTGCACTTCAGTCATGCTAACTATCTTCTGATGTGGGTGGTTAGATGTACTTTAAATAAGAAATACGAAGCATTAGACAAACATACCATGAACGATTATAAAAGCAGAGAGGCAGCATTAAAGAGAGGGAGGACAATATAGTTTAGGATTACTCAAAAAAAGTGTTTTGTGAAAATGTCTCTGTGGTTAATCACACCTTTGTGTTCCCACTGAGTGCAGTTGGTATGTTACGTATTGGTGGTTGTGTTGAAAACTGTGGGATTACTTGTACTGCCAGTGAAGTTTCTGCCAAACAAAATAAATTGTTCTATTTTTCTATCTGAAGTGAAAATACTGTTTTGCTGTACAGTTTGATGGTGCAGCCATGTTCCTCATTAAAACCACCACTCCCCAGACTTCAAACAGAAATAGAACACATGATCATGGTTTGTGAATTAGGTCTTCACTCACAAATATAGCAGGCGGATTTGGGCACACAAATAGACCAGCCAAACACAGTAAGAAAGAGGAGGAATCATTCTCACAAGGTTTGGAGCACTGGATCATTATATAAAGACAAAAAAATTACTGTGAGGTGAATGGTACTGTTTTTTTGTTTTAGGAGAGAGGGTGGAGGAAAGAAATGTTGTCAGAATGTCATAAAGTTCTGACCAAAAAATTTAAAAAATGGATTACCAAATGACACAAAGTCTAGAAATTATTTATCATATTTTACTTTATAATGATCATCCAACTAACACAATGAAAATGCCAAAGAGGTTGCTTTGTTATTACTACACTTATACTAGCTAATATGTAATTAAGTGGTGTCAGTTACTTGGCTTACTTGATAAAGACCTGATACTTGGTTCAAATTGTATTATATCCTTATTTCCATCTTTATTGCATATTGCACAGTCCGTTTAGACATTGTCTTTAGCCACTCACAGCAGCAACATGGTCTTTCAATTAGTTGGTTACCTCAACATGTATGAAGTCTGAAAAGAAAAGAAAGGCAAGACAGTCCATTAAGTTCATTGCTACAAGCACCCAGTAATAATAGAAGCTAACCCAGATAAGAATGGGCATCTCCCTCGAGCTGGATTTTGTTGGCTGGACAATAGGAAGACACTTTAAGAGCAGTGGTTTTTAATGAAGTGGGTTGACATGAGGACAAGCCAAGGTGCCGGAGGATTTGTTAACTTTCATTTTTTATCAGTACATTTTTAATAAAACTTCAGCAAAGAAGGCAAGAAAAAAGAAAAAAAATCAAGTCACCATAATAAAGACCCTGTTAATTGAGCAATTATGTTGCGGCTTAGATTTGTGTCATGATTGCTCTTTGCTGGCTGTTTGTCATGGTAACACAAGAGGCTTTCCAGCTCATGATTCTTGCTGCTGAGTGATCAAAAAAGTTACTGTCAGCACAAATGAAGGAAATGTTTCTCACTGTAAATCAAGCCCAAACAAATACTGATTAGGGTTGGGAAAACACAGATTTTGATTTGATACCAATACTTTGAACTAACAAGAACAAGGACAAGTAGTCTAAATACTCATAGAACTATATAGCAGTATACTCCTGGTGATTATTTTAATGGCTACTAATTTTTCATATACTCTAAGCACTTGGTATTGAAAATCTATTGCAGGTCAAGTATTCAAAGAAAATGACAACATCCTTAATTAACACCTTTATGAGCAGCGTTGAGTCATATAAATTACATTTTGATACAATTTGTTTGCAGCAGCAAATATGTTCAAATAAAATGTTATGCCAGCTGGTTTGTCTCTGTTAACATGAAGTTTTGATGTTGATTAATGAACGAAAAGTGTTAAAAAAGTGTTTTTATTGAAAAAAAGGCTCATTGACAATGTATTTCATATTTAGTTTTGAAAAGTCAAATCCACTTTATTGTGACTTTTACATTACTACCATTATATTACATGATTTAGTTTCTCAAAGCCTGATATCTCAGAAACAGGCTTATCAGTAACTTGTCATGCACATGCTGGACTTAAGGATGAATTGATTAGAATTTGATGGTCAAAGATCAAAAGTCAAAGTCACTTTGACCTCACACAACACGTTTTTGAATTGATGATGAATGAATTGATAAGAGTTTATATTAAAAAGCCAAATGTCAATTTAACTGACATCATCATATTGTGCTCCTAGTTATCATCATAGCTCAGGAAGAGAAGGTTAGATTGTGACCATATTTCACTTTTGGTCTCGCACTAAGTTGGTGACACTAATGTTGGATGACCAACTTAAAACTGTGGTTACTGTACAGATGTCTGTGCAGTTGGGTTTAAGCTGTGTGTGAAGCATCCACTTTTTAGAATTTGTAACTTTTAATCTTCTGCAGACTCAGTGAGCTTCAGGTGATGTTGCTCCATGTGACAAAGCTCTCTGTCAATTATCTTTACATTTCTAAATCCATTTTTACAAGCACATTGTTCAAACTTGTTTTCCTTTTCTGAAAAAAAGCAAGTAACTTAAATCATTAAAGTGAAGATGTTTGTGTGTGTGTGTGTGTGTGTGTGTATTTTCGTGTGTGTGTGTCTTGACAGACACATGATGTCCTATCTTGATTTCAGGTTCTTTTCATGTTTCTCTAATTACCTTCAATTTGTTTGTTGAGCATGCTAAATTATCCATGATCAAACACTCTTCATACACACACAGATGCAGAAGTGTAAGCTTCTTGTCTGTGTATCACACAGTGCAGTTTGCTTTATGTCTCCTACTGTCTTTGTTATCCTTTTCTCCCCATTATAGTTCTCCTGCTGCTGATGTTGTAAATGTCTAGATGTGTTGTTGTTTCATACCAGCCTGCCACTCATTTTCTGCCTTTCTGTCTGAGAAGTGTGTGTGTGAACTACTGTGAGGAAAACACTGTATGTTTTCACATATAAATATAAGCTGTGTGTGTGTGTAACTCGCTCTACATGTGTGTGACCAAGTCATATCTTACTCAGGGTGTCTTCATTTTTTTGAGTGTCTGTGTGTTGTATGTGTGAAAATGGTGTTTTTTTGTGAGCTGACAAGATAACTTGTCATGTCAGTGTCTGCATGTATGTGTGTGGAGCTAAATAGGATTTCCTCAGTGTATGAAATCTGAAGGTGAGCTCATCCAGGTGTAACATTGATTCCTAAGCGGTGTAAAAAATACAAAAAAACCCCCACATACTGGGTATGACAAGCCTTGTTCTACATCATACACTCACACACAGGCAAAAGCAAATAGATCATTTTGAAAAAAAAAATCCCCTGCCTTGCTCTTTTAGTCTTATAAAAATTTGAATTTTTCTAGTGTATTTGCTTTGTCTCAGCATTTTTTGTAACCTCAGTCTACAAAGTCTGACAGCCTCATTCTGTTTCTTACTGTTTTGTCTGTACATAGTTTTTTTTTTTTTTTAATTTGTGAAGCATGTTAATCTTTAACTCTTCCTCCCCCAATGATGGGCTATAAACTAAAGCTGAAAAAATTAAAGCTTCACGAACCAAACGAAAGGAAGATAAAGAAAGAAAAAAAAACAATTTTTTTGTGTAACAAGATAGAGACTATTTCTTGATTGTCTACGAGCGGCCACAATGAAGTGTAGCACATGCTGCATCATGTTGTTTTACATTATTTGAACATTTGAAAACTTAGACCTTACAAAGTGGTCATAGATGTACAGTGGCTATAATAGGCTGATTTGGAGGATGATTTTAATTAACAGCCCGTTTTAATGTTGACACATGAAACCTGGGAAACGGGACAATAGTATATTGCATGTTAAAATACTCTCATAACCTGTACTTCATCCTCATGCTGTCATACATTGCAACATTACTGCCAGTCATTAATGACAATATTGGACTATTATTATATATTATAAAGCTCCATAAAAAGGTTATGATTTTTTTTCTTTTTAAAATGAAAACTGTCTTTTATAAACTTTCTTCACTCCACAGTATCTGTGCATGGAAGTTATGGTATTGTTCAGGATGACCCCTACAGCTTGACTTACTGCTAAATTAATGGCACAGTATTTCTTACTTTGGCACTGAAGTTGGCATTCAAAAACCTGTCACAAAATATCCCTTTATTCTAAAAGCCTGGGCTTTCACTGTTCGCCTTATTGCTGCATTCAAGTCTACAACCACTCTTTGAAAATGATCCCCGCTCACGAGCACAGAGTGGCTCTGGAGGCCACTCTGCATTAAGGGCAGGGTATAAAATTAAACTCTAAGACAAACCTGTCACACTCATTAACACAAAACATCTGTCTTCATGCATATTGATACTGACACCTTGCGCATGAAGCTGTTGTGAGTAATATTACCTACTGACATGAGCCATAAATAGATGCTATGTTGTTCTTCAGCTGATTGATGTGTGTACATGTGGGTATTAGGCTGTGTTTAGACCAAGTCAGGCGGTGCAGTGATTAGCACAGGGTTGTGCAGTGGTGTGATTACATGGCCCATTTGTGTTACATCTTGTTGTAAATTGGTGCAGAGGGCCAAATTGAGTGACCATGCTTGAAACATAATGTTACACTCCACTGTGTTTTGGTCTCTTTTGCTACTTGCATACAGTAGACATGCACAGTAAAATAGTGACCAGACCAGAAACTTGAGGGGTGATACAATGCAAAAGCAACTGAATGGTGATTAACATCCTTGTAAAAATTAAAAAAAGGATACTGAATTATGGACATCTTTGCTTCTATTTAACTTAATTCTGACTGTTGCTTTGTTTGTGTTGCAGGGAGCAGATTTTGGACTGGACCAAACCACTCTACATTAAACCACTACAAGTGCTGCACTCATTGTCCTGCTTCCTCTGCCATAAGTGCAGCCTGAAACAATGGAAACCCTCATCACTGATTGGCTTGTCTACCTTTTGCGAAGTGGAGCTTAAAGATTGTCTCTTTGCAGTTTTCTTCTTCATTGCATTGTTTTTTGAGAGGACCTTTTTGAGGAATATTTTCCATATCGTGAGGAATATTTCTCACATTTCCCATCAGTGAGCTGGAAGAAACTGATGGCTGCCACATTTCCACTGGATGGTTTTCACTGCCTGGCTTTTCAAAAGGGTCATTAGCACAACGATCCTCACATGCTCCAGACTTGCCCTCTTGCTCATGCCTGTGAGTGAATGGGATTTCAGTGTAATAGTGTGCTTGTGTCTGCATCTGCATGGTGTATGTGAAAGATAAAACAAAATAAGATTTTTTTCTGAAAGGACAAGAGAGGACACAAAGTTAGAGTGGAGAGCAAGGAATAGCAGCTATGAGACACCATTTGAGGACTGGGTGTCAACTATTTCAGACTGCCAAGAGAGGGAGCAGGATGATGGGATACATAGGCTTTGAAGGTTCCTTAAGCACCAGCCGGTGGGTGTCCTCACTAGTATGGCTTGGCCTGCTGCTGCTGCAGGCATCTCCACCTGCAGTGTCAGCTCAGAAACTTGATGAGAACGACCCAGTGGTCACCACCTCCAATGGAAAGCTGCGGGGCGTTAAGAAAGAGCTCAACAATGAGATCTTGGGTCCTGTTGTGCAGTTTCTGGGTGTCCCATATGCCGCCCCACCCACTGGCGAGCGCCGCTTTCAGCCACCAGAGCCTCCGGCTTCATGGCCAGACATTCGCAACGCCACACACTTTGCTCCGGTTTGCCCTCAGAGCATTGTGGAGGGCCGCCTCCCGGATGTGATGCTGCCAGTGTGGTTCACCAACAGCATTGATGTGGTGTCCACATACGTCCAGGACCAAAGCGAGGACTGCCTCTATCTAAACATCTATGTCCCCACTGAGGATGGTGAGTTAGCCTGCAGGGCTCAGGGCAGGATGACTGTGGGGCAGCAGGGGTGGGACGGGTACTGAACCAACAACCTTCTGGTAGAGAGGAGAGAATGTTATTGGGGTGTTCGTTTATATCTAATGTTAGAGTGAGTGTCTGTCTTTGTCACTGTCTGTCAGTAGAGAGAAGCATGACATTATGCATGTTTAATGTGCATGACACTGCTTATTGTATGTGAGTGTGTAAGAGTGGATTTGTAAGAGAGAGAACAATAGGCATGCATTATGTGTGTAAATGTGTGTGTGTGTGTGTTTGTGGCATCAAATTGATCCTCTTTTCAGTTCATGTCATGGCTGCTTACATTTTCTTCCTTCAGTTTTCAATCCTTTCTAACCTCTCCTCTTCTTCCTCCTCCTCAATGTTGATCTTATCCCCTGCTCCTCTTTCTCCTCATCTCCGTCTTTGCCATCTTCTGCAGACTCCTTTCCTTCCCTCATGTCTATAGCTCATCATAGCCTATTGTGCTCCGCTACAATGGCTACAGTTCATTAAACAAGACAGTCGTTGTGAAGATCATCACTAATTGATTTGGCAGACTGGCTGAATGACTGGCTGGCCGACTGGTAGACTGAATACTGCACTGATTGAGCTGGTGTGATTCATTCCTTTCCTCTCTCTTTATGTCTCCCTTTCCCTCCTCTTCCCTTTTTTCAGTCAATCTGCTTTTGCGTGCGTGCGTGTGTGTGTGTGTGTGTGTGTGTGCACATGCGTGTGCGTGTGTGTGCATGCCAGCTCCAGTGTGCATTGCGCGTCCAGGGGCTCCATGTTATTCTTTAGTCTTTTATTCACTTTACAGTCAAAAGAATATCCAAGGAATGTGCCAGGAAACCGGGCAAGAAAATATGTAGACAAGGAGGTATGTATAATCTGAACGCAACCTATACAATGCCACAGAAAAAACAACAACAACAAAAACTACTACGAAGAACAGAGAAGAGCTGTGTGATGCAGCAGAGAGCAATTGTAAGATCAAGGTCTACGAATTATTCAGGTCTCGACTCAGGGAATCTGCAGGTTTTAGAATGCTAAATTTAAGAGACAGGACCTTTTTAAACACTACCTGGAAGTCAATTTAAGTCTGATTTTATAAAACAGAGTGGGTAAAACCAAGCTGTCAGAATCAGTCTTCCTCTGACTGAACTTTCTTAATGCTCCTCAGAACTTATAAGTGAACTCAACAGAAAAGACCTTTTCATATTTTTCACACTTGGTAGAAAGGACCTAGTTTCCTTCAGGTTATAGCAATAAGATGCTTGCAACTTTAACCCTGAATTAGCCATGTAATTTGTAGACCTTGTGATGGTGAGATAATGGTGAGGCAGTGTTGCAACACTCCCTGGCTCATTGATGTGTGCTCTCATTGGTGAGCAAGGTTGGGAGACTTGATTGGCTGCCAGATCAGGGGTCAAAAGGCGTATAGTAATGATGTTTGATGTGTGTGGAGATAGCAGCCTATTAGATGAGGCACACTCTCACAAACACTCACACACTCACACACACACACACACACTCACAGTGATGTAGTTGTAGGCAGTGTTAAACAAGATGAGCTCAGGCTGGACCTTGACTGTGTAATCTCCATTAAAAGAAAGCAGAGCTGTGTTCAGGTTGGCTCGAGCTACTGTATCAAGCACTGTTTCATCAAGATAATGCCCTCCTCCTCCTCTCTGTCTTTCTCTCCCTGTCTCTCAGCCTGTTCTTTCCTGGATGTGGGCATCCTGTTGTGTGTGTTTATGTTATGTGTGTGTGTCTGAGTGTGCGTGTGGGAGGAATAGAGACTGATGCTGACAGTGTCCTTGATAAGGTCTAGGTGTTAATGTCATTGTCTTGGTGGCAGCTTGCATTATCACTGAAGGTACATTCCTTGTCCTCTTCTACACAGATACATGTGAACTCGCTGCTCTTTTTTCTCCCTTTTCTTTTCTCTTCTTCCCATACATGTTGTGCACACAAATACACAAAGGAGAAATGTATTTAAACTGAGAGATTAGAGAAGCTTACATATCAGTCACACAGCACAGAGGATCATCATCATAAAACCAGGGCCCAGACGTTCTGTTGTGGAGGTTTTTTTTTGTTGTTTTTTTTTTCATTTTAGCACAGATTAGGTTTAGAAAAATCAAATATCTCTCACACAAAAAGAAAATTAAGCAGATAGATCAGTGGCTTTGTTACAGTAGAAGCTTATACTTTTGGGTTTGATTTTTTGACTAAGTTTATGATTACTGTCTCTCCATGGAGCAAAAAATCATTTATTATCATGACATGTCAGGGCCACTCAACTTTATATACTGAACTCTCACTGTATGTGCTTCATCAGGCAAAGCTCTGTGCAGTTGGTCTGTTCTCCTCTGCAGTAGTCACAGGTCATTAAAGTGTACATAAATTAACTTTAAAACATGATGACGTCATATATTTGGCACTGTATAATAATTCGAGCAATAGTTTCTGCATGTTCCTTAAATTTAACCAGTTATTTGTGTAATGGGATTTGATGTCAAAAGTTTACAGATGACACGATTCTACATGTGCTTTTAAAAAGATGTGAGAAGATTCATTCTAGTTAATTTGTGTACAAACAAAAGGTTATTCCCTCTCTTACCACTAACCTGGATTTGGATACCAGACTCTTGGAGGTCTCTCAGAACAGCAGCTGAAGCTTCTCAGGTTCTTAAATGGTTGCGGTGCAGAGACAGACATGATCATTACGCATTTGAATGAGTGTACATCATAGTATTGGTCATTATGAACAATACATAAAGGGTTTTTAGAAATGAGTAGTTTTATCATATCAGTTGCAGATATAGCATTTTTGTTAGTACAGGTGTTGGGTTACTGATTACATATTTCAATAAGTCAATGGGAAGAACACACTGCTACTGTTTTCTCTAAGTGAGGAAATAAAATAATAAGCTTGAATAGTATTTTATAGACAGTCTACAAAAATGTTTGAAGGTCCAGTAATCACTAATGTTAATGTCATGCAGAAGAGTCTACAAAAAGTAATGGAATGGTCAAAGTCATCATATTAACATTGAAGATGTGGTCAGCTCATTCATTGAAAATATATATATATATTTATATATAAATATAAACCACCTCAAAAGTGACCAGAAACTGACAATACAGGAGCACAATGATGTTTCTTTGTTAATGTTTTTTTTAAAGAAAGAAACCTTTTCAAAGTCAGTCTGTCAAACAGGCTGCATTTACAAAGCCTTCAGAACATGAAAGCTTGCTTAGCTAAAATATCATAGCCTAGCCCATAACACTGGCTTGACCTCTATCTGAACTGCAACTCTCCTCAGAATGAATGTTTCAAATGGACCTTTATTGTCGCAGCACAAGTAAATAAATTAAATCATTCAAAAGGTCAGATCACAGAAAATATATCTTCTTTCATTTGTGGATATTGCTTTAATCAGGCTAATTTAAACCACTAAATTCATACAGATGTTTGGCTGACTACCACATAACAGTCTCAATAATTATTTTTCACTGCCCACTTTTAGCGCTTATACAAGAAGTACTGTACCTTAAATGTAGCATGGTGCGGTGTGAGATGTAAGATTTTGGGGTAGTGAAGGGCTGTCTCCTATGACAGGCTTTCATACAGGAGACCAGAGTTGGTGTCCTGTTACAAACATGCTGCATTGCCTTTGTTATTAAACTGTCCCAATGAAAAACTGAAAAAAATAATAAATAAAATTGAATTAACATCAGCAGTCTGTAGAACCATGGTTACCAATTCAATTCTGCACTTTTTTTAAATGCAGATATCCTGCCAACCAATATAATGTGCCACAATCATGACAGGTTTCTAACAAAATATTGTGACACACCTACTGCATTAGGACTCTTACAGAGAGGAGGGCCGTCCCTAGTAAGTTTGAACCACAGACTGAGTGTGTATATTGCCTGATACAATAAAACATGTTTAGTGAATGTGAACTAATGCTGGAGTATCATACAGCATTCTGGAGGTTATTCCTGACAGAGGGCAAAGGCAGTTACTGTGGATACTTTAGGGCAGGGGTGTCAAACTCAATTGCACAGGGGGCCAAAACTCATTGCACACTTTTGGTCGCGGGTCGAAAAGGATAAACATTTATGGAACACACTAAAACTAAAGGTTTTTTTAACATAAATATGAATAAAAACAGACAGGAATATTATTCCAGAATAAATAA
>JAPZDZ010000021.1:1770953-1782938 GCA_029783805.1 Acanthurus tennentii
TTTGTAGACAGGCTGGGGATGCATATTATTGTTAGAAAACCATTCTAAAGTGAATTTTGCATAATATGGCCCCTTGAAAGATAGCCACATTTTTACTTGGGCTTGTCACTCTTTACACCCTAATTAAGCTCCTTATCATAAGTTCTCACAGGATAAAAATACCTCAGTAAATCATAGGTGTTATGTTATCATATTACCGAAGATATAAGGCACCTTAAGATTAAAGGTATAATATGCAGGATTTTCTTTAAATAAAATGTATATAGACTCTCTTCAGACATCTTTAATGATGGTGTGTTTTTCTATGGAGGCACTGCTCTTTGCCTGTATATCTCATTTTCTTGTTTTTCTGTGTTTGGGATGTTTTTGGGTAGCAGTCTTTTGGTAGAGTGGTTGTAGCCAATGGCAGTGCGCAGGACTTTATAAATGAGTCATGACCAGCCATGTAGCAGAAGATACACTTATGGCGGTGAAGAAGTGTGAATATAGTGAGGTGAAACACAGAGTGGACCAAAGTCATTGTAAAACCAGAGTAAATTTGGAGTTGGCCTGTTTACTGTTGGACAGATCAGTGCTGGATATTAGACTAATTAGACTGCTAACGTATCAGCATTTTTATTGCAACAAATGTAACATCCCTACTTGGCTTAGCTTACAGTGTATGTAGTGACACACACCAAGTTCTACTTTCAAACATTGCAACTGATTTTACCTCTTGATAAAATAAACGTGGACAACTGTAGTTCTGCTTAGCTTTGAATCATTTTCTGTCCAACACATGAGCCACCATTTAAACTCCTCTGGAGTCTCTAAAATGCTGCAGGTGGGCGTATGTGTCGGGCAGGAGACGTGTAGTTCTGCTGTCCTTGAGCAGGGGAGGAGGGGCCAATTATGAACTGTGTGTTTACAAATCCGACTGGGAAATGCTGCATATTCTGCCTTTGAGTTGTTCATTTTTTTTTTCATTTAGACAACACTGTGGTTAAAGTCTGGGTAGGTTTAGACATAAACTCTTGGTTTTGGGTGAGGTCTTCATCAGCTGCATCAGGGCTGCTTAATCAAGCCAGCTTAGAATGTTCACAATTTGCTTAAACCTCTCATTTTCTAACATGCTATTATGCTACTTTAGAAGTGACTTAACCAAATCATCAGTGGACAAACAGAATGTCAATCTTGGGTCTTCAAGTTGTTGTTATGTGAAGGATGAGGTCCTCTGCTGGGGCATCATTTTACATGTTTTGACCAATAAAACATTAGCATTTAAAAAAAGCACATTACATTGATGTCAGAGAACCTGCCCTGGGGAGGACAGCAGGAGCCGGTCCTTCTCTGCCCTCCACCATCATTCCCCAGACTGGCTGCCCTTTCCCCTCCTGCCCGCCCTTCAGGTGTCTGTTGGTACCGTTTAAGCATTTTAATCAGAATCTCAATAGAGCTTGAGAGAGATAAAATAAGAGAAATATTCTCTATTAACTCCAACCTTCTCCAGGCTAAGCAATAATGTACTTGCTATGCTTAGATACTGTAGAAAGAATTTCACAAAATGCGGTCACTGGTTATGAGTAGCTGTATCACTGAACAGGACTTTGCAGAACTATTCTTTACCAGTATTTTGCCTAGTGATTTAGTTGTGTGCCTTAATCAAAAGTCAAATAACACAGGTAATGGAAATGAAGCTTTAGGTTATATTCAGTTTTAATACATTTATTGATCAGCATGCACATAGAAACCAAAACCCTTAGCGGAAATTACAGCATGTCTGCTATTAATTATACAACACACTGAATGCACAATGTTATGGGAATATAGCCTGACTTGAACAAGTCTCTCCAGTTTAAAACATTTATTAAAAGTAGAACGTTGATCCAGGACTTTTTGAGTAGCCTTGACTGTTGCCTGGTCAGGGAAACGTCACAAGTAGAAGAGAAGACAAGTATGACCTTGGCTGGATGTATAAACTTGTTTCCCAATCTTTTTGTTTTTTTACACACTCATCAGCATCCTAAACTCAAGCTGCACACTTACACACAGACACACACAACACATACATGTATGCAACTCTGCTCAAGGTGACAGCATTGATAGCTTCTCATACATATTCATAACACTTTCATTACAATAAATAAATAAGCGGCTTATTTTTCTCTTTTCCTGAATATTGAATGAAGGACATTTGAACCTTCGGCACACCGCCAACACCAGCCATTGTAGTTCCACAAATTATAGCAACAGCAACTGAACAAAGAGACAGGGATACAAATGTCATAACATTGCTTCATTTCTTTGATTCATCCCACAAAAATCAATCTCTTATTCTCCCTTCCCTCTTTTCTTTGGCGTTCCATTGCTACAGCTGTAGCGGGTACACATTTTGCCTCATGCATATTTTAGATGCGACACATTGTGAACAACGCAGATAGACACCGCATGGTAAAAAGTAACAGCTTTTCCCATAGCTTCCATTTCACCTCTAGACATTATTTATGAGGACCCTTTTCAAAACGACCGTATAACTATGTAATGATGATGGAGAGGCAGCAGTAAACTAACTGTTGGCAATAATGGTAGTCTTGCTCACAAACAGCAGAAGAAAAGGAATGAGAATTATTGAATTAATTATTACATATTTTCTGTTGTACCACATCCTTGTTTTGATCATTATAATTGAGAGGTGAATAGTGTTTTCCATGTGCAGTCTGAGTAAGCAGTGCTGTAAAGGGAGTGAGGTGAACCTTGAACTGAAAAGGAGAAAAATTAAAGCTGGATAAAAAAATATGGTACCAATAAATATTCATTTTGCTGGTCTAAAGTTAGCATCCAACTGTAGACTGTAATACTTTTTAACCATGTATCTTCAATATGGCCTTTACCAAATCAAAAGTATCTAAGGTTAGCTGAACAGTGGCCACTGTGGCCAACCCTGGTTATCACAGGTTAATGGCACATTACATTTTCCTTCATTTATCAGGATTTTTCTTAAAATCTTCATCACAGATGACGTGGCTGACTGATTTTAAAAAATGACCATAGGCAAGAAAAAAAGCTAATGGCCAAATGTGATAACCCACAATATGCAATTTCTACTGCCAATGGTACATCAAACTACAAAGATGTGGTATTCCATTCCATTTCAAGACACAAAGTGGCATCTGATGGACATGGAGGATCATGTCATTATGAAACAGCCATTATTGTTGAAAAAAAATTCTCTTACACAGGTGAAATGTTGATGGACAAGTTGTTGTATTCAAGTTTTTTTCATAATCATGTTTAGTTATGTTTTCTGACACCCTTCTCCATCACCCCAAAAGTAAGCTGCAGGTAATTCAATTTTTAGTCATTTTTGGGTTAAAATATTATCGGATACATTTTCAAAATAGTTAATATACAGTTAACAGAATATAAAATATAAATGGATAAAATCCTTTTGAGACATTACCCTGTGGAAATGTTTTGTATTAAATCAGCATTGTAACAACCAAGTAAAGCTGTGGCAGCAAAACTCCTGAGTGCGCTTATGAGTTCAACATATATTTTTAAGAGGAAGATTGTGTTGAATCTTCTAAAAGTTACAAGAACATAATAAAGCTACACTGATAAATCCCAAAATAATGCATCAAAGACTAAAAATATTGTCATAGGATAAAATAACTAAAAATAATATATCATACTTAATACATTTTCTTACCACCCCCTAGTAGGTAAATGAACGAATAGTTGAATTACTTAAAAAAAAAATTAAAGCAGGCTAGTATGAAAATCAAGCCTAGTAAGTCTAGAAGTATCTCAATAAGTA
The DNA here is from genome assembly GCA_029783805.1 of Acanthurus tennentii. Taxonomy (NCBI): domain Eukaryota; kingdom Metazoa; phylum Chordata; class Actinopteri; order Acanthuriformes; family Acanthuridae; genus Acanthurus; species Acanthurus tennentii. The sequence continues at coordinate 1,774,750 of JAPZDZ010000021.1, forward strand.
GAGGGAAATTAAGTGATAGGAAGTTTCTAATAGATGAAGAAGAATTTCCAATTATTAGGGAAAAATAAATAAAGAGTCTAGGTAGGTGGTACAAGGCAGACTTGAATGATGGGGAACAGGTAGTGCAATTTCGGAAAGATGTTGCTGAAGGACTGGATAGAGTAGATAAATCAGGGCTTCCAGGAAAGTTGAAGCTGTGGTGTCTGCAGTTTGGATCATTTCCCAGGTTGATGTGGCCACTGTCTGTATGCGAGATTCCATCATCTGTTGCGGAGAAAATGGAAAGATTAGTTATCTTTTACATTAGGAAGTGGCTAGATCTTTAAGCCCCTTGGCACTGTATGGGGAAGTCTAGTAGAGGAGTTTAAATGTACTAAGGTTAGGACAGAGCTCCTGTTATCTGGGAGTAAAAATGTGGTAGTCAGTAAGGTTGTTCCAAACCCAACCAAGGGGAGGAAATGGAATCCAATAATGGCAGTTCAAGACGCAGAAGCTACGCTTAGGCATACAGAGATTTTGGGTAATGTTTAAGTAGGCCGAGGAGGCTTGGGGCTTGGTCCAGGCAAGCCAGTGTGGAGTAGAGCAAGTCCCAAGGTGAAGAGAAAGCTTGTTGTGGAGCAGGTTCGTAGACAGGAGGAAATACTAAGGGGCATCAAGGCAGTGGCTCAGGCTAAGCAAGGACAGTGGTTGAATTGGGAAGGTGTAGAGAAGAAAAAGCTTAATTGTAAAGATCTGTGGAGTATGGAGGAAAGTAGTATTAGATTTTTGATAGGGGCAACATACGATGTATTGCCAACTCCCCAGAACCTGAAACTCTGGGTAAATGGAGACCCGCTATGCTCATTATGTTCAGGTACTGCAACTCTAAGGCATATTTTGTCAGGCTATAGGGTTAGTGTGTCACAAGGCTGGTATACATGGCGATATAATCAAGTATTAAGAAGCTTAGCTGCAGGCATTGAATACATATAAAGGCAGGCAAATTTAGGAGGGTTTAAGACAAAACAGGTAGCAATCCAGTTTGTTCAAGAGGGGGAGAAAGTTAGTAAGACAATAAGGAGGCAAGGCAGCTTAGAGGATGCTTGTGATTGGGAGATGCAAGTAGATTTAGGAGGAAAGCTTGTTGTGACCCAGGAAATAGCCTGTACAAATCTAAGGCCTGATATAGTCTTGTGGTCTAGGAGTAGAATGAGAGTCTATTTCATAGAGTTGACTGATCTTTGCTAGGATTTAGTAGTAGAAGCATATGAAAGGAAAAAGCTTGGGTATGTAGAGTTAGGGGCAGAAGCGGAGCAGCGAGGATGGAAAGTTAGGATTTGTCCAGTGGAAGTTGGGTGTAGAGGATTTGTAGCAAGATCTGTTGTCTCTTTGCTGAGGGAGTTGGGAGGAAGAGGACAGAGTGTGAGGAAAACAGTGAAAAAAATGTCGAATGAGGAGAAGTAATATTAGCTGGGGGCCCAGCAGGGGGAGCTAGACAGACTTTTGAGAGAAACAAGGAAGAAATCCAGGAAGAGGAAAGGTATTTAAGTGGAGGGTGTGGCCTGTGTGAGCCTCTTTTAGACCATGCGGTTATTCCAGGTGAGTTGGCCTTTATTGTCTTGTATTGGCTGGTATTGTCTGTGATTATAGGACTGTTTTTGGTGAGTTTGTTTGCTGAATCTGTTAGTGTAGTTGATGATACTGTTGTTTGTGGTAGCGTAGGCAAAGTAAATGAGATAATTGTCTTGGTGTGAGGAGCGGTGATAGCTGGCATTAGATTCAGATAGGTGAGTGACTTTGGGATACCAGTGATCACTGTCTAGCCTCCTGGAGGTGTTGTGGGACCAACTAGATGAAACACTGGTGAAAGGAGGTTCCCACCTGATGCTCCTACTTAGAGCCTGCATGAACAGGGCCTAAGTATAAACTGAGGAAGTAGAAGCAGTGTCATTGATTGAAATTTTCAGATTGGTCATGTGACAATTAATATCTCTTAGGGTCTGCATGAATGGGACCTAAGGTGATATTGATTTGTTGTACATATCTTTAGGTGACGTAGGGCAGGTTGCAAGGTTGTTGTTAAGCTTAGGGATTTATACACTGAGTCTGGTCTATTTTCTGGAGCACAAGTTGCTTGTGTTTACTTTGAATGAAGTGGGAAAAAAACAAAAAACAAAAATCCTAAAATATTAATATAAAATAAAAAAGCATTAGGTGTCTAAAAAAACAGAAAATATGTTAAAAAGTCATAATACTAAATTAAAAGGAATAACTTAAATAAATAATCCTTTCAAGTGAAAGTCAAGCCAGAAAAAAACAGAGTGACACCTTACACATTTAAACGGATTTGCTCTTTAGATCAAGTTATTTTTAGAGGCAAGAGACTATTTTGTTATACATCCTCCTCTGTAGTTATTCATTATTCATACTGCTGCTGTGCATGCTAATGATTTAACTAGGGCTGTCAGTCGATTAAAATTTTTAATCGTGATTAATCGCATTAGCGTCCTGAGTTAACGTGTTATTAACGCAAATTTTTTACCCTGCCCTTTTACATTTAATAAATACAATAAATACAAATTACTTTTGTTTTGTCCAGAGAACCATCGGGCAAAACTTTAAAGCTAAACTTTCCGTTTTAAAAGTCCCTTTTCTATATCCATTTCTGCTTTGTAACCGTTTGCAATGTTATTTTAGCGCCTCTTCCTGAAACTACGGGAACTGGCAAGGCACAGGCCATGCATGCGTTAATCGTGCGTTAAAAAAGTTAGTGCCGTTAAAAGGAGTTTGAGATAACGCGTTTTGAATGACTGCTGTGATTCACCAGAGTAGCAGGTAAGTTAATTTAAGATTCTGAGAGGCCTAGTTAAGAAGCTACCTTTTCTCTCACACACAGTAGTTATTTTGCTCATTTGTTTATTAATAGAATTAACAGGAAGCCATCCTCCATGTTGGTGTGATATTCTGTGCTACATGAGGTCTTGCAGCCCCCTCCAACAGGCTCTAGTCTAGAGCGTGGGACTATGAAATCTGCTGTTAGGGGGCTGCCAAGTTCCTTTAATTATGCTGTGATGTTAAATTGGGTATGGAGGAATAGAGCAGGCTGCACGCTGTAGTGCTGGCCTCATGCCCAGGTCCAATGTACCCATGGATACATACAGGCTACCTATGCTACCCAGTTCTTCACCACGCTTGTTGGCACAGTGAAGTCATTTGAACTTAGTATTTTACCGTATGCTGACTGCAAAATGTGAAATGAAAAAAGCAAAAAAGTGGCAAAGTCAGTATTATAGGCTGGCAAAATAAATCTATAATAATGTTTATATATATATATACCTGTTTGTCCAGTGTTAATGCACTCTGCTTAGGGAAAGCTACTAAACTGATATATGTGTGTAAGTGTGTGGTAAGACGTGTGCAGATGTATCATTTTTTCTGGACGTTCACTTTGCAGCCTTTGTGCTTGTGTGTGCATTGAAAATGGACAAGGTGATGCTGAGCCAGATGGTGTGTATGTTGGATGCTCAACACACAAGCCAAAGTGTCACCTTGGTTTGGTAATGAGACAGGGAGTGGTGTGGTAGGAGCAGTGGGGTGGTTGTAGAAATACAAAAGACCTAATGAGTTGTGGATGCACACTTTCTTTGGCTTACATCGCTGGAGTGTCAAGTTAATACATTCTTAAGAGTTTTCATGGTCTTTCTTGGGGAGTCAGAGAGGTTTTGAAGACACTGAATCCTTTATAAACACCATGTTATTAATTTGAGCATGAAACTATCATATAACAGGAATATAGTAAAAGTAATAGGTGAGTGGATGGATGGGTGGATTACCTGTCACATTAGGACAAAACTGTGTCTGTTGTCAGAAGATTTCAATTGCAGTAATTATTGTTTAGGGTATTGGGCACAAAAATGGGTGATCATAATAAAAAAATCTCTGAATACATCTTTTACCATTAGTGAAATTGTGTAAGTGCTACATCTCCTCTTCATGACAGTTGAGCTGTCTCATATGGAACAAACCCTGAGTTGGAATGCACATGAATATGCTTTAATGTTGTAAAAATGTCCTTCATTAGTATCATTGTTGCATCAATAAGCTCTGAATTAGGCTCAACAACCTTCACTCTGAAACCATACAGCTGTCTAATTATCTTGATTGTCTTCCCAAGCCTTGTAAGGATAAAATGTAACGTACAGTACTTATCTGTGAAAGTATTTTATTTTTCAATGCATTCTTACCTTCCTCACGTCTCCTTCTCTACCCTTTGTTTGCTGTTTACTAACATGTGAAATGATGAAAAGTCATTAACTCAATCCCAAATTGCTACCAAGTGTCTCATATGTAATATTTAGTTGCTGCACTAACAAATGCAAAAAAATGACAGAACAGCTTATTGCCACAATGAGAAGTAATGGGATATAATTTGCTTTTGCACTACTACATAAATCACTTAAAGCCCTGCAGTCATATTCACTCCAACATGCTCTGCAATGGACCAGCCTTGACATTAATTGATGTCTCTCTTCCTGTCTTTGTACCTTTCTCCCTCTGTTTACATTGTATATTCATACTCAACATTAATGTGCTTTCCAATTTAGCTTTTTGATTTTGGAATCCAGACCACACAACAAATTTGTTTGGGGAATCCAGATGTCAAGTTCTGTAATTATTAGAAACAGCTTTTTTATTAGCCGGACTATCATAGATAATCAAGTTGCTAAGTTATTTTTTTGTTGTTGTTTTTGTTTATTAATAGGACTAACGGTAGTAGGCTAACATTTTCTTATTTAAAGGAAAAACATTAAACAAAAAGAGGAAAACAACCAACTATGAAATAGCAACCCTTTTATATATTACATGACAGCACAAGTTCATGAAACAAAAGAAAATATTGTTTCTAAGATTTAACACTGAACATCAATCATAACTACGAAGGCAACAAATGAGTCATATCATGTTAGCTGCAATTAGCCCCTTGTATCAGCATTAAGAGAAAAATATCAATTGCTGCTCGTACAGAGCAACATGTGGTTAATTATCAAGAACTAATATTAATTCTGGAGAATGCCAAAACTGCCTAAAGTCAAATCATTAAAATCAAACAACATATGTTGACAGACTGCTCACAGGGATCCCTGTGGACAGAAAATAGTTGTCTGAAAGTGTTATAATCCTGTGTCTATCTCTTCTCTTGAATCCAAAATGTGATTACTGATCATTATAACCTCTTAGAATTAAAAAAACTTCTCTTAATAATAATGTTTTGCAACAGTGATGAAATAAACATACTGCTGCTTCTGTAGCAAACAGCTGGATGATGCCAGCCTTATTCCTCAGTATATTTAAAATAAAGTTACTGTTCCATTTGCTTTTTTATAATGCTGAAGTTCTCTGATAGAATTCCCAGCTGTGATTGGTGCACTGTAGCCTATTGCATTTATATTGCATCACTGCACAACTTCAGGCCACTTTTTAAATAGAAAATATACTTTCTGAGATGATGATTAAACTACACACACAAAAAAAAATCCATGTCCACCGACCTTTTTATTGGAGGCAGTGAAAGATATGCTAAAGAAAAAATACCAAATAAGTTTATTCAATTTGTGTTGTTACTCTAGATTAAATGAGCATCAGAACTGCTATGCTAATTTCCTTGACAATAAGTTAAGAAACTGGATAACAGAAAGCAGCACAGGTTTATGTCTACAACTGTTATATTTTCAATAGCATGGTTATATACAGTGTAGTACAGAGTGATCGATGTTTATGCCTCTATTCTTTTGTTTCCATCACATTTTTGAATTCTCTACTCAAAATATATTATTAGCAAAAATTATTGATTTGGCATTGGTGCCCAACTGTTTTCTCATTACTAACAAACATACTGCTTTGTTAATAGTGCATGTTACATCTAACCAAATGACCTTGGAAATAAAGTTTGGATAAAAGAATCAGTTAAGAGTTCTCGAATTTCAACTAGAATTTCTCAGATTACAAATATTTAGCTTAAGGCCCAAAAGCTTCTGATGCTTGTGTTTTGAAGCACACTAAGTTGGAAAATAGAAGTAAGGAGCTATGATGTGTGTTAAACAGCCTTGACATTCTCATTGGATTTTCTGAGCATCAAATGAGGACCCAGCAACCAAGGCCTGTTTTTTCTGCAGCTGCAATACCTTTATAGAGAGAGCTACAAAGAAAACAAAGGGGAAAAAAAGAGAGAGATGCTACATGAGCATGAGACTTAGTTGAGCATGCTGGAAATGCATTACAAAACCCAAGACAACTCTCATTACTAATAATGAAATTCAACTATTGTAAATACTTATCATAGTTCAGTTATGATATGATATAAAAAAAAATCATGATCTGTTGAGACTGCATTGAAACAGGAGGACAAGAGAAGGTCAGACAGTTAATTATTTAATTACATTAAATAACATGTGTTAGGACTCCTTTTGCACAATAAGGTCCCTCGTCCATATACTAATGCAAAAAACTACATATGAAAAGGTGACTTTTTTCCGAAATACTGCTGGTTCTGTGGTGTTAAGATATCGAATGTAATGTCTGCACAAATCAATTGAAAGGTGAACTGGAAAGTGAAATTATCAGTAACACAGGCAGCAAAGTCATACTTTTTTATTCTCAGCTGTTGTTTTTGGTTTTGGGACTTCTACACATTGACCCCCTCGAGCAGTACTTACCTCCAGGCTGTGTATTCCAGCTCTGCCTTAAGGGATCTCAACCAGTTTTATATGTGACAGTATTTCACTATGAGTAATACTACTCATTTTGTACAAAAACTCATCTTTAATGTCTTCTGTCTTCTGTGTTTAGGTCTGAGAAAATAATGTAATAATGTAATAAATGTTTGGACTTACTGAACACTGTTTGGTCCACTTCTCTATTACTGACAGGATTATTTTTTTATTTACAAGTTTGACTGTCATTCTAGGTTCTCAAAAGATGTTTCCTAATGACTTCCAATAGTCCACTGACATTTCCCCTTGTGCCTCCATGTTGACATTTGTGTTTTTGCATTAAATTTCTTGTCGACCTTTAGGTGTTTTTCTGAATATTGATTTTAAAAAAAAAGTCCCCCTCGGGATAAAATGTTATGTGCAGTACTTTAGTTTATGAATTGTAAATTGATTGCATTTAAACAGCACTTTTCTAGTCTTTCAACAATTCAAAGCACTTTACAGTACAAATTAGCATTCATCCACACACACATTCACATAATGGCAGGTGGTTTCTTCACTAAGTGCCAACAAAAACTCATCCACACATGCATTCACGCACTGATGGAACAGCCCTGATGAACAGTTTGAGGTTTAGTGTCTTTCTCAAGGCCACTTCAACATGCAGACTGACAGAGCTAGGTACAGAACCACTGATCTTTTGATAAATAGCTGACCCACTTTACCTCGAAGGTCTCCGCAACCCCAAATGCCCCAGTATGACTGAATACCTACAGAACTAATGTTATTCCCATCAGCCTTAGCTGTATTTTGTGTTAAGTGTGAAATAGAAGTTATCAGCTTCCTAGGACGTTGAAAACAGAAATTATTAAACCTATAAAACACCAGATTGTTGGCTTTGTCACTGTGAGCATGCTAGCATGCTGAAGTTGTTAGTGGAATCTCTAGAACTCTGCTGCATCTAGTTAAACTATTTCCACATGTTTTTTATAACTAAATTGATCGAGCAGTGCATGTAAGTCATTAAATATTTCCAGTTATGTCTGAGGTCATGGTCGCAGATGTAAGACTGCATTGGCAAACTCAGAAAAAAGGAAAAAAAAAAAGAAAAGAATAAAAGAAACGATTAAAAAAAAAACCCTGTGTATCTTGTAAACCCATGCTTGATAACCAAATGAGATCCTCTCGAGGTCAAGTCGTGTCACTGACGGTCTTCTCTTGTTTAGGGTATCAGTCATTTAGCCCATCCCTTTTTTATTATAATATACTCAGAATTTGCTTCCTTTCCCTTCAACCTGTCGCTCTGTCTTTATCTATTTCTCTGGAGAAATTTATTAGGAAGTCGACATCATTAAGCACCTTGGCTCATGCGCTGCTGGGCTTTAATGTTTAATTTCACACCAAACGAGGGGAGGAGGACAGGCAGGAGGAGGAGAAGAAGGTAGAAGGAGGAGAGGAAAGAGGGTAGAGGATCACAGGGGTGGATATGTTTAATTTTAC
>JAPZDZ010000021.1:1789460-1804291 GCA_029783805.1 Acanthurus tennentii
TGTACAATCCCAGATGCAAACCAAGTACTGAGCTTTCCAGTGTAGTGTGAAATAATTATTTTATGTTGATTTTTTTTTTAATAGTAGTAGGTCATGGAGGACATTCATGTTAATGTTTTCACAAGCACATCTGAACATGTTGCATGCCATACAACTGAGCAATAATTTTCCAAATGAGCACTTTTTGTTGCTTTGCTGGATTTCAACTGAAGAAACAGAACAAAAAATAAAGGAAAAATAGATGATTAATGGCAAAAATTAAAGAAATATGATTAATTATCTAATTGCCGTCCTTTATAACATCATTTCAGAAGGAAAGTTAAAGATGCAGGTATTTCATCAATCTTTAACTATTATAATAATCATTAGATTGCAGATTGTTTTTTTTAACAGTGATTGTGTAAAATATGTGTCTTGATTACATAATTTTCACACAATCAGTGTCTGTATGAGACTTACATTGACATAAATAATTTCTACTATTCCAAAAGTGCACATCTTACTAAACTCCTCTAGCATATGGTGTGTATCATATATTATCGTTGTCTGATGATAATTATTCTGATTCACTCCGTGTCTTTACATTGGCTTGGTAATGCTTGTGAGTGGCCATTAGTAGCAGCTGCTGTTCCTCTTCTTTCTCTCTGTCTGAAGTGCCAAACTCACCCAGCGATGAGCTGTTTGTAACCACAGCTCTCTGATTGGGATCCATCACAGGGCAGAAACTTAAGTGATTGTTGGAGCACAAAACAGGAAGCTGTTGTGACGACTACTTATGAACAATTCTCTTAGGAACCTGAATTTGAGTAAGTAGGAATCAAGTTGGTTAAATTTAAATATAAACTGAAAGGACTGATTTGTTAGGCTGTTACCACCAGAGTCTGGTTGAGGCGGTGATGCCAGCAGGACGGCTGCTGCTGCATATTAAGCCTGCACCATCCTCCTTGGACTCCCCCAGTGCGACTTGCCAGGCTTGCATTTCAGGATGCGGATGCAAAGTTTCCATACTCTATTAAGAAAGGCAAAATGAAAGATGACTATCAGTTGTAGCAGTACTTTACATAGTCATTAAACGCTCCACATTAAGACATCAGTACTAATACTAATAATTTAGATAAACTTAAAACTGATAACCATAACACATGTAAACCTGCATTTTTTGTAAATTATTTGGTAGCCTTCTGTGTGTCTATGTAGGAATCTGTAAGGAACATTAAAGAAAACTTTCAGTGCAAATCAAAATCTTACAGTACTAAAATTCTTCCACTCCAATTCAATACCATTTTGCACTTTTTTTTACTTCAATTCTAAACAGACGTTTGCAGCATGTAAAGCCTAAATTCATATCCTATGTATCATCTAAATTAACTTTAAATTAAATTTTATTTGTTTTTTGTTTGTTTTAACCAAAAGCAGTTACAAAAATGTAGCCCTGACTAAAAAACTAGTGGTGAACTGTGATGAAAAGTCTTGAATCCCATACTCTCCATCCAAGAATGAGAGAGACAGAGAGAGAGAGAGAGAGACAGAGAGACACTCAGTCACATGGAGCAGAATTCTAGGATGTCTTTACCTGAAATTCATATAACCTGCGATCAGCATATCAAAGCCCATCACCTGGCTGAAGCCTTGTCTCAGCCTTCCAGAGGGAGTGTCAGACATGAAAGAGAGTATTTGAAGAGTTAAGGAAGAGCTCAGCTCAAATGCCATTTCTTTTCAAATTGTCATTTTAGGAGCTAGACACTTTCTGAACTCCTTGAGTGTTGAAAAGTTGCCTTGAAGTGATGAAATGCAGCTATGACCGTACATTCAAACTAAAATATATTCACAGCTGTCATTTCTGCACTCCTGTTCATTGATCAGAACCTGTGTGTGTGTGTGTGTGTCATCCTATTTGCCTGTCCAACCTCTGGTGCAGTACACAAGCCGTTACAGGACCCTCTGTACTCAACTGTGCGAACTTTTGCCATACTCATTGCAATTTTCCAGAAGGGATGATTTAACTCTGTATATAGTTTACTTCAATCACACACTCTTCAGAGGTAAAGAAATAAACAACATGTGCAGGTTTGTGATGTGTGTAGTCAGAATGCCTATCTATCAATCTGCTGCAAACTCTCAAACTTATAAAAAATCCAGCCAGTAATGATGGTGTCATCTGCATACCTCGCAATCAAGTTCTCTCCTTGTTGGGGGCTGCAGTCATGAGTGTGCAGAGTAAATAAGAGGGGACAGAACGGATATCACTGGGGGCTCCGGTGTTGAGCACTAGAGTGGAAAGGTGTGACTCTCAATCTGGACTGTCTTGGATCTATTTGTGAGGAAGTCCAATATCCAGTGGCAGAGTGTGGTACTCAAGCCCAGAGTGTTAAGATTTCCAAGCAGTTTCATGGGAAGATTGTGTTGAATGCTGAGCTGAAATCAAAAACACAGCTTTGTGATGCAAGTGTTGTTACCTTCAAGGTAAGTGAAGGCTGATTGGAGGGCAGTGGAGATGGCCTCCTCTGTGGATCTGTTGGCCTGAATGCAAACTGATAAGACTTCAGGCTGGCTGGGATGTTGTTCTTGATGCGCTGGGGAACCTTTTTTTTTTCAAAGCATTTTATTAGAATGGCAGTAAGTGCCACAGAGATGTAGCCATTTAGACTAAATACTGCAGAATTTTTGGTACAGGTACAATCATGGCTGTCTTGAAGCAGGTGGGAACACTCTCCTGTGACAGTGATATATTTTAAATGTCTGTAATAACATCCACTGGCTGTTTGGCTGTTCTTTTAGTAGGCAGACAGGGATGTTATCAGGCCCCACAGCTTTACTCACATTCACTCTCAGCAGCATTCTTCCCACATTTGTGCTGGATATTTGCAAACCTCAGGGACAGCAAATCCAATAGCAGCCATACAGTTAGGTAGAGCATTCGTTTTTAGTATTAATAATTATGATACTAGAATAAGAAAACATGTCAGTTTATGAAACTCTTGCTCTGTACCTACAGAGTAAAAGAACATACTGGATTTATTACTTTCTATCGTGCCTGAAAGTTTTTCCCAAGGGAGAATTTTCTGTGGTTGTTTAATAACTTGGTCATCCTGTGGTTATCATTGATAAAAGTTGTGTTGAAATTCTAGTGAATCTTCACAGAAGAAAGTAAACACATTAGTTAGTTATGAACAGATCATTTGAACACGTCAAACTTAAATCACATGCATAATCACAATAGTAGAGCCTAGCCAAAAACATATAGAAAATGTGCTTTTTCAGAAGTGTTCTTCAGAATCAAAAGAAATCCAGTGATTATTGTTTTTAAATTAGGCTTTTGCAGCATAGCATTCAGCGTCCCTGCACACTTTCTAAACATACATAATTATCATCTAAATAGGCAAGGTCATCCTCAATAGGTTTTAATCAGCAAATCAAGGAACAACAATATTCACTAGATTTGGTGTGTAATGCAGGATAAAGCTCATCTGATGCAGTGCAGGGGTTCTTTTTATTTTAAATCTAAAGCCAGAGCAGGGTACTTTTCACACCTTGACTGTAGTTTGGAGAGTGAAAAGCTGAATTTCTGAACATTTTAAAAGTACATGCAAAACTTTCTAGAAAATGGTCAGATTTTTGTCAATAACTGACTAACTACATTTTTCCTATAACATGCCTTGGATGAATAACATACTTTGGATGAATTCAAGTAATGATGGACAGTTTTTGGTAGAAGCTCAGTGGACTTAAGAACAAACAAAAAAACAAGTTACAACTGATAACTAACTCCAGTAGGTTTTCTATAAATCATTGCAGGCCTTATTAACTTTTTTTTTTAAATGAAATTAATGGTAACACAACCCTTAATAAAGCCACACATCTTCACATACACCAAGACCCCCCACTCTCACTCTTTCAGCATGTTCAGGTAATGTTGGGCAGCTTTTGTGTTAAAGTGGGACATTCATATTTAGATTAAAACCTGGCCTTTTCACCAGTGAATGCAAAACTTTAATTAACCATGTAGTTTTGACAGTTTATCTTAAGCAGTTAATTTCTGACTGTTACATAATTACACCACAAACATCACTTAATTAGTCGTCTGTCAATCTGACTTAAACGATTGGCCTACCTGTCATATATAGACTATATGTGGTACAAGTTTGTTACCTAATTTCAGTTTCATTGAACAGTGTAAGCTGTTTTTTAGAAACTTAGCCTTCCTACTGAATGTGAGAACATTTGATTATCTCCTTTTTCTCTCTATGTGAAGTTCTGGTAATGTTGACCCAGATGAACCTGAACAGAAACACATTGTAATTAATGAATATGTGTAAAATCAACAACCAATCATCAGACTTGATCTTAATTGTTGCGGCAACACCTGCCATGTAACAAAGGTTTAGACTGGTGTAGCATCATCAAAGTAGACATTATCTGCCTTTACAGGAAGTCTGTAAAGTCCAAATACATGGTTCAGTGGCTGTTTTGTTCCTTAGTGATAAGGCTGTTAACAGCATGCCTTCCACAAAGGTAAGTGTAAGGAAGTTGTATTTGGTTAAAGTGCCTTTTGCAGAGGTTACAACGTTTTCTAGTTATTTATTAAAAAGATGTAAGTGCATGTACTTCTCTGGCCACAATGGCCCTAAAGGCTGAAGAGATGCACACAAATTAAGGTGGGTATTCAGTTGTTTCTATCATCAGACTCGATAATAAGTTTTACTGTAATATGAAATTACCATAATATTCATCACTTGTTTATGCTTCCCCTGTGGGGCTATGCTCTGATTTAAGAAGTTTAATAACTAACTAATAAAAGCACAGCAATAATGAATTTCTCACCTTATTGTTACACATTTAATATTATATTTTGAAGACTAAAAGGCCAAAAAGTCTGTTTCTCACTTCTTTTATGACCACATTCTATTTAGTGCTTGTTGTTTTCTTGTTGTGCACTAGGTGTGAAAATGGCTTCACGTTGTAAACCATGTGCATTACAAATAAACCAGTGCATTTAGAGTCCCTTTATAGTTGTTCTTTTTTATCTTTAAGACCTAATGATGAACAATGGCGGAGCTTTTAATGATGGAGGGACAGTCTGCTGCAAGCAAAACAAAAGCAACGATAAAATATCCGACAGCTCCAAATAATTATACTAAGGGCATGATGTTGGGAGTGATTAATGGTTTGTGTGTTCTGTGTGTGTGTATGTGAGTGTATTTGTACATGTGTTATAAAGAGAGCTAGTGGAGGGAATGATGATTAATGATGAAGCAGACCTGTAGAAGGACTGGCTGCCAATAGGACAGATGACAGGAGATGGAGGGATGGAAGGAGGGACAGAGTGGAGAGGTGGACAGGATCACAGAACCACTTATTCTGGCAAATGACCGTCACATGCTGAGGTAAACAATAGCAGTCATTTGCTTACTGTATAATTTATTTCCCTATAGTACATTGATTTATGATACATTGTGCCTTAATGCCTCAACCATTAAGAGTTGGACCAGAAGGCAGAGGTGGCATTTTTCTACTGTCCTCTACAAGTAAACAGTAATACCGCTTTTTGAACCTTTTCTTCCATAAACAAACAAACAAACCTTTATTTTGTTTTATTTTGTTTATATTTTGTTTTTGTTGTTTTTTTGTTTTCTGCTATGGATATCTAGCATTTTAACTGCAGCTGTTTTACTGTGCATTTTTGTTATTTGTGGACAAAATGACAACATTTTGACCATCACCTGTTTATTATGATGTGGAGACCATTGAGGTTTAAAGGTTGAAGCTGATAACAATCTGGATTTTCTGTTCTTTAAGGGTGTAGCCACATTGTGATCGTGTTTTCAAACATTAAAACACAATTTTACTTGAAATCCACTGAAAGCTCCTTTCAGTTCTTTTTTGATGGTTGATGTTTTTTTATGGTTAGAGGTCTGATGTCTGCCCTTGTGTTTATTCTGCTTGATTGGTCGGATTAATACCTGGTGCAAACTGTAGCATTTAACCCCAACTTCATTTGAGTCTGTTGGCAGACTTCCCTAATAGTCTTGAGAGAGGGAGAAACCAAAAGAAAGTTTAAATGTCAAAACTTGAACTTTAGGCTTTGCATCAGGTTCAATATCACAAGACATTTAGGCTCATTCATGTCATTCTTGTATTGACTCATTTACAAATGTTAGTGCATGCTCTATACATTTAGAGCTTGTCAGATCATTGCTCATCATTGTTTTACTTTTGCATATGCTGCTTGCATTAGTCACTGATATGTAATGGTTATTCTAGGGGTGAACATTTCAAATTTACTGAAAGCCTTTACATAATGCCTGAAATTGTGCTTGTCTTATGATATAAGAGCTTTGAGTGGTCATAATTCCTATTTTAATATAACAACCTTCCACATTGAAACATTCAAATATAATAGTCTGCTATCAAAGACAGCAATTTTTTTTTTTTTTTTTTTTTTTCTTCTAAAGACCTTGCATAGCCAAAGTACACTGCTGCTGCTTTCTCATAGCGGTGATTCCTTTAAATTGCCATGAGATGAGTCCAGTGTGGGCCTGGAGTGAGGTACCATGCCAGCTGCCTCAGATTGCACTATTCTCAAATCCATTTGTTCCAGGCACTCATGTGAGGACTCAAGTCAGCAGCAGCAAAGAAAAGGCACCTCTTCACTCTCATCCACAGGGACAACACCATGGCTAAAGCACAGCCACCCTGAGAGGCTATGCTGTCATCTGCCACACACATAATACACACACACACACACTCACACACACACACACACACATGCACATTTGTATAGTTCCATGTTCCACACATTCACTCTGGGAGCCAGACTTGGGAAACCACCCTAGTGTAAAAGCTCTCAGTTGGGGGGAAGTTAGCCTCAGGTTTGAAATCTGGTTTTAGGTTTACATGTGGATGCATATATGCATGTCTGCAGTATGAATATGTACACAAATGTGTTGTGTGTCTGTGTAAGTCTAGCTTTGTGTGAGTTCCCTTGAACTTGCATGTGCATGACGGGGAGCGATGTGAGCTGGAGCAGCATGGCCATATTTGGTAGTTAGCCTGACACAGGGAGGGATACATGCTTTCAGGCAAAGATGCTTCACTACTGACTGTTTTTTTTCTTTGTTTACACTGTTACACTCTTTTTTTGTGGTTGTAGTTAGTTTGTTGTTTTATAATGACTACACCTCTTGTTCTATTGACATGGCACCTAGCAGTTGAAAGGAAAACAATGGCTTTTTTTTCTTTCCAATTTTAAAAACTTCCATGAAAACTGTTAGCGGTTGTTTATCAACCTGCAGCAGGAAATACAAGATTTAATACTTAGAATTATATGAACATGGGGAAGTTATACATTTGTGTTATTTTTTTAGCTAATTCAAAACTTTTTAAAAACTACATCGTCTGAGTGTTAGAGGTAAGAAATTAAAGTGTACATTAAACATTTGGTCTTTAGTGGCATCAAGCTATTCAGTTTCCAGATTGTATTGGACTAAAAGTACTTTTCCTCTCTTTGTCCTCTTCCAAGCATAGAAGAACCTATAGTGACCACAAAATCTTGAAAAACGTGAAAACGCCCTATCTTGAGTTAGTGTTTGGTTTGTCTATTCAGTGCTTCTGTAGAAACAACTATGTGAAAGAGGACCCACTCCCACTGGTGATATAAAAAAAAGTCTTATTTCAAGGCAATGAAAATGAAAGGATACATGCTGAAATATGTAATATGTACATAATAAATATTAAATTCCCTCCTCTGCAATATTCTATAAATAGATCCCCTTAAATCCTACACACTGGTCCTTCAAAACAGCTATGGGAAAGTTTTATTGTTGTGGATTCTGGCAGCCCCTGCAGACAAAAGCTTGACAGAAGCACCACTGACTACTGCTGTAAAGCTGTTGAACTGCCCAGCGTCTGCATTTTAAAAGTATTTACATGGTTTTAATACTTTTTCTTCTTGTTAAACACAGTTGCTTGAAGCATATATAGAGATGATGTACTGTACTTTAACTATTTGTGAATATATAAGATTAATAACCTTAATAAGACAGCGGTGATACAAAGGACACTATATTTTAATAATAGAATCTTGGGATTTTATTCATTACAACAAGAGGAAACTTTATCACAACTTGAGTTGTTCATTTAAAGTTTTTGGCAATTATTAACATTATTTACAGGTCATGATTACTTTGTACACACTGTGCAAGTACTGTGACATCGCTACAACAAGGTCATCACAAGCAAACAGATGATCAGCATTTAAGCAAGTTAGATTTAGACAGACTGTCTAAACAGACTGTCTCAATCTTACTAAAGGTTTCTGAAATTATACAGGCAAACTGTTTGTGCAAGTCTACCACAACCACAGAGGGACATTGTTTTATAATATCAATCTGTGCAATTGAACACTAATTGTTGGGAACAAGATCAGCTTTGGTAGGCTGAATTTATTAAACAGATAAATACAGCTGTGATACTCCCATATGAATAATAGCCCAGACAGCAGACATACAACCCAAGTTATACAATACTGGAATCATGTGTATTTTAGAGTGGAAACTTGTTATCTGTCTGCATCAGTCCAATTTAACCAGGAGGAGGTGGAATTTAGCCTTTGCGTCATGGTTATGTAAGTGTGTTTGTTTTGAAGTGTGTCAGTCTTGTGGCATGTGATGGCACAGGGGTTGCCTGGGCTCCTGCAGCCGTGGTAACAGCTGTGAATTTACACGCTGTAATTGGCTGATGAAAGATACATAATTCAATCTGTAGACAGGCACAATATTACAAACCCCTGACTGAGCATGTGTGGGTTTGTCTGTGTGAGCGACTGCAAAATAAATGATAAAAATAGCTTCTCAGCTTCTGCCACAAGACAATAAAGAAAAAAATCTCTGTCAAATGATAATTTTAAATCAGAGGTTTGTTCCCCTTCTTCTCTCTGGTCACTGTAAGGAAGGAATTTTGATCTCATTATGATATTAATCATCTCATGCTAATACTCAGCAGCTCACACACAAATGCACAGTGAGCCATGCAGTCTATTTTCACGGCAGCTTACTTCAGACAGGTGGGAACTATCTTGTAGTGATTTGTGGTGGAAATACTGTCATCTTTTAACCTTTTATCATGTTTTCAAACCCTATACGGATATGTCAACCATGTGCATAAGCCTTAATCACAATGCCACAGTGGCATAAATAGACACCATTCATTAGCACACGGAGTAGGGCCCAGGAAACCCACGTTCAAACCAAGAACATTTTTCCCATCAGACTTCGGTGTTAAACACTGCACCAGCAGGCCGCCTATCTATAAAATGTGATTATCCATATGTTGCCATAGAATGTGAGAGGCATGTAAAGTAGGTCACTTATCAGCAATTGCAAAACTGTCCTGATTGTTCTGATGACTCGATCAAAGTTTTTTTGATCTACCGGCTTTATTGTTAACTTAGGCCGTTAAAACTACTTGGTCTACATTAGGAACACTTTGGTTAAACAAATGAAGCCAAGCAAACAAACAAAAATAACCCCACTGCTGTTTGAGATCTAATGATTCGCCTTCTTGACCAGCAATGAGGAAAGAAAGAGCTAAATTTAAACATGGGTCCTTTTTTTTAGTTACGCTAATCCGTCCAACTCCTACAGGCTGCAGGCTACCAGATCTTAATAATTTTCTCATCTTTTTGTTTTATATATAATTTTGTCCACTTACAGTGCCATTCCTAAAAATATTTTAAAAAAAGCTTCACTCAAATTAACTGTTCCCATGTCATCATTTGATAACAACTGGGTGCAAACAGCGGTGTAGCCATGCCATCATGGCCAACTGAGCCACAGTTAAATTAGAACAAAAATTACTCTTGGGTTCAGATACAGAACTGTGGAAGCTCTTGGCATGAAAGCACAGCTAAGATAGTCAATTATTCCCCCTCTCTTTCTCTCTGCATGTTTCTTTTTGTTTCAGTCGGGTCACAGAGAACCAGTTGACTCCATATTGCTTCTGTCTTCTCTGTCAGCCAGCCGTACCAGTGCTATGATGGTTAATTAAGAAGTTGTGGAACAGCAGACAGCTCTCCCTGTCACTACACCCAACCTCTCCTTTTTATGACTCGGGATACAAATACGAGTGGAACCCAAGTGTGTATGTGTGTGTCTATACGTGTGTGTCAGTGTATATGCATGTTGTCTTTAATATGACTGCAGACTCAGGTAATTAGTGAGATCTCACTCTGTGATCTCCCTGTCAAGAGTCAATTAGTCTGCTGGGTTTGCGGATGTGGCAACGTCAGTCCTTTGGTACGAGGAAGTATTTGTTAATGTGTTTGTGTAATTGGAAAGAGTAGGTTGCATGTGGAGGTGTTTGACAAGTATTAATTACCTCAGGGCTTGTCAGGAACTGAGGGAGGACAGAGAGGCAGACAAAATAACGGTGACAGGTTATTATATAGTTCATGTTTTTCAACCAAATAACTGGTCATCCCATTAAATAATTTGATCATAATGTAGTAGGATTAAGCCAGTATTGTCTGCCTCCACTTTATGCTTTCCATCAGTCTTTTAAAATGGTTTGTAAAACTTGCAGTTTAAGTTTGTGTTGTTTTATTCATCTTATCAACTGAACAGTGATGTTTCAGTAAATTAATCATTTCCTACAGTAGTCAAGAGTTTCCTCTGCCATTAAATATAGAGCGCAGGTCACCCTGCCTTCAGCGAATGATAACCTTAAGAGTTTCATTAGTCTGAGTTTAAAAGCAGAGCTTTGGTGTCCCGCGAGAGTCTTTGAATGATGTTCCAGGCACTTTTCCACCTTGAGAAGACAGAAATTGTGGGGCACATGATATCCGTTCAATGTTTAACAGCAAAATTGTCACATTTAAGATAGCACACACTTTTGGCCTTTCATTACCGCCTGATTATTTTTAAAGAAGATTTTAATAATGGTCTAAAACTCCTTCTTATTTATTTTATTTAACCAGACCAGCACTTCGGGAAAAGATTACAGGGATCAAAAAAACCTACTGCCAGTTGAAACCCTTGAGGTGACATCTATTCCTGGCCCCCATTTGTTCCTTCCCATGCCTCCACCACATGCAGCGGTCCTCCCAGGATCCCTTCCTGCCTTGGCGGCTGCCAGCCAGCTTTCTTGCAGCTCTAGGTGTTGGTAATGAGCAGCTTCAAACCTCATTGCCCCCTCATTACAGTCAGGGCCTGCTGGGATTGCTTCTTCTTTCCTTCTCTCCGGGATGTCATGATCAAAGAGGCAGCTCACTCACTGCTGGACACAGGTAGACTTCTGAGGGGCTTTGTGACGTTTGTGTGTTTATGGTGAGGAGTAAAGAGTAAGATAGTCTGTCCATATGTTATGTGTGTGTTGCATACCATCCATCTTTGCCCTTCTTTCAAGGTGTATTTGTCAGATCATATCCCAATTTTTTTTTTCCTCCATAAAACACTATACTCTCCTTTGAGGCTTTGGAAAGTGACATTAGTATATCACCTCCTCAGTTTATGTGACAAAATTGCCACTTAGGACATGCAATCTTTTTTAAAGGACCACGCAATGTTTAATTCAACACTGCAATCAGAGGGTCCCTCAGTTCAACGAAAAAAAATGGCCGCTCACTCTAGCTGTTCAGTGGAGGCAAACAGAGAGAAAGGATGATAGATAGAGAAGTACTCACCAAGTGAGGAAATAAATCTTCCCCTTATTAACTATCTAACTGACAATTCTTTGGAAATAACTGTATATTCAGATGAGCCATTTTGCAGTAGATAACTTACTTTCAATGCCATCATTTATGGTTATGATGCTTGAAGTCCTGTTTCAAACACAAAGTTAGAGAGGATCAGGGTATGAGATCAGGATAGTGGATAGGTGTCCAACCTTTATGCTACAGAATGGAGTCTGTGTTCAGCCATACAAATAAAGTGTCTTTTTTGAATTATGGTCAATATCA
This sequence comes from Acanthurus tennentii, assembly GCA_029783805.1. Lineage (NCBI taxonomy): Eukaryota > Metazoa > Chordata > Actinopteri > Acanthuriformes > Acanthuridae > Acanthurus > Acanthurus tennentii. The sequence goes on from JAPZDZ010000021.1 coordinate 1,801,414, forward strand.
TAATCTTTCTCTGATTAGTATTTATTGATTAAATGTATTTGCTCTGCCCAATCAGTCTATCTTAGCAGTATCACTTACAACATTGTCAATGCAATTTTCAATTAGTTTAATTTATTTTATTTGGTATTAATTTAAGCTTTTCTTTCATAACATAAACCCTTATATCAAATGATTACTATTTGTGTTAACAAAGACTGAAACATGATGGTACACCTAATTTAGTAAGTAAAAAGCAATAAAACAAAGAAATTGATATATTTTGTCTCAAAACATTCAGGGTAGCACCAAGTATACTAATAATACACCGAAAGATAATAATAACTGTTCAAAAGCAACTTTCTGCAGCTGGTTAGTGTAGACACAACATGTGATAGATGCAATAACATCGCATTACTTCCTCCCATCCTCACACTCCATCAACGACTTAACTGGATCAGGGCTTTCTCCTTAATTGGCTGCTCTTTCCACAACTCCCGGTCCTTGATTGGGTGAACAGAGAAAGATGACTAGAGAGGTTAAACATTGTTGGCATGCTGCTGATTTAATACATTGAGGCATATTTTCTCATTCCTCTCCTTTCCCAGTTGTGGTAATGCTGTCCTGACTTCAGGCTTTTACATCAAGGAGAGTTCAGTTCTGTAGCAACATCATATCGAAGCAGTACATTAGCATGTCAGCATTATAACACAGGCTCACCACATGTGTGCTACAGCAAAACTGTCTGCTGACGGCTGCTTCTGTTGACAACAGTAAACATGTAATTGGTCTAAGCAGGAATCCCACAAGTGTTCTCATTGGTTCAAGAATGAAAACACTTCAAAGCTAAATTTTACATTTCATTAAAATCATAAGCAGCCTTATGATCTGCCAATATGCAAATGTGTCATGCTTAAGGAAGGAGACACGCCAAATGGATGTCAATCTTCTGCCAAATGTAAAGTATACACAGCTCTCTTTTGGCCAAATCCCTGGTTTTGTTTGATTTCTCATACTTGGGGCCAATCAAGGTATCTTTTTCCCATGGTACATTACAACCTCGATGTAATGTATCTGCATAGTGGTACTATATGTAAATATCCCTTGGCCATTTGTTTTTCCTATTTAACTGCACTGCACCTGTCTCCCTGGAGAGTATCCCTCCACCCTGTGGCAGGTAGATCATTCCAGCACTGCTGCCAGCCACCAAGGCTCAAACCTTTATTACCCACATGAGCCAAGGGAGGTATTTGTGCCTTCCTCTCTAAAAAGACTTGATTGGCAAGGCTGAGTATTGAGCCCTGGAGAGGAGCTATGGAGCCCCCCTACGTTTAAACTACGTTTAAATGTAGCCCTGCGTTTTATCTCAGCTCTCTCATTAGCAGCACTGAAGACTAATTGTTACTGGTTAAGTCTTTATTGCTGCGGGTTCTTTCACTTGTTCGTCTCTCTCTCTCTCTCTACCTCTCATTCACTGTTTTTCTCTCTGCTCTTTTCCAAATGGCACAATGGCAGGGGCGGCTCTTTGTATGGCGGTAATTAGCTTTTATGGTGTTGCTATGAGCAGGGTCTTTTCACTGCCGGGGCTGTCACTCTGCTTGGCCAGTCGTTTTATCACCCTGCCATGCTCTGGGCAATTAGTCTGCAAGCCCACCTCCCACCCCACCCGCTGCTGCCATCGTCCAGCCATATTCTTCCAATCCCAAGCAGAGAGAGAGAGAGGGGGACATCCACATCTTTCCCACTCTGCACAGCAGGAATAAAAATTATCTGGTTTCATTGAGATCTTCTTTTTGTTTTGCAGTGGGGCTGATCTGACCTGCTGTATAAACATTGAAAATTCCAAGCAGTGTTCTCAAATGCAGCATGCTGTTTTGCAGAAACGCCAGACTCTCAACAGAATAATTGTCTACAGGCAAAAACAGGAATTAATGATGTTCATTATATGTTGCATCAGCAGACAATTGCCATTTGATTTCTCTTCTCTTGTGCAGAAAAATTATAGCTGTGTTGTGTGGTGTCCTCCTTACGAAGCTTACTTTGGAGCATAATTTGTGTTCACAAGAGGACTCATCTGCCCACTCACACCACCCGTTTCCACAAAATATGATGTGTCATTTTGATATATGTGGCAACAGAGAATCACCAAAAAGAACATTCTGGAAATAAGGACTTTTCAGTCTAAAAGAACTTCTGTTTTCATTGTTGCTACTGATGACTGGAGTGGACACTGGGAAGTGCTGCAAAATTAATATGCATTCATTTGTGAGTTTTCTAATCATCACTGGGGACCCCATGTAGAGCCCTCTGTTATGAAAATGAGGTCTTTTTGAAAAACTCCTAATCAAATGATTGTATTAATACCTGGATGTTGCTTTGAAGTGAACAGCTTTTGAATAATACAAGAAGAAATGTAAAAGCGAGGCTCCCTGCATGCACACAGTTTGATTTAACAGCACTTTGATATCTGCCCCCCCCATGAGAACTGGAATGTGTGGTTTAAATGCACTCTCTGTTATTCAGCAAACAAAAGTGTGACAGGTGTGAAATGGGGACATTTTATGTGAAGGAGTGAGTAAAAAGCGAAGTAAGAACTCAGGCTCAGGCAGGGCTAATACAGATAGATATTGCTTTACCTTTGAATCTGACAAGAAGTTAGTAGGAGAGGGCAGGCAGGCTACAGCACACACACAACAGGCATAGCCACTAGTATTCATGTGACATTTGCTTTGTTAGCTGCTCATATGCACAGGTGTCCAAAATGTATTATCAACCATTTAGACATAAGGGGCCCTATCGTACACGTTGCTCCGTGCGCAGGTGGCGCATTGGGCGGGGAAAGTTAAAAATGAATTCAGGGGAGGTTCCAGGTCAACCTTTGCCGCCTTGTTCCAGGAGCAGC
>JAPZDZ010000021.1:1833940-1846379 GCA_029783805.1 Acanthurus tennentii
CTGTTTTTTTCAGTTTTTTTGTAAATCAGTAAATTTGAAAATTCATGGATAACAATAATAATTGTATTTTAGCATCAAAAATATCATTTTGGTTAAAGAGCTTCTACATATTGGTGTATTAACCATTACAGAAACAGTAAAAAATATTTTGGTAATTACCAATGTTGTTAATTTAGGGCAGCTGTGGCATAAATCTTACTTTGGTGGGTGGTCTAACAAATTTGTTAAGCACTGTACATATACACACACACATATATATATATACATATACATATACATATACATACACACACACACACACACACACACACATATTTTTGTTTTAAGAATTTAATTGTCTGAGCAAAATCAGTCATCTGCACAATCCATTACCACTGGCTCAGCTTTGACACAAGGGCAGACAAGAGTCTTCCTTGAAGACTCTCACAAGGTATCGTAGGCTGTGGAGAGGTCTTGGAAGCACTGTTTGGTCAAATGAGATGTCAGTCAAAAGGTCCGAGTGCAGCTGCTATCTTGTGTCAAGGTACCAACCGAGTTTATATGTGACTTAGAATTGTTGCTGAGAAAATGAGAAGAGGGGATATAATTTGAAATGATGCAAAATCAGCTTATGGATATTTGCTGATGTTATAAGTGTTTTTTAGACTTTCTAGTTCTTTCCCACTGTGACAGGACAGTTTTTGATGGTATATTATCTTGGTTGCATCTTAAAATGTTTTCCTCAACTGAATAAAAAGAACCTTTTTTTCCTAAGGATATGATTGTTTTGTATGTATCCAAAAGTAATGGCATTATCAGAACTCAGTCAAGCCAAGAGTGCTGTTTACGCTTATGTGTATGTAAATATTCCAGTGATGAAAACTGCTTAATCCTGGGCAAAACATTGTCTACTCAGCATAATTTTTGCTTTTTAAAGTACGGTCCGTGTGGTAAAGTTGAGGGATGACTTTTGGTATGGTCTGATGCAGGTCTATCGGCTAAAACTTGTAAATAAGAAAAAGATTAAAGAGGATTCCTAGCTTCTTTTTATATCATTGTAATTAAAAAAACAAACAAAAAACAATAAAAATTAAATCAAGGAGATAATAACATAATACAACATAAACAGGATTGCTGACATCTCAACTACAAGAAACCAAATGATAAAATTGAAGACTTAATTCCTGAACTAAAATACCAAGACAGGAGCCTACAGTGCAGGAAGAACATCTAGTGCACAGGTTTTTCATTTGGTCACTAATTTTAGAATCACCCAAATATCCATGCCAGTATCAGCACATAAAGTACATTGCTCACTGCTCTCATTGCTTTTACTTTTTTCCATCCTTTTCCTTTATTTTTCCACCCTTCCACCCCTTCACTAACTCTTCTTTTATCCGAGGCAAATGCTAATGCAGCCAGACGGCCCTTTGAAATTGAAATGATGTGAAAATAGAATTGCAGTGGCAAATGAGCTGTGTTTGCTGGTCCCGTCGGGGCCAAACGAGCCCTTTGAACGCGCTTCTCCCCTAGTGAGGAGGCCCTGTTCTGGGCCGCAGTCTTCTGGCGCTCCCCTCCCTTTTCACGTCAGCTGGAAGGCTCCCAGAGGAGCAGAGATCAAGCTGAAACTGATTGGGATAGAGTTTTTTTCACATGCACACACATACATGGATACATAGCTACATTTACACACACATAAAAAACTTATAAATGTGGTTTACCTATCCACAGATGCATTATACAACCTGCAAACCCACTCACAGGTACACTGCTGCTCATTCCAAAACATAAGTACAGTCTGGGATAAACACCACAGTCCATGTTTGGTCATTTAATAATACATTGCAATATTCCAGCAAATTGAATTAAAATGACAAACGAGTTAGAGTTTAAAACACTAGCTTTAATTTGAGGGTGATGGGCTCTTATTTCATATAAAAGTAAATGACAAAACAGTGGATGAATTGAATCACATTAATTGTTATACAAAAGTAGGTGTTCAGTCTTGCGTGTTTAAAAAATTCATTTTAACAGGTCTTTTTTAGAAACAGTAGTTTTACAGAGAACCTCGGTTTTAAAGTCAAATGGAAGCAGAGAATGCTGCATGGCCGCAAGTGTGGCCACCAGTGTGATTACAGCCTGTGATCGGTTTGTTGTATTTGATACCCACATACCCCTTTCTCTTCACTGTTTCCTGTCTGCCTCTGTTCTCATGCCTCCCCCTAAAAAAAACAAAAAAATAGTGCTTTGGCTAAAAAAAAATTCAAAGCTCTGAGCAGCACCTCAGTGCCTTCATCAGCTAATGGAATTTGCTCAGTCAACATGGGCACATAGCCTGCTGCGTCTCATACAGACACTAAAGGGGACCTTGTGCGCCTGTATGGAGAGACAAACCCTTAGCATTTGATGTGCTTGAAGGGAGACGGGTTAACTTAGTTGTCATGGTGATCTGAAGGCCTCTCTCCAACATAAACCTGTTTCAAATAAAAGCCACGTTTCCCAAGCACTAAAGGTAAGCCACTATTTGGTGATTTTGATAGTCAACCATTACAATAGAAGATGTAGACATTAAAGGACTCAGGGCCCTAATTTAATGATCTATGACACACGGTCTAAGGCCCATGGGGCAAGTGTGTCAAGGGTGTGTTCAACGGCAGATAATCTGGGCACAAAGTAAGGTGCACAGTGCAAAGAGGTCGCATTTAGACTCTAAATTAGTCATTGGTGTGTTTTGGATGTCATATCAATTAAACCAATCAGAGTGCCACATGCCATCTTCTTTGAAAGCCAGATGTGCCAGGACCTGGTGTGTTGCAATTTCAAAGGTGGAATAAAGTAAAATTAGTTGTAGAAGTGAAGACTTTTTATCATTGGTATGGGTTAAAAATGCAGTGTAAACACGTTGTGCACCTTTATGTTGGCACATCCTACTATCTGAATAAAACACCCTTTAAATAATAGGGAAAAACACTGCATTGCACTTTAGACCAGCTTTTTGTTGGTCGCTTACCTTAAGATAGCACTGTGCCATTTGTGAACCAGATCACTTCTCATTGTAAAACCAACACTTGTTACACACTTGTTATTTATGCAACATGGGCACTGGATGTGAAATGACAGCTGCAGTGGTGTGAAACTAGCAGTGACGCTTATTCTTTACTGTGTACCATTGTGCGCTAAGTGTGAGACAGAGCCCTATGTGTCTTTCATATATATCCGCTGAATATACCATGTTTTTTGCGTCATTGTTGTAGAGCCTTAAAATCAACAGAGTGGGTGTTGGAGAGGATTGATGGATTGACAAAAGACTGACTTCAAAAGTCAACAATGATTTTTTTTTTTTACCATTATCATTCCCTGACCTTCACCATAGTCACTTTCACCAACACCAAGGGTTACCTGACCCTTGACAAGCCTTAACTTTAGCTGTGTAAGATCAGAATCTAGGTTATATTTAAACATCAGAAAAAAAGGGCAATGAAGGTAATGAATTGATCCAGTCTCATCCAAAGGGGACAAATCAATCATTGAAAGGGCAGATGCACACCACCGTTACTGTGTTTTAACCTGCTGACAAGTGTCCTCAATGATAAACCCTCTGAATCTTTCTAAGACTGAGGGACTGTGCACTATAGGTCTGACACCGGTCAGCCTGTATGGCTATGAATGTCCTTAAAAAGCCTAAATCTTAAAGTTGTCACTTAGAGCTCATAATCATTTTTCCAGCCATAATCCCCCTGAATCTGCTTCCTGACAGGAAAAGCTCTCTAAACACACAAAGGGAATGCATAAGAACATCTCTTATAGTCTAAGTAATGATTAATGAATGATAGAGAGCGATATAAGGAGATGAGTAAATACTTTCAGTCTTCAGTTAGGCATCTCAGCAGAGATGACACTCACCTGCTCCCAGACAGGAAAGGAAACATTTAAAATTAATAAATGGGAAGCATTAAAGGGTAATGTGTGTGTGTTTGTGTGTCTATATATGTGTGTGCGACTGTTGGCACCTCACTGGGTTGTTTGATTGAAGGCTGATCAGATGTTGATACCCACAGTTTCTTATCTGTTTCCTCTTCTCCACTCTGTAAACAAGCCACGGTTGATGCTTCACTTAACACTCATCTCTATTTTACACTTCACTGCACCCGTTTTCCCTTCCTTTTTTTCAGCTGCTCCTACATTCAGTTGATTTTTTTCCACTGCTTCACACATTTCATTGCTGTAGATTTCAGTGCTCTGGCCAGTTGTATGGTTAAACAGACTGTTTAGAATCGAAATAAAACATGGCATAAAGCACCAAAAAAAGACTTTCCTCACCTGAAAAAAGATATCTGAGATTGCTGTCGGTTCAAATAATGAAAACAACCCATGCTTAAGTTAAACTGATAAGCCCTCTGGTCACAAAGATCACTGTCCTTTCTTATAATAATATTGTTGGTTTTATTTAGCCAAGACCATGATTTGTCTCTATAATCCTCAATAGTGGTTAGGGTGCTTTAGCCTCCTATCTGTTTGGTGCAGTGTGAATGAAATAAGCATTAGCTTATTTGGTTTTGTTTATTTAGACTGGTGTAAAAGCTATCATCTAAAATGCAGTATGGACCAAGCCACTGGACTGAAACCCACCTTTGGAGCCAACTCATCTGTGGTTTGTTTGCCATGTCAAAGCACCAGACGAACCACAGGACAAATGATCGTTCGGTAACAATGGCAACAAATGAGTATCACCAAGTGAATGCTGGGATTTTCAGCTAATCAGGATATGGAACAGGATTAAGGCCAGAGGTTCCGTTTCATCTATTTTGGCATTTTCCAAATAACAAGCCAGTGAAACATAGATTCTCCACAATAACTATCCACATAATGTTATGCCGAAAAATGCTTCCTTTTTTCTCACATTTCTCTCTGTGTGTCACTTTTTTTCATACTGAGATGCTGTGGGATAAAGACGGTCCAGCTGCAGTCTTGAGTGATAAGAGCTTTTTTCTAAACAAGCAGACATATGTATTCTATTACATTTCTCATGGGGAGATTAGATTATTAAAACAGAATGACACTGAGTGACAGAGATTAGGACAGATTGGATTACAGGAAGGGACGAGTGAGTCGAATAAAGTAACAGAGTCTGAAAGAGAGAGTTAAAGATGAGAGAAGAAAATGTGATTGTGAGTGTTTATGTGTGTATCTTCTTATCTGTGAGTACCCTTCTGTGGATTATAATGTGAGTTTGTGAGTGTATGTGTATAGGGGGTGATGTTGTATGCATTTATGTGTGGATGTTTGTGTGTGCCTGCACTCCCTAGTTGCCACATTCCCACATGCTGGTGCCTGTCAAGCTAAGGAAACTTCAAGCAATTTCTTCATATATATATATATATATATATATATATATATATATAAAAGAGAGAGAGAGAGTAGTTCAAGTTCCCAGTCAGTGGCTGCATAAGAAACATCAGCATGGCCTGACTTAGCCTCACTTCAGCCTCCGTGCTGCTGCTGCTGCCTCCAGCATCATTCCCTGGCCTGCCGCCCGGTATGGAAATACCCCTCAGCCTTAATGGACATTTCATTTAATAATCAGTGATTGATCCCTGCTGGTAATGATGTATAAGCAGGGATGAGGAATATTCTCAGTCAATAATTGGAAAAGGTAGAGCTCTGTGGGGAGACAGGCGACTGTGTTGCCAATAGCAGCAAGTCTCCTTAACTCTCCAGTTGTCAATATGGCATGTCTTTATTTGCCAGTGGCAATTAGCACCACAGTGTCATGTTGTTGAGTTAGAGTCACATCAACCTCACAGAGCTAATTAGACACACTTGACCTTTTCTACACAAGGCTACTTTTAGAGATGGGACTTCACTTTAAGACGAGGCTGGGACAATTAGATTGCAATTTAAAATGTTTCCATATTATAGACCCATGCTGCATCTCACCTGACAAATCTGATAGTTGTTTTATTTGAGTACATTCTGTCCTTAAAATACATTCAAATGGATGGATTTAAAAGACAGTCACTGTGCACCTCTTTTGTGAAGTTTTAGATTACGCAGTTAAGCTCTATCGTTCTTCTCTGAGTCACGTACCACACCACAGACCTCAGCTGGAGCCCTTCATTTTGTAGCTCTCCGATTTCTCCCTATGGAAGACAAACATGGTTCATATTCCAACAGTGTTAAATGAGATCATTTATAAAAACAAAACAAACTAAAAACAAGTAAAGAGGCACTTTATCTAGTTTTAAATGAACTGCTAAACCTTTACAGAGCAACTTAATGAAGAGTGGGAAGAGATAGTCTGTGGTCTTGGTTGACACTAACTTTACTTTTTCATTATTAAAGTAACTCCCTGACCTTATCTGAAGTGTTTTCTTAACCTGATGTGGAAGGCAGGCGGGGTACCAACCCAGGCCATGCACTTTTCATAAGAACATGATCTAGGCAGTTATTAATTTCTTAAAACGCTTTTGGCAAAAACATTTTCGAAGCACACTTTAAAAACAAATAAAACAAAACAAAAAAAAAGGAAGCAAAACAAAACAAACAAATACAAAACAAACATAAAGACATGTTTGTAGATTATTTTCATAGAGGCTTTTTTTAGATTAAAATTACAATAAGGTGATTTACTAGAATGATAAGTGCTTTCTTTGTATATGTCAGTACCAGTAGCAGCTCCGTGGCAGCATGAAACTTATGAGCCAGTCTCTCATGGGTGGTTTTGGTGTCTCCTTCCTAGTCACTTAATGAGGACGCTTTTCCTAATAGTGTTTTTTGTTTGTTTTTGTTTTTTTCTACTTTTTTCCCACTGTATTGAGGTTCAATCTGGCTTGGGTCAGCATACTGTATGGTCTGGCTGTGTAAATAATTCAACAGCATGCCTCTCCACCATACTGTAGACCTATCTTGTAGCTAATGAGCTCCTCACCATCACAGTTTCCATTGATGTTTTTTGCCTCCTCAGTACCCTTGAGAGCTTCTCCAATCAAATACACAAACACAGTGTCAACACACACACACACACACACACTACATGCGCAAACACACTTATACCTTAAGATGTTTGAAAGTCAACCATGTTTGTGACATTTAGTGACATTTAATATTCATGAAGGCACCAGTGCTGTTTCTATTTATGACATAGTTATGCTAAATGGAATATAAACACACATGTCGTTATCACAGTGTGTTCCCTCTGTTCCACAGTGTGTGATAGTATTCACCAGTGCATATGTGTAGAGAAGTAGTGTGTGTAATGGTTTACGCAAGTCAGTTTCTCATAAAATGACTAATTTATACAATTTTGGCTATTTGCTTAATCAGATATTGGAGTACAGTCCTGCCATTTAAAAAAAATAAAATAAAATAAAATAAACAAATACTTTAGAATATTGGCTGTTGGTTGTTAATACGTTGCAGATGTTTAAAGACAGTAATTTAATTTTGGTCAAACTTAATATATCATCAAAAGGTCTGTGATATTAATTAAGTGCTGTCAAAGGGTCGGCTCTCACATTCAAGATAATCTTCTTTTGGTGACTAAACCATAATTTAAACATATGTTTGGGTCAGTGATTTCTTAAAGGAGCACTTTAGGGGAATTTTTAAATCCAGATAGTAAATTAATGGTTAGATATTTAAAACTGTTTTAAAAGATAAGAATCAGTCGTTAGCCTTCAAACCAAGTTCCTTCCTCATTTATGAATTCTTGAACTGCTTTGTATTCTTTTTATCCTTTAAAGACATGTCTTTAGGTATTTAAAATGAGAGTGGGGTGGTCTGCCCCTTTAAATGTTTTACTGCATCTTTTAGTGATGTTATACTGTAGAGGTAGACAAGAAAGGAAAGCTATGACAGCATAAAATGAGCTGGGATTCATTTCCATTCAACTGCATGTACGTGGCTTTTACACTAATTAGTTTTGTCACCATGAAGCCCAGGGCTTCCTTTTTAAGATCTCCTTTACGTCATATACACGGGGGAAAAGCAGTTTGGAAGATGCTGATTTTCACTAAAATGTGGCTTCTGGCTGTCGTGGCAGCTCAGCAGGCTAAGGCACATGCAATTTGTGTGTGTACTAAATCCCATCTCGTTTCACCTTTAATGTCACTGTCACTGCACAGCATCTATTCAAGGAAACACAACTTGGAAATAATGGTAAAAATAAAAAGGATCTTTATGGCTTCCAAGAGGCAGGTTTCTGTCTAAAGGGGTTTCTAAAGATTCAACCATTAAACCCCCACAGGACATTTTCAACATAATTTTCTTCTGCAGTATATATCTTTCAGTTATTTATTTAATGCATTAAATGGCCATGTTACAAATAAGTTACCTACTTATTACATATTATTACAAATAGATGGAGACTAATCACATCATTACATTGTCACTAGCATACAAGGTTATTTGATGTTATGGTTCCACTCGTTTTTATTTATTTATTGTATTATAAGATGGCGTAAGCAATGTTGATGTCTCTGTGATATAGGGAGATAAGTGAGAAATAAAACATTTAGTTTAGAATTTTACAAGATAATTATTATTAATGAACCAAATATAAAAGCCTTTTTTCAATCACAATAATGGCAAACAAATGTAAAAGAAAAAGAAACAAAACAAAGGTCATCCACACTGTCAACACAAGCCACTTCTTAAAGAAAATTTTTGAAAAATGCACAAGCAAACACAGACAAGCTAGAAGTCATAGAGACAAAATCAGACCCTAAAAAAAGCTTTACAATGGACAATTTTATTTTGCTTTTGCAGTTTGTTAATCCTTGAGATTTCCATTATTATTATTATTATTATTATTATTATTATTATTATTATTATTATTATTGTTGTTATTGTTATTATTATTGTTATTATTATTGTTGTTGTTGTTATTATTATTATTGTTATTATTATTATTATTATTTATTTCTAATAATGGCACTCCATTAGCAGCCTCATGAGAACAGTGAAAAGTTAGACTCTAAAGGTATGGGCTATCCTCTAAATTGCAGTCAAAAAGTATCCTACAATAACTGATTATGAGAAGATAAAATGATCAATATTATTATGTGCATCATAAGACATAAACCAGGAACTGTAATATTCAGGTTATTTGGAGCTTTTAAATGATGCATGCATTCTACCAATGGAACCATTTCTTCTGAGGAGTTACACAAACATTTCGCTGAGTCTTGCCTCAAAGCCTGAAGTCAAAATCCATATTTCTTTCTTGTGTAAGTAGGGTCACAAACTCGGGTTTAAAACCTCTGCAGTTCCTGTCATGCCATATTTCACAGAGCAGTGGGTGAACACAGAGCAGAGCTGACAACTCTCACTGCATGAGGAGAGAGGGCTCCCTTCAAAAACAGCTTGACTCCCTGATAAATGGACTGGCCACTGGCCTATTAGCTGACAGTGTTGGCTAGAACGAACCAGTTAACAAAAAGGAAAAAAGATAGAAGAAAAACCAAACAAACAAGCAAACAAACACTGGTTCGTTTGGATGTAAGACGTGCTGTCCTGTGACATATTGAGATCTATTTGAGGAGACTGGTCAGTAAATACTGACACACTGGGTGAGGTTCAGTCCCCTACCATGCCTGGTGGTTAGCTGAGTCTAGTCATGACAAAAATCAGCACCAAAACAGCTGAAGCTTGCAGTGTGGATATAATAAACTCAACTCTACTTTTTTTCATTTTTCTTGTGATTAGTGTATTACAACTTACCAACTGAAGAAATCTTGCTCTTCTTTGGAAATCATAAGCCAAGTCTTTTTGTAACAGAGTACAACTTATTACATAAAATAAACATAAAAGCCTAAATTTGTAGATACAAGTCTCACCTCTTTTTTATTATTTGTTTGTTTGTTTTTTCTCTCTTAATCTTGATTATATTTAAAAAATATGGACTATATATATATGGAAGCTGCCAAAACAACCTTCTCAATGACTTGTAAAGCCCACTGCGGAGTCCTGTGGCTGTTGTAGCAAACTTACACAATTTACAACAACAGCTTTAGCTTGTTGAGCTATTAACCACAACAATATTTACCATTTTATTCAACTCAAATTTAGAGTGAGAAGGTTCTGTGTTTAAGCCCTGCTATGAGGAGCTGTGGTCCCGGTTGAAAAAGAAAGCCCCTTTTTCATGTCCTGTTCAAGGCAGGAATACTGAAACATTATTCTGCCTCTGCCTTGGTCTGTATAAAAAGTACAAAGATGGACTGTTGAGCAGTGTTGTTATGCCTTTATGCCTTGTAATGGAGGTAGTAACAATACCAAATCGTTGGTGTATAAAGATTGAGTCAGTCAGCCCACAGGATGGGACTGGGGCCTGATGTTTAAACGACATGTGTCTGCGTGTTATCAACCATCAGGGGATTTAAAAAGCAGCTAGCAGCAGTTGGCAGCCTTCAAACCTATTTTGCTTCCTGTTCAGCGTAAAAAGAACTGTGCTGGTGTGAAGTAGTGCTCTGTGCAGAGTTTGTAGGATCTCTGAGTAACAGGCCAAATGCACTTTTGAAGATACAGTTCTGATTTTGAAAATACAGTTCTGATTTTTGAATAAGTTCCTTCTTTCACTAGATTTATTTCACCATCATGTTTTGCCTTGCATTATCGGAGTCTCAGGAGTGAAAGCAGGACATCCACTAACTGCAATCTGGTTAATTCAATCCAGTTCCTCTTCTTTTACTGAGTGACAGGAGGCCATAATGGCAGATTTTCGCCCTGTTTCAAATCAAGTGAATGTCGACATGCCCTCTAATGCTAGTAAAGTTGTTACAGCACATGATGTTCTTTCTGTTTGATCTGCTGCTTTGATGTTTGACTAAAGCATGTCCCAAGCCTAATGCTAACACACTAATATCTTACTGTGAAGGACATTTGACTAATATCCCACTCTGTAAGACCTTAGCCAAGATTTATGCTGCTAGTCTTTTCTTTAATAAGTCAGAACCTTGATTGCTGAGTAAATCTTGTCGTTCACACATTATGTCTGAAACAACAAGCTTTCTTAGTAGATGAATGGCTCCGAAAAATGAGATTGAAAAGCAAAAGGCCAGTGGCATTTATTTTTTTTTTTCCTTTTTTTCAAGCTGTCCACTTTCTTGCTTGTTTGCACACTGGTCACACATCTTTGTTCATGTCCCTCCCTTCGCAGGCCTTCTGCTGCTTTGAATTGACTCAGTGACATTGACAGTGTGGGTGTTTGTTTCTTCAGCAATCAGGCGAGGGAGAGAGAACAGTGGAGGAATGTAAGAATTAAATTATTAGTACAAGAGTACGGGAGGAGGAGAAATGAAAGTGTGCGCAGATGAAATAGATGGAATAAATGTAGTGTGGATACGAGACTACGTGAGAGGGATGTTATAGTAGCTGTGGAAGCTTTCAGAACTGACAGACACTGGAGACACCTGGTATCAACATCCATCCCCTGAGATCCCATCTCAAGTGGACAGCCCTAAGTGCATGCACTCATACCTGGCATTGCAATGCGTTCTCATATGTGTCTGGAATGATACATCTTTATTCAAATGAACAAGACTGAAGGCTTTTGGTCGGTGTGTGTAGGTGACAGCAGTAGCTAACATGCAGGGGCCACCAGACATGTTTTTGAGAAGGTATATAACTTCAAGTATAATATTTACAGAATGTAAAAGAAGGCACAATTAAAAAATAAATTTATAAATTTATAAAAAAAATGCTAAAATGTTTCACAAACTTAAAATATCTACTTTTTTGAGCCAATTTAAAATAGCTAAATGGAGAAGCTTTTAACAGAAACATATGCAAAAATCACATATATGGTTTATTTAAAGTGTTGGTGGAAAATCAAATTAATTGAAAAATGTTAAGCATGTCTAAAAAAGACAAAAATTTAAACACTGAAATGTTAATTAGTTGTGCCTAGTCAGCGGCATCAGTGGGTCTCTGGAGATCCAGTGGTTGTGAACAGGTTAACAAAGGTTCTGATGCAACAACACACATAATTGTGCAAGTATATCAAAGTGAGCCTGGGGCTGTTCAAACAGGTGATAAATGTCTGCAGGTAAAAAGCATGTTTGGAGACAGTGGAGTCTTGTTTAGCCAAAACTTTCTTTCAAAAGAATAACATAGCTGAGGCTGTTAAAGTGACAATTTGATGCTTTTACATGGAAAGAGACAACTCCATGTATTGCATTTAATCCCAAATTTACAAAAAGGTAAAATGTCTATAACCATACCTAAACTATTTTGCAAGGCAAACTTTTTCTCCTCTTTCAGCATAACACTAAGGCTGATGTGTACTTATATCTTATCTTACATGCTACTGGCTAATAGCCTTAGAATGATCTGGAATATAAATGTACCGTAATTTCTGGACTATAAACGGCTACTTTTTTCATACACTTTGAACCCTGCGGCTTAAACAGTGATGCAGCTAATTTATGGATGAAAATAAATGAGAAAGTGTGTGTCGAAGTTA
>JAPZDZ010000021.1:1846479-1866766 GCA_029783805.1 Acanthurus tennentii
CTGGTAGGCTACTGTATTTTTTATTTTTTTAACCAGCCGTGTTACAGGCACTGTTCGGAAAAATACATTTATTTAATCAAAAGTTAAAAAAATCTTTCTGTGTAAATATCCCATGTTACAACGCGAACATCTGCGGCTTATAGACAAGTGTGGCCTATATATGTATAAAATCTTTTTTCTTTTTAAATTTAGTGGGTGCAGCTTATATTCAGGTGCACTCAATAGTCCGGAAATTACGGTATCCCTCTACACATTCCCATTTCAGATTGTGTAACCTTACAAACCATGTTACAACACATTTTGCCAATTAGACATGACATATTTTGGTCATCTCAAAGTCACATTGTGCATATTGTGTTCCACAGTTCTCTGTAAAAATGGTAGCATTATGCGTTTTATGCACTAACTGTTTAGAGATTCTTTCACAAAGGCATCTCTTATTGCTCTTAAATGTACACTTTCAAGTTCAGCAGGCTTTAGAGTCAATAAATAGTTCCAAATACAAAATGCAGGTGGAATCCACCATCCAGCAAACACAGTGTGATATAGTAGAAATGTGAAAAAGAAAGTTAGAAATGTAGTTTAACTATTATGGCTTAAGATGTACTTTGTAGTTGTTACCCTGAAACATTTTAGTCATTTGGCGCCTATGGAGAAAGACCCTGGCCTTACTTGTCCGATTTTGACCTGACTTTTTTAATCCTGCGAGGCCTAAAGGAGGACTTGTTGGCAGCCTTTAAGCTTCCATGCAAGCAAATTGGAGTTTTGCCAACATCCCAATGCCAACCAATTTAACTGTTTCCGGGATAATTGAAATATCGGATTCTGCTTCAGCTTATAAGAGTCTGTGGTGCCCAGTCAGTACTGCAACTCTTAACAGATATGGAAAGAAGAAAGAAAACTACCCCCATCATTACTTATGAAAACTTATATATTCAGATGCCTACTCAAAAGGGGTTGTGGATTTATACTAAAATACAGCTTTAGTAGCAGCAGTAGAAATCAATCTTATACAGACGAGACATAATTCTAGTCATTTCCAGTCTATTACTTCTGATAATCAGTTCCCATCAGCTGCCTGGTCTGCACTGAACTATTAAACTCATGAAAAGTTATTGAGAAAGTGAGTGGCTGACTGTCATGGACAAATAAACCTGGTGGGGTGTCTTTTTAGATTACATTGTCCATGCATATCCAAATGATTAATTTAGATTTGTGTACATCACAAATACACAGATGTAGCATAGTTGAAAGAGTGAGACATTTGACCAGTCTTCAATAAGTCCTCAAGGGTGAGGGTTGGACGTTCAGCCAAAAAACAGAGGAGAGTAATGGTCAGACAAAAAACAAGTAATTGCAAAAGACAGAGAAGTAAAAACAGGAATACATAGTGCAGCTTTGGAGCTCCAATTTTCCTCCATTGGTTATCTCCATAGATACACTGTCTGAGGAAATTAGTTTTAATGTGTCTTTTTTTTAAAAAGACCCATGTTCTGTGTTTTAAGACGCAGTCCCATCATCACACTTTAATAAGGCACCATTCCCATGCTTACTCACTGCTCACAGTCTCCGTTAATTCCTCATCAGTGGGTCTGCTGAAGTGCATTAGAGTCCCAGTTTTACCGCAGGGAACGGCTGCTGTATTTATAGTTCACAGCCTGTAGGGATTTTATCCAAGGTCAGTAGTAGATTACCTATTTTGGCTCATTGAGCTGTGTGCTCTGTTAGATTCCCTTTTTTTAATGTGCATTGGTGATTGATTAAGCCGCTGTGTTTCTATGCTGGTGCGGTCTGTGACTGATGCATACAGAGAGCATTATGTATGTATGGATAGCTCTTGTGCTGAATGTGCGATCAATGCATGGACTCTCCTTGCAATAATTACCTTATCCAGGGTAAGGGGAAAGCCTGAGGGTTCAGTGTGTGTGTGTGTGTGTGTGTGCGTGTGTGTGTGCGTGTGTGCGCATATTACTCTTGCGTCGTGGCTGGTATTTTTAAGTCATGGTTTGTTGCATAGTGTCAGAGAGCTTGAAAGTCCTCTTCATCAGTCTCCAATCAATGGTGATGGTGGAGAGGCAAATGTATAAGGATGAAAAAGAGAGACAGATAGATAGAGAGAGAAAACAACAAATTGCATAAGATAAAAAAGACAGTGTAAATTACAGAAAGAAACAAAAATCCAAAATGTATAATCTGCTGTATTAAATTATGGAAAACAAGGTAGGAAAAATTAATAACACGTTTTAGTTTTTCAAGGTTTGGCAAGAAAATTCCATTTTGTTCGAGTTAGGTGGTTTGTAAATTGTACTCCTTTCAATAATAACGTACCCAGAGATTCAGGATATTGATACATTCCTATGGCGAAGGTATCCATGTGTAGTATTAAAGTATAATACTGCAAGAAACATAAGCTTTTTAGTTATAAATCCAGGGTGGCCAAACTTAATTGGAAGTAAAATTGAGGGCCAGTTTTGAAACTACTTTTCAAATATTCTTTTTTAGCATTCATTGAATGTGCTTATCTTTAGAATATTTTCCAAATAAAGTTGACCTTGTGTGAATCTTTGTCTGAGTCTGACTTTGTTGTAACAATGTTGCTGTGTTGGTAGACCTCCGAAATGCTCTGATGAGTCCTGTTTGATCTAACCTACTGATAGAAATAAACCAAACCTACAAAAACAACAATTTTCCTTTTAACATTCACTCTGTGGCCTATTAATTAGTGGTACTTTTATAGACTAATGCAACTAAATGTGAACATGCCGCCACAAAGCCGACTTTTATAGTGCCTTTATTGTTCAGCATTTTTTTGGCCTTGTCATAAAAGGGGTTCTTTTGATGTCGTTTTGGCACTGACATCATAGTTATTGATGTTGTTTTACAAGACTGCATTAAACTGAGAGGTTTTTCTAATATTCAGTTCCCTTGTGTTTTTCAAGTGGGATGTACGAAATAGTTATGTTGTAGTTACATGCCACACTTTGCATGGAACGTTGGAGAGGAAGATGTTGTGAATGAGCTAAATCATTTTATCACAGAGCTGGAGATTGAGATGAGAACTAGAAAAAAAGTTGTAAAAAGAAAAAAAAAGAAAAAAACATAACCAGAGCAGGAGTGTAGGAAAAAGCAGAATATCTTTGAATGTAAGGCAGAGAAGATAAAGATAAAAATAGAGAGTAATACCCCCCCACCCACACGCACACACACAGTCGGATGGAAAGAGATGAAAAGTCTCAAGTTCCTAATCACTGATCAGGGCTGATGCCAGCTGAGACCTTAGCCTTGTGCTACCTCACACACACACACACACACACACATGAACACACACATATGCTCACAGAGGCAGGTGGGGGAGTGCAGGTCGGTGTCAGGGCCCCCTTGTCACTGGGCAGTTTAGAATTGACACTTGATCGCTGATGATGTCTTTTTCTCTATATGTGTGTGTATTCATGATTGGGTGAGCTTGTGTGTGTGTGTCTGTCATTTTGTGTGTGTGTGTGTGTGTGTGTGTGTGATAGGAACTGTCATGCGGCTGTCTTGTCTGCTCTGATCCCCACTGACCTTCAGTCAAACAACATGCCACTGTAATAGCAGCACATGTGCAGTCCAGAGATCAGACACATCAATCACATTTTCTTTGGCTCTTTTATTCTCGCAGGTTTTCAGGTAGCTGAAAACTCATTCCAACCTTAAGCTATTTTTTTCCTAAACCTCTCTTGGTAACATTGGAATTTGTTTTACAGCACTGAATAAAGTTTGTTTTATGTGTTTGATGAAAGTAAGTTCATATTTTTTATAGTGTTAGAATGTTTGAGATGATGGGTAATATTTGCATAGCTGCAACTGAACACCAAAAATTTGAATGTCTTGTTGGTGGATTGTTTTGTTTGCCATTTTGATCTTGGTTCAACTTGAGTCATAGTGCTCCGGTTTATTGTCACAGAGCATCTTTCTGTAGTTACAGTTAACTTCAGTTATTATTGGAGTTCATTGTTTAGATCTTGGTTTTGACACTAGGGAAGGAACGGCCTTTATCTTTTTATGCTGTACTCCCATTAGACGTGGGTTTAACACTGGAGTGAATATGAATTTGACCAATCTGTGAAGAAAGGCTCTAACTGCTGTTTTCAAAGAAAGAATACTGAAGTTGCACACCAGCATGTCTGACAGTATCACAGTAAATATGTGGGATATGTGAGTTATACTAGGGTTAGGGTTGCTAGAGTAAAGGCTAAATATGCCATCAGATTCTGCTTGAATGTGATGTAGTTGTAGTTATGTGTGTGTGTGTGTGTATGTATATGTATATGTATATGAATATGAATAAAAGGTAAATCTATAGAGCCTGAGATCAATGGTACATATTGTACGCTTAAAGGCAAACTGAAGTTTTCCACATCCTTTATGTGTTGCTTTAACAGTGATATTTCAGTATAGCCTATAAACAGGTAACACATCCCTAGACAGCAGATGCTCTGTGTTTCTTAGGCATTTCACATTTTGAATGAAGCGATTCTTGTGTTGTGCTGCTTATTCAGCACATAGAAAGCACAAGTCAGCTCTTGCTTATCAAATTGCTTGTCAAATCCACAAAAGAGAGCCGGGAGACTGCTGTAGGACAGGATGATATGCAGGGAGCCAGGCTTCCTCTTTAAAGTCACTGGAGAAAAATGGCTGGTCTAGAAAAAAACCACAAGAATGGTGAATGATTGAGGAATTATGACTCATCAACATGAGATACTGGCTTAAAGTATGCTGAACCTTTCAAGTGATTCATTTCCCATTCTCTTTCCCACAGACGGACATATATTTTAACCAACTCAGTCACTGAAGCTTTTTTTTTTTTTAAGAGACATTTTTCAACATTGATTTTTTTATTGTTATTTTTTTAAGAATGTGACTTTTAACTTTTGTCATATTGTAATCTACTGCCATATCAGTTCTATACAATCAAATGAAATCAAGGAAGATTTGCATAAAATGTTTTGGTTATTTAGTGCTGCTGATGATAAGGATTAGAGTGGTCATTTCCTCATTACTGGAAGGCTATTTTGAGCCTTTGTGTGAGTGTTTGTGTGTGTGTGCGTGTGTGTGCTCGTATGGCTAGGTGGACGGACTTGTGTATGTGTGTGTCATGCACCCTGCCAGCATACATCCTTTACCTAAATACTGCATGTTTTCAGATCTGTAATGTAGTTTCTCTATCTATCTCTACCTCTCTATCTATGTGTTGTATGTATGTGTGTTTGTCTTTGATGAAGCCAGCATGTATTGATGTCTTTGTAAGAGATTCTTTTTACAATGATGTATTGTTAATTATAAGAAAGATGCAGCTGACCACTTCCCCTGTCAGATTAGAAAAAAAACATACCATAAACACAGTGTGTGTTTGAAAGTGTGTATCTGTTTTTTGATTTGATGAAGAGCGCTAATAAGTATGTTTTACAAAATTTTAAGCTATTTCTCTATTCCATGTCCATTACCTGACAATGGACAGTATGAAACATTATCAGTACTGAACTTCCAATATAGGCTATTTATGTGGACATGGCTTTAACAGTTTGGCTGATGCCAGCATGGCTCTGTGGTTCTTCTTGAGAAAAGAAGTAAACAATAAATTAACCTCATAATTAATTTATTTATTCACTTATTTATTTTCTATATAGGCACAAAACAGTTAATGTTGTTCAGTATTTGCAGGTTTGTGAATGTGTGTTTTAGTCTACACACAGCACAACAAAACACAACAGGGGAAGTTTGTCAAACACTTCTCATGAATGCTGTTTTTAAAAATGTTGCTTCTCTTACAGCATCTTCCTTTTTCTCTGCTACAGTGATCATTTTCAAATATTAACACAATGTCACTGATATGTATAATGGATGTTACTGTATGCACTGTATGCAAAAAAGATTCATGTCTTTTGATCCTAAGAGGTTCATCCTCACAGTTAAAGCCTTCATTTTCACAAGAGAGCTAATATTTTTTGCCTCTTTTTTTAAGTCCCTCTTTTCTTGCTCCTTAACCTTCTTAACTGAACTCATATACAGTAAACTTCTACTGTAAACGTGTGAAGTGTCCTTGTCAGTGTGAAGATTTTTCCCAAAGAATGGGGGCTATAGAAACATTAATTATTGACATACTTTCTTATCTTTTGAGAGCATCTTTTGAAAGCTGTGTGTGTTCTTGATCACCCTGTTTTCCTCCATCTTCTCCTTCTTGGTTCTATAGGTCCCCTTACAAAGAAACACACTGATGATTTAGGTGATAGTGACCGCACGGACGACGAAGGTATTTTTTCCCCTGATGCCAAACTGATTTGCATGACAAGGGAATCCAACTTACCCTTTCTCCTCCAATTTTTATCTTCTTTGATTTTCTTACATTTCTTGTCCTTTTTTTGAAAGTGATGGACATTTTCTTTTTGCTCTTTACTCGTAAACTCTCTTTTTGGGCTGGATGTGTTTTGTCCTTTTCAGCTTGATGTCTAAAGTTTTCATGTCTACCACCATTCTTTGATATTAATACTGTAACATGGATTCTCTGCTTGGATTTGCTCTTTCCTTTACCTTTTCTTTCCTTTTCTATGTTGCATCCCACCAGCAGATCAAGTAACTGTTAACCCCTTAGCCAGCTCTTAACACATTTTTGCATGTTTTTCTTTTGATTCGTCTCGTTTATAAAATCAAATCATGTTGAAAAGATCAACTGCTGGCTAACTGGCTTGCACCTATACTAACACTTAACCCTGTTCACAATTTGGGCGTCAAACCAATGTTTTTAACATGATGAGTCTGGACACAACAAGTGTAGGCATCTCTCTGAGCCAAGGTGTCTGTTCAGACGTGTGGGCTGTTATCTTTCCTGACATAGTTTTCTCTCCTGCAGGGCAAAGTTGAGGCTAATTTACTGCATATAAGTATGAAGCTAACTTTTTGGTCAACCACCCGCAGTGGCTGTTAGATTCAGAAGTCCCAAGCTGCCAAATTAGTTGTTTTGTAGCTACATAAAATGTGGTTTGGCTGGCAGACATGACAGACTTGGCAAGAATAAAATGAGCCAGCATTTGGGTGGAGCTGATTTCAAGCGACATTGCTGTCATTATGATTTTAAGTGATCATCTGGGCTCTCCATTTTAGTGCTTTGTGCAGAGCACACAATCAAAGCAGCACATAAATGCTCAGTTGTAATTCCATGGCTCAATCATGTGGCTTCTGTCAATACAGTGATTTTCAAATTTTGAGGACTGCTCGTACAGCAAATCGCAGTTTAAATTCTGCAAGCGTGACAGAGAAGGCAGAAATAATCTCACCGGTTGTGTTAACTCCATAAAACCGGAGTTTTTGTAGGCTACAGACTAAAGCTAAGAGGATATCAAGGATGGATATCATGTCTGATTATTTTGGGAAAAGGTAACAATAATAATCTTGTAAATTAAAAAAAAAAAAGTCTATAAAAGTCTACAACTGTGTAGGTGATGTGCACTTAACCCCTTTCCATTTCAATAATATAATTTTAAAAGATGTAAATAAACAGAAATATGGTTTATTTTGTTCATACTGGTTTTACAACTGAACTTAATTCATTCATTCATTAAGTAATTTATTTACTTTATTAAAATACCCTTACAACTACACTTAAGAAAAACCACAAAAATATTATTGATAAAATGAAATAAATAGTGAATCATTAAAGATGAGAATGTAAGGGAAGATAAGTGTTCTTAATGCTAATTACCGATCTCCTGTTCTTCTTCCTGGTCAATGTAAGCTGATCTTGAAGGTTAGTAATTGAAAGACAAAAAAGTTGAGTAATAGTTTAGTAATAGTATAGTTTGGTTCACTAATGGTTGAAATGATAACATGACTATCTGGGAACTGTTGTGCATGTATTTTTTACCCTTTTTAAATTATTTACATATTTAGAAAGACACAAACTAAACTTTACTACTACCTCTGTTTATGCTTGGTTGCTCCGTGAATCTGCCCACTGAGCTTTAACTCAACCAAACACATTAGTTCTGCCTCTGAGAAATGATTGTGCAATTTTCTAGCTAAAACTCTAATCTCTGTTAAAGCCTTACAAAGATCTCTCTCACCACCAGCAGTTTGATGAAAAAAAAGGTTTCATTAACCAGAAATACTGTTCAAAAATGACTGGAACGATTTCTTACCAGGAAAGTAACACCACACCAGTACAGATGCCTACACTGCCTCGCTGTTGGTACTGTGGAATTCAGTGTATAATAACTACAGTCATACATGCAAAATCTGTAAGGTATCTCATATATCTGTAGCCTGGTTCAGTAAAAACATTTAGTAAATGCATTATTTGGAACTAAATCATATTACAACCCAGAGGAATCTGTTCTACGTGACCGGAAAAGCTTGAAACACATTTTATATGCAATCAAAAACATTTCCCTCATACTGTTGTTGCTTTAAAGCCATTTAATCTTTAGGCCTATATGCTGATGAAAGGGTATACTTTTGGGATCCAGTGGATACTCAGCAAAAACTATAGGACTAAGACATTGCAATTGCTCCTCCTGATATTGAAATTAAGTACCATTTGAAAGCTAAGACAGTGTGCTGGCAATCCATTAATCTCAATGATACAAAAAAAGACTCTTTTCTTGGTTGCTATAAACAGGCAGTCCTTTGAAAAGTCATATTAGGAATAAAATGTCCTTGATAAAACCAGGAGATAGAGTCGTATCCCCTTAAGACTGCTGCAGTGCAACTTTAATGACAGTCAGAAAGTCTTAATAAGGCACCTCTACTGTATAATGTGACGAAGTAAACAGCAATTACGTCCAAATAAGACTCACAACCATCGGCTCCCTTTGATCTATGCCATCACGCTGTTTTTCTAAGAGCTCTCGTACCAACACAATCACACACACACACACACACACACACCAATAAGATTAGAGAGATTCACACAGATCTATTCAATGAAATCCCAGTGAGCTTCAAGCATTATCTCGATAAAGGATGCGGGGCAGACAACTAATCCAGTTTAATATAGAGGGAAATATGCTTGAGAACACACGCACACACACGTACTCACACACACACACACACTCTGCTGCCCTGTCCCGACGGACTCTGATTAGCTCGGGTCCCCCTAGAGATTCTTGATGCTCTTAACCTTTGACCACTTGTCGCCTTGTAAATGCAAACTCAGTGAAGACATCCCCTAACATGCCCCCCCTCCCACTTAGAAAATCTTGGATTTTACAATCTCTTTATATTCAGTAAAGCTGCTGTTTGTAATCCTTTTGTGCTGGGAATAGAGATGTAAACAGGAAAGTCCCCAAAAGCCGAGGATTTGTTAGAAGCGTGCTTGTTTTTTTTTTCCTTTTTACAATGACTATTGCCCGAGTGGTTAAGTGTGAGGATACAGAAGCAGCGATGTCCTCAACTGTGGTATCTACAAAGCTCATATGGTGCCCCTGTTACCCTATACCCCTTTATATAACAATACCTGTGAGATATTTATCCTCCTATACACTATGGATATATTACTTGAGTATAAAGGCAAAAGAATATAGATTTCGCTGACAGCATGATGACAGCCCTACAGAGCAGAGGAAAGTATGATAAAGGATCGGTGCAGAATGTGTTACCTTGTTGCATCCAGCTTGTCCAGAGGCTCCAGCTGGTGACATTCAAGTTGTTATTTAAGCTGGCAACTGCACTCAACATTCCAAAGATAAAATTACAACAATTCATTTATATAATTAAAATAATATGTGAGAATCAAGTCTGCCTGAAATGACAAGTAAACAAAATGCCAAAAAAAAAATTAAGCCACCAATGTAAACCTCAGACACAGAAGTCCAGTGCAAAGTAACATAATGTTTTTGTGAGCAACTTGTGAATTATGAGTTGATTAAACTGCTCTTTGCATTTCTCTCATGACAATTCAACAAGTACTTGCTAAAAAACCTGCCTTCTCCTCATGTAATCTGCTCATGCAATCAACAAGTCCTCACTGACTCTAAAGAGCAGCAAAAGTGTCCTTGCCACTTCCTTCCAAGATGACCCATGTTTTCCAAAATTATTCACAAGATGATATTCTGATCTGTTTAACGTGTGGTTTATTTCCTAATATGTTGAGACAGATGAAAATACTCTAACATCAGGCAAATATTGCAGTCATGCTTAAAAGAAGCTAATGTTAACCGTTGGCTTAGTCCCCTGTATCAAAAACAAACCCTGTGTAGACTCAACTGTCCACTCTGACCCTTACTTAAGCCATTTTGTAAAGTTATAAAAATATTTTGGTGTTTATGCCACATTCAAATGATATCATCCACAGTAAATTACCACGGCACCTGAAACTCAGTAGATGTACAATTTTTAATACCTGTGAATTTTCACATCATCAGACAGCCTGAAATATTTGTTGGAATTAGAGCCTCAAAGTTTGGATTGATTAAATAACCTTCACCCACTGACTTTGGCTGATGGGAGGCGTGTATATTTGATATGGGACATCTTGGCATAAGCTTCAGGCCTTTCGTGAAAATCAGAGCAACCTTAGCTGTAAGCCTGAGTCAGATTTTAACATTGAAAGCATTTACAAAACTAGTTATCATTGGAAATTCATGGAGAACTTAACCATGGAAGGGAAGATATTTAATTCAAAGGGTCACATATCACAGCTTAAACATTAACACAACTAATTTAAGCGATGATCATCACAGCTTAAATATACATATATTATGATGACGCCCAATGCAGCAAAAGCAAATATGACAAAACAACATATTAGCTGAGCCAACCTTTTAGTTAATAAAAATATCAGCTCTTATTTGCAATTATGAAGTCACACAAAACAAACATTTATTTGCACATGGCTAAAGTAAATATGCCATCAAAACTGCATGTCATTACATGATGCCATTTCACACATGCAAGCAGGTTTGTGCTCTAATGAGTTACATCAGCACAGTTGCTCTGATTACACAGGAGCATTTCTTTTGGCAGCGTTTGAATCGGTGTTCACCGCTGGGCCTCATTTTGTTTCTTGTTGCTTTTGCTGAGAGTCCCCATGGCTTTGCTCCCTGCAGCAAAAGGCTGAAGCAAGGATAAAAAACACCTCTGCTCCTTGTGTCTGCCGTTGGTTTGATAAGTCCTCTACACTGGCAGAGGGAGAGGATACTGAAGTTGTTGCAACAGCCTCGGGGCATCTCTCAGGGTTTGCTCAGAGAAATCTAAAGCACCTGAATCTCTTTGATCATAACCTCATCCTCGAGAAAGCAATGATCTACTCCACATTGGCATGGTACCTATCCTCTGACAAACTCTCCCTCACCCTCCCCAATCCCAGGGAAGATTGAATGGTCGAATCACTACAAGATTGCATCTCATTTTAGCTCTTCTTAAAGCAAGCTTTAATCTTACTGCTCCCTGTGAAAAAAACCCTGCAGGACAGTTGGATGTTCCCGCCTTTTTCCAAATACCTTTACTGAAAACTGATGTAAGTTTAAAGCCCTTTAAACAGAAGGACAAAGGGACACATATTACAAATAATTATATAAATGACAATGTGTGGAACATGTTCCAGTAAAAACCCCAAATATACCATTACCTCACTTTATTCAAGGGATGATGGAAAGAGATGAAATTTGCAGTCAGCAGAATGAGAATGAATTGATAAGTTAGGGGAATGAAGGGATACAGTGGGGTTTAGAGGGGTTTTTTTGGCACTGGGTCTTGCAGTGACAGCCAGTGGAGGATGCCAGAAAACCATACTGAGAGCAAGCTGGATTGCATAAACTTTAAACCTCAAGGCACAGCGTGTTCAATTTACACCGGGACTTGTTTCAGACAGTAAATCCAGGTAAATTCAGGAAAATCCATCAAATGTGCAAACACTGCCAAGACAATTTTATCCTAACCTCACCTCATTACCACTGACCTTCAGTGCTTAACAATAAGAGGTAGCCATAACAGCTGCACTGGATATATTTAACCACAGCAGATATTAATATATTCATGTACTAGTTGAGCACATATTGGAAACTGTGTCACACCATACAACTCCTACATAAAGTACACACATATGACAGAGTGAAAGAAAACATGTACAAAGGTTTGCTCAGTCTACACATGATATCATCAGCATGATCATTTCGTCAAAATATTCATCAGTGTTATCAATGCAATTATCATTGTCAGGGTTGCCTTGATTATCATACAACTGTAGCTGTCTACATGGAATTAAAATAATCATAATCATAATATCATGGTTGTCTCCTTCCATCATAATAGAAAATATTGTCATCACTCAAATAGGCTACATAGCATAAGCATCATCATTTTACATTATTAATGTAAGTACTAGTGTGGCCATTGTCATCATCATTATCAACAACATCATCATCATCATCATCATCATGCTTCCATCTGCTACCATCATTATTACTGACATTATTAAGCATCATGTTGTTACATTCATTATCATTGGCAACATCAGTATCATCATCAACAACATATTCATCATCTTAAGCATCATAATCATCAACTGACATTATTGTCGACATTATCAGCGGTGTCATCATCAAGGCTGCCGGCTCTCATCATCACATGACAACTGTCACTGCTTATGTCATCATTACTATCACATTAGCATTATCACATGACGGCAATCATAGACCCAACTATAACAGTCATCACAATTACTGGCATCAACGCTTTTGCATTGCTTCCTGTTTTTTTTGTTTTTTTTTGTTTTTTATGAAGCTACACACATATATATGCCTTAACATGCACACACACTCACATACACACACACACGCTCATGCCATAATCCCCTGACCTTTTTCATCAGAAGTTTCTGGAAGCTTTCCAGAGCAGAGTTATGATGTGCTGCTACGTTGTGGTCACTGCCTGCTGCGACAGAGGGAGCAGCACAATGAGGCAAGGAAAAAAAGAAAAAGAAGAAAAATCAAAAACTACAAAGGACAGAGTGCGATAGAAATGATGTAATGAGCTGTGCAACAGGAGACATTACACCATGTGCACACGAACACACACACACACACAAGGAGACAGCATTTTACCTGGATGTTACTTATTTTTTATTTCCTGTTGCCCTTTGTGTTTCCTTTACCACATTAAATATCGCCTTTAGATTTTTAATTTAATTTAATTTATTTATTTTTTTCTGTCATGGACTGTATCTTTTTCAGATTCTGTTTGGAAAGAAAACATTTTATGCTGCTGACCAAAATGTAGATGCACTGTGATATTTAGTTCCTCCCTTCAATCTCTGCTGCATAATGTACTGTTTCCTTGGTGATCAGTTATTTTTCACTTCACTCATACAAAAGAAAAGGAAAAAGGAAGATAAACCCACATTAATGCATTATCTAAATACAATACATAAATAAAATAGGTCATAAGTGTCTCATATTAACCATTACTGACTTACATTCTTCTCAGTCAAGCTCTTTAAAGGTTATTTTTACACATTTTTGATGTATAACATATGGTGTCTGTTACTGTGATTAAGTTCTTTCAGAGCTGTAGTTTTTCCCTGAGGTGTTTACATTATTATGTCCACCCTCTGGATTGTGAGTATTTTAATACACTGAGGGCAAACTCTCGCACACAAGCACTGTCCTGCCTCTCCTACTCCCCTCACAATCAAAGATCTTTATTCTCTTGTCTCAGAGGTAACGCTTTTCTGTTTTCTTGCTTGGTTAATTTTTAATTCCGCATAGACTCACTGATCTCTCACTGGACCCGAGTCCCTCGGTGGTAAAACATCAGTGGGATAAACGATGTGTGCTGCTGCATGTACTGATGGAGATAGTTAGGAAGCAAGATGAAAAGCTTCATCTCTGGGATACAGAAGATGAAAGCGAAACCTTGTTTTGAACGTGGGTTGCAGTATGTTGTTAGATCTCTCCAACTCGTCTCATCCTTTCTGCTCACCATCCAGCCCATATTAGAACCCCGTCAAGGGCTAAAGCTTTACAACACAGCCCTCCTTTCTTCCACTCTAATCAGCCGGATGTGGCACGTTTTAACACAGCTAATTGTGTTGCTGGAAGCAGGTTTGCCATTTTCCTTTCCTTGACCTTATAATAACAGATGCAACCACTCAATTTAAGAAAAATTTGTTTCTTAATAGAAATAAACCTACTCCTTTATTGCAGTGTATTTAATTTCAGTGTGACAAGTTATCATTCTGTTAAGCCACTGCCTTGTGATACTGTAATTATAGGAATGATTGAGCTGAATCAACATGTCCCTCACATTAACAAAATCCTTTTAAATGTTTTAAAAGGTGTAGTGATCCATTTAGGTTCCAACTCTGTTTAATTCCCTTGACTGCCAGTAAGAGCTTGCATTTATATTCATAAAATCAAACAACTATGAAGTGTTAACCTGAATTCATATTAAAGTTTCAATAAAACAGTGCCTTTTCATAAAATTGTCAAACCCAAAATGCCATTTTTTTATTAGATTTTCTTCCAGATTAATTGCACAAGTTTTACCTCAACATGGTGTGACAGTTAAGATTGCCCCTCTTGCATGTTGACAGTCCATTGCCGGGCGGAAAATTAAAACTCAACACAGTAAATATCCTGTTTCATTAACACCTATATGGAATTTAAAGTATTAGATTAATAAATAAATAAAACAACATTTTCCAATCACCACAAACATGTCACGGCCTTCATGTAGAAAAATAAATGGTTTGACGCCTCAAACTAACAAGGTCCCCATGTTAAAAAGCCAGTGTGCCAAGATTACTTAGAAAAAAATTACAAAAAATAAAAAAAGTAAAAATAAAGAGGTGGCCAAAGCCGCCTAAAGTCTTGAAATTGCATCTCTGGCTGTCACCTTCAATCTGTCATCTAATCAGTCCTTCCGCCTTCTCCACCTCCTCCTCTTCCTCCCCCCTTCCTCCAGACATTAGGGAGAGTGGAAGCCCCAAACCGGTGATGGTTTTCATCCACGGGGGCTCCTACATGGAAGGAACTGGGAATATGTTTGACGGCAGCATCCTGGCCAGCTATGGGAATGTGATTGTCATAACGGTCAACTACCGGCTGGGCGTCCTAGGTAAGAATCCTGCTTTACTGTGTGTGATACACAACCACTGCTGTCATGCCATTCTGTCATTTACGCTTTCTGCCTTTATGGGTGATTTAATTAGCTGAGCATAAACTTAGTATGAAGAATGTT
The DNA here is from genome assembly GCA_029783805.1 of Acanthurus tennentii. Lineage (NCBI taxonomy): Eukaryota > Metazoa > Chordata > Actinopteri > Acanthuriformes > Acanthuridae > Acanthurus > Acanthurus tennentii. The sequence continues at coordinate 1,861,690 of JAPZDZ010000021.1, forward strand.
CTCAAACTTCTATCTTTCTTTCTTTCTTTTTTCTTTCTCTCTCTTTCTCTTTGTCCTTTGGTGATTTCATGTGCTGCAGCTGGTATTTTCGAATGACTTGAGTTTAGCCTGAAGGCTAAAATGTTGAATCATTCAAGGTCTTTCTTTCTTTGCACCGATCCCTTTTGGTGTTGCTATGTGTTGCTGCTTGTCATATTCTAGAATTCAGCTTAGCTTAACTACTGACGCTGCAATTCAAATATTTCTTGACAGATTTGATTTCTTCTTTCTGTGTTTTCTTGCCTTTTCCCTCCCCTCTTTATTCTCTTGATGAGCCTTAAATGCGGCTGCTTGTGACAATCTTGAGGGTTTAGCTTAGTGAGATTCTGGTTCTTTATTAGGAATCCAGCTCACCATAGTTTTACTGGTCTTTGCTATTATTATTGCTCATATCTCACTGCTGTGTTCAGACAGATGTATTCAAAAGTTGGATCCTGGTTGTGATTTTTTTTTATCCTTTTGTTTTGTTTGTTCTGGAGAGTGATTAGGAAGGTCAAAGGAAAAGCAGACTCTTAAATGAAATGACTTTCTCTGTCTATCATGCAGATTCTCATGGATTGCCACACTGTATACACTGCAGTGTGTGATGATGCAAACTGGTTTTGTTGAAAGTGATTTGAAATATTTTGGGCGTAATGCTACCAGTCTATTTTATCCTGAAAAGAAATAACTAAAAAGCGTTGGATGCTTGTGATTGATGTTTTGTTTATATCTTAGCTTTCTTTTTGACAAACACAGCCTGTTGTAGTGACAGACTTCATATCCATTGCTGGCCTATTCAACATCAAAATGTTTGCGGGGACATAACAAGCTGTTCCTGTACTGACACATGTATTTGTTAAAAATGACACATCCATTACAGAGCTGACTCTTGGATTTGCCCTGGTTACCATTCTTTTTACCCTCCCCATCTCCTATCTTATATTTAGTAGCCTTTCATCTATCATGGTAATATCTTCTCTGATCTTCAGTCTCTTTTTTTCAATCCCACCTCTGTTTTCTTCCTCTGCTATCTTATCGTCTCTCATCAGTCTAATTCCTAATTCCTTTTCTTCTGTGTAGGGATGTCACTGCCTTACCCAAAGGGCAGAGATATATTGCACACATGACGGAAGCGAGGGTTTGCTGCCACCATCCTAAATGAGATTACGCTGTCATTTGTTCAGATGGAAGGAACAATTCCATTTCAATGTTTTGGTTGCTGGGGTTTTTTCCTCTCTTTCTTATTAAACTATACCACAGTAAAGAAATAGGGCAATATCCGCCTTTCACTCATCTAAAATACCTTTTGTCTGTGGGAGTGTGTGTGCATATATTTGTGTGCTTATGAAAAATGTGCAGAGAGGCTTAAAGGCGATTCTTTGAGATGTTAATAGCGGAAACAGAAAGTGAAACACAACTTTAATATTCTCTTCTGCCGGTCTGCATTGTCTCTGTGTTCTTTCATCACTTATTTGGGCCCTGATCTCTTTTACATTATGTTTATATATATATGTATGTTTGAATAGCAAATGCAGGGTATCAATGCAGAACTTATTAGTTTGAAATGAAGCTGATGAAATACTCTGATATTAAGCTTCCTAACAGATAGAAATCAGGCAATAGAAATTCTCAAGTCATCTTGGCATTGAGGGAATCCTGGTTCACATTTCTTGAAGAAAAAACTGTCAGTCAATCAGTGACTAGAAGGACAAACCCTATTAAAACCCTTCGGACCCTGTCAAAACAACAGAGATGGATATTGTCAAGTTCTCTGAAAGACATTTACTGACGGCATTACATAGTGACTGACATGGATTAATGGTTTGACAGCAATTTAATCAGCAATTACAAGTTTGTCTTTAGCTAACCAAACTTGCCAGACATTTACTGACTCTGAGCAGTAAAATATGAAACTTTTCAGGATGAAACTTCTCTCTTTTTTTATCAACAGCTGGAATTATTTTAAGTGATGCATGTTTTGGTTTTTTTTATTATTTTTTACATATTTTACTGGTGCACCTAATTAAATAATGGCTTAATTGTTATGTTAATAATGTAAGGTGTATTCCCTGTGGCCATGCAACAGTTTTATGATCTTTTTGAGAAAATGCTGGTAAATACTCAAATGTCAGTGTCAACTCTGTTTTGAGCATCAAGAGCATATCCATTACAAATAAAATGTTTTCTTTTGACAGAGTAGAGTCATCTCAGAAAGGGCAAACATGGATGAGAATGCCAAAAAGACAAGGAGACAGAGATAAACAAAGCAATCTAAAACAACAATTATTTAATCAGATTTTACACTCGTATTTCTTAATTATTTCGGATGTGACAGGATCTCTCTCTCTCTCTCTCTCTCTCTCTCCCTCTCTCTGATGTGTGAACTAAGTGCTGCAAGCCTCATGGTGTTGAGCGAAACTGTATCCCTGCTGGTTAACATGAGGCGCCGCTGTTTGCTCTCAGATTAGACTCTATGTGTTTGTGTTTACCCCCCTGGCAATGGACAAAAGCATACAGCTTTACCTCACCAAACATGTGATGGTGTGTATGTGTGTGTGAGTGACAGGGAGAGAGTGTGTGCTCAGCTACAGTAGGTGTAAGACTCATAACCGCTGGGCTTTTCAGTCAGTCATCCAGTTTTTAGTAAGTAGGTGAGTGAGTTCAGTAAGTAGCTCCACTTCTTGACAAGACATTTTATCGTACAAAAAAAGACAGAAGTTGTATTTATATCCGAAGAGTGCTTAGTGCTGATTTGCGGAAACTGAATCTGACTCTCAATTGATGTGAGTTGTGTTGGAACTACATGGATCTAAGAGCTCTCCACTTTTGTTCAGCTACTGACTTCCATCAAGGATATCTTTCTTCCATCCATATCACTGAATGAAAGAAAGGAAGAACAGATCTTTGCATCGCATAGAAGAAAACCTTCGAACTGTTGACACGACATGTAATAAGGAGAGCACAATATTGTATCTTATCTTGGTGAACACTTTTACAAACATGGACAACATTACTCAGCTTTTTAGTGTTTTTACTGTGTGCCTGATAATATTCAAACAAACAATTCCATCTTAGCCAGATGCCAGAAACCTCAAGGGGCACACAAGGGCTAACCATGTATGAGAATGAACAAATTAATTAATGAATGATTTATTGTGATTTTTTTGCTGGAAGGAAGAGACACATGTAAAAAAAGCAAACAAACAAACACAACCATCAAAATAGGTGCACTGAGAAATCAGTGTTTAGCCTCTTCAGACATTCCTTCATTAATGAGTTTCGGCTGTCTCCCAGACTCATCATTATGTTCTCCAGCTGGCCTCTGTTGGCTAAAGTGTCCAGTTGAACGTAACCAGCCAGCCATTGCAGCACCTGTTGGCTTGAAGATGCTGTCCTGCTGACAGAACTCCCTACTCTCACACCAGTGATTTTTCTCCTTGGCTTAGTGTGTGCCTGTGTGTTTGTGAGAGCCAGCGATTTGCAGGAAGCCATTAGTGGCTTTAAATATGCAGGGCTGCTGACGCGAAGCTGTATTTATTGTTTAAGGGCCTTGGCTACAATGGATTTGGCCATGGGGCACGTATATAGCATGATAGTGTCAGTGTGTATTTTTGGGTGGGTTTGTGTGTTTAATGAATTAGCGATTTCTCCTGCGTGCAGATGAGGTGATAATGGAACACATGGTATTGCGCTGTCAAAGTGTCATTATTAATGGTGGCAAGTATTTATTGTCTTCATCATCTCACTCGTCCTTGGTCTAAAATGGGACACTCTGCTGAAGGGTTGGTTTTGTTATGCTTTCAGGTACTTAACAAACTAAGTACTCTATCATACTGTGTGCTGTATTTAGATACTCAGACAAGTGATTAATGCTGCTTTTTTGAGGGGCACTTGAAAGTACTATAATTTTTTTTTAAGTGAAGGTCTGTTGTCCTCAAAACACCCTGCTATCCTTAGCTCTCCTCCCAATTAGCATTATTATATAAATGTATACATATTAATATGTGGAACTGAGTTGTTGGTACTTGGTGTAGTACAACTTGTATATAGAATAAAAAATAAGTTCACTATTCCAATAAATGCATGATAGAGGTGTTCAGACAAACACAGTACCAAAAATGTTGGGTGCAGATGCCAAAATATGCAAACAGTGCCTCTGCAGGCCTTGTTTGCTGTACTTCCAAACAACAGACTGTGCCTTTAAGGCCAGGCCCTAACAGTGTTCAGTTTGTTTCGGTCCAACCTAAACCTTTAATCATGCTGATTAATGAGGTGCATTTCCCTGACTCAAACCTTCTCCAAATACCCCTTCCATTCCAGCCATACATCAGCCATTCAGCCAATTCATCAAGCCTCTGATTGTTTTAAGATATACCTGGCCAGTAAAATATCCATTTCTCCGCATGGCAGTGCCTCTCTAACTCTGCCTCACTTTCAGCCCCACAATCACATCTACAGTCTACATTCCCAGCTTGAGAAGGGGCAATGAAGAAAAGGAGGCAATCACGATTAATCTAATGCCACTGGATTAATATGATAGTGAGTAATTAATTAAATATATGTCTGTTTAAAGTTCTGGTACATATGCTTGCGGGTTTTTAATAACTCTAAATAATCTTTGACTAGTCAAAATGACAGAACCAGATTTAAAGAAAAGCTCAAATCAGGGCTTTTAATAATAATAATAATAATAATGATAACAATAATAACACTAATAACAAAAACAACAACAACAACAACTAGGGATGGTCCGATCCGATCCACTGGATCGGTATCAGACCCGATCCAGGCCAAAATGACTGGATCGGGTATTGGATTTTTTTATTAGAACCCGTCAGATCTAAACCATAAGCCCAAACTATCTCATATATCCTCAACTTCACTTTGCACGACATGCCGTAACACAGACAAGCCGTCGTCATGGTTGCCATGTGCCTGTGTTTTCGTCACGTGAGCAGAAGCCCTCAGAGCTGTAGTCGTGTCTGCCGTGTGGAATTACTTTACGTTAACGGAGGAGAAAAGTAAAACAGCTGAGTGCAACGTTTGCAAAATGAGT
>JAPZDZ010000021.1:1900249-1913913 GCA_029783805.1 Acanthurus tennentii
CTGGTAAAAGCTGACTTTTTGTGACACCCCACATTGCACCAGCGGCACTTCTTGCCGCTGTGTCAAAGTATGTTTGCGTGTGTGCGTGTGTTTGCATGTGTGTTGGGGTGTGAGTGAGAGAGAGATCCAGCCAAATCACATCCACCCCAGTGCGAGTCACAGTGGAAATAGCCTCTCACCGTTAAACGAGCCCATCCTTCAGAGATAGATCGTTGCTCTGCATAATGTCTCCTCTGTGCCACACACACACACATGCACGCACACATGTTCACACACACTCAGGAGAAACAGAGAGTTTCAGATCATTAATCTCTGTAGCTCCCACCCCCCTTAACCCCCCACCTCTGCTCTACTGTCCTCACTCCCTTTGGCAAAGTCATGGCTGTCTTCCTTGACCAACACACACCTCCTGAGGCCCGGAAGTGTGTGAGTATCTGTGTGTATGCCTTTACATGTGTGGGTGTTTGTCTGGAGATTTTCTCAAGTCAGCCTGCAGGCCAGGCATGTGTTTGCACTTGACATTGTGTGCAGGTGTATGTGCACTGTCAATTTGTTTGCATTTGTGTGCATGTATGTGTGTGTTTGTGTGCAGTAATGACAGAGGAAAACACACAGAAGCAAAGAAGCACAGTGGCTAACATGGAATAAGAAGAAAGCATGTATCCTTATTTGACTGCGAGTAACAGGACTGCATGCCAGCCAACAGAATGGAGCTCTCTCTAGAGGATGCTGTCCTCTTTTTTACTCCCCCCCCCAAAAAAAATTCACTAAATCACATGCTGGCAAAAATATACAGCTTCTCCATTAGGGTGAAAATATACTTGTATGAACTGCCAATTGTCGTTGCATGGTAGCTAAGAACAGATTGGGATTTTTGCTTTAATCGCTTTAGTTACTTATAACTCCCGAGACATTATAAGACACTGAAATCACAATGAAGCAGAACACTAATAGCAAAACAGAACTGATGACCACTGACTTTAAGTTGTTTTTAGAGCTCCACTATACATAAATTTAAGGTGGAAATACAACATGTAATTCTATTAAGGGTAAAATACACACTGTGTGGAAATAAATGGCTGAATAACTGGGGTAGTGTACTTAAAGAGTAATTAAGCATTAGAACTCTACTACACAACAATTTACACATATTTCACAAGGACACAAAAAAAACACACAACACACACACACACACGGAAAAATGTGGATGCCACTTACCACACTTACATACTCTTCTGTAGCTTTTCTCTAATAATGGCAATTTAGAAAAGAAATTGTTACTTTAAATGAATGACTATTTAATGTCACATTAGGTTCATTAATCTAGACTGGAATACTTATCCTGTACAGTAATTGCATTGAAACTATAAAATAAAATTGTTTTTCACTGTCTTAACTGTGATTGATAATCAATTTCACGTCTCATCTGTTACATTATAATAATTACACATAGTCAGCTGTAGATCAAAATAAGTTTTTATATTCTTTATTATGCAATATTATTTTTTCCCCAGAACAGATGCAGAGTTGATTGCAATAGTTCTTTTAAACTCTGGGAGTCTCTCTGTTTAGTCTGCGTTTAGTCCCAAAACACTGACTGTGAGGAGAATTAAAGGCAAAACACAAGGCAAAAATAGTCCATACTTCTTATCTGAAGAGCTGTTTTGTTTGGCTTTTTATTTTCAGTTTTTTCTTGGATTGCTTCTTTTATTTGTGATAGCTGACAGTGATGAGGCAGAGTGGTGATGGTTGGGAGGGGGGTTCAAACATGCTGCAATAGGTCTCAAGCTTGAATCACACAGGAGATGTGATATTTAACATGAGGAGGGGGTTCCCAAAGCTTCTTGATAGTGTATTGCAAATACTGAAGGCCACTCTGATGAAAAATCCATTTCTATCAACATCTGTTTTCGCTTATCTGGATGTTGGCAGGTTAACAGTAAATAAACAGTTTATGGAGATTCTAGTGAGCATATTGAACTGCAGCTTTAAAGGGGGGGGGGCACAAAAATAGGATTTTGGCAGTTGAGGCCACAGAAATCAGACCCTGGGTAATCACAAATGTTTCATATGCAGTGTTAGCAGAGTTTCATCTTATTTTAGGCTACAGTGAGGATGATATTTTCAAGCTGTTCGCACGGTTATGTAATACACAGATGGCGTTAGATTTACCTCAACATACTGTTCCCATGTTGCACCTCTGCCTCTCTCTCGCCTGCCCTTCTCTCTCTCTCCCTCTCTTTGGATTACCCTGACAGGAGTGCCTCCAGAGAGTGACATATGACAAAACATGGTGGTTCCTCATTCATTGCCAAGTGCAGGCCTGTCAGGATAGCCCCCAGTGTACCTGCTGTAATAGACCACTTTCCTAAGGAAAGAACATCCCATAATACAAGTGCTCAGTTCTTTTATACAGAAGATATTGCAGCAAGTGTCATTCAGTGGGAAGTCTACTGAGCTCAAACACGATGCCCTACATTCAGTGACCAGCATGACTGCTGTTGGTTCAAAAGCGGCTCTGCTGTCACAGTGGGGGGAAAGAGTTTGCTTCAGTGAGGAGGCCTTATGACTGTGACTGCTTTTAGGATGGAAGGAGTGTTAATGAGGTTTAGTCCCCATTCTCCCTCCTAATCCCCCTATCATTGTTTGAGGTGACCCTCCAAAAACTACAGTAGAGGGGTGGTGGTCAGTGGTAATTACTACACTGCGGAGGAGCCAAGTGACACACAGCAAAGCCTTGGGTTTGGGGACCTCTGTGTTTCACATGATCAGGCAAAGAGATAAAATGGAAATCAACCTTAATCTTGTTATGCAATCTTCAGGTTACAGCTACATATGGGTGTGATGTTCACTGGTGTAGGTCACAGGGCTACAGACAATAGAGATTACATGATCTATTTCTAATGCAATCTGTTCAAAGACAGAGCTGCTAAAAACTTCCTTTGATGTACTTCTAGATCATAGGTCAATATGTTTTATCTGAATATAGTAGGTGCAAACTGTATTTTTATTTCAGGCCCTTTCATAATTTTTAGATTAAAATCTGCATTGATTTAAGATCAAGGACCAACTGTCTACAGTCCGTATGCATAAAAGTTATCTGAAAAGGAACCACTAATAAATCCATTTAAAAATTCAATTTTGCAAATAAACAAGGTAAAAATAGCAATACAGCAACTAAAGCAACTGAACTTGTATTTCTGAATGTGGTTTTATGAGTAATCCCGTGAGTAACGTCTATTTTAAGATTATGTAAATAACAAAATGTAAATCAAAGGAAATATATACAGCACATGCATTGCATGAAGATGTAAATTCCCTTTTAAAATATGAAAGCTGTGGTAGATTTTCCAGATCACAAGATAAAATGTTCTGGTTCAAAGCTGTTAGTGCTACTGAGATAAAACCTCCAATCAAAAGTTTTTTGCAATACTTTGTCTTCCCCTTTCAGTGTGTAATAGGAGCTTCACATTCTACACCTTGTATGGTAATTGTGCGATTACAAATCCATTAGACAATTACAATACATATCCGTGTAGTATATTTTAATATGACAGTTCAGATAAAGAGAGAGCCAATACACAGAGGCACATTGTCTTCTCATAATCCCTGTACTGTGGTGGCAGAAGCCCCTTATTCTTCTCCCATGACACTATCAGCCTGCAGCCATGGTGGCAAATCCAGCTGTTGTTGGATGAAGACAAGGAATTACTTCCTGTGTCAGATTAGGGTTATCATAGCAAGACTGAGAGTTATTATTGTGACTGGTATAGGCCCCCTCTCCCTCTCTTTTTCTCACAAATACACACACACATACACACACACACCGACATGCTATACAGAGGAAAATATGGAGTATTTACAGGGTTATCAACCCATTATAATGTTGGATAAGCTGCACTCTGGGGCAGTTAGCTGGCAGTTAGATTCTTCATGGGGAATTTGGCCTACATAAAAACTACAACGAGCAAGTCCACAGTTATATTCTGTAGAGAGATACTTTGCATTGTTGTTTCATGAGAAAAAAAAGAAGTGAAAAAATGTTAGTCAAGAGGTGATTATTCAAGGCAATTTGGAAATGTAATTCTACAGGCCAAAGAAAGGAGAAGCGCAACAGGATGTGTGACAGCATAGAAGTGAAGATGAGAGAAAATGGATCTGAACACTGATTGTTTGGCAGTTGAACAAATAAGACACAGATGGAGGAGCAGGAGAAAGAGCGGATGAAAGAGGAAGAGAAATGCATCTAAAAAAATGGAAAAATCATTAGCAGTGATGACAGAACATGAAATAAAAAGGGAAATGTCTGTATATGACATGGAACAAGAGCCTTGATGTGCCTAGTTGCTGTCATGTTGTCATTTTTGCTTCGGCTACTATTACAAACTACATAACCAACAGCATTTACACCACTGAATCTCACACCCACATGTAACTGTAAAACATCTTTTAACAAACCACGGGTATTATCAGCTGCTATAACAAATCGCATGGTTGACTTTGTACATGATGTACTAACCTGTCTGCAGGGATTTTCTCCCATTCTATTTTAAGAAGACAAAAACTCTTCAGCAGCTGCTGGACCAACCTGAAAACATTAAGGCAAAAAAAGGCAAAAGAAAAACAAAAAACAGTTTACTTGCTTAGACAATTGTATTTATTCACTGTTGCAGTACATATTTTCATTGGGCCATAAATCAGGAACAAAACCTTTCTAAAATCACACCATAGTTGGATGTTGTCAGTTTTTTATAAATATCAATGTATGCTAAATCAGACCATAAGTAGCCCAAACTTGGAAGTCCACATAAATAAAGTCAATTTTTCTGATGACAATGTAAATATTTTTTTACCTTGACATAGCTTCAAGTTTCACCAGACATCCCATTTAATAAACCAAAATTGCTCAGGATGCATATTTTGAACAAAAAATCTTTACTAAAGCTTTACTTACTTGCTCTTCTGGAGCTGTCAACTGTATAGAGTGTCAACATTACCATGAAAACTCAGCAAATGCATTCATCATGACTGTTTCACACATTTGAGAGCATCAGGATCATTTTCATGGTTTGTTTACTTGGAGTTCAAAAGATTGTTTACCTCTTTGTGACAGACGGTACTTAGCAACAGTACTTACCAAACTGTGCAATTCCCTTGTTAATGTTGATTCAGTGACGCAAGAATAATACAGTTTATTTATTCAAAGTGAATTTATTTTTGTTTGTACAACTTAATAATGTCTCTTTATTGCTACAGTATTGTATGCTCTAAGCACATACTCTTTGGGAAGTATTGTCATTCACAGTGGTGAGAAAATACCAATCTGTGCCCCAGGATGAGCACAAGCAAACACGTCCTCCTTTTGAGAAACCATGTCAATAAATCTGTCTCTTGTTATGTCCCTTTCATTTTCAATTCATTTTTAGTTAGTCAACAAATAGCATGTTTAACATTTTTCTCTTAACTGTGCACATAGTTGTAGCCATGGTTTTAGTTTTTTATTAATTTATGTTTAAAACATGCATATCATATCCTTGTTAGGTCAGTTCTGATCCACAAGATACACACTGAGTGTCTTGTTTGGGTTAATTCAAGGGCAGACGATAGAAATCAGAGCTCTCTGTGTGATTAATATACTGGAGGTACTTAAGATACATGCTGTTCCCTTGTTATGATTAACTGCATTGCAATAGTTTTTTTCTATTAGTCCCTTGTTTTGAAAATTTTGAATGAAGAAGGTTATTGTTTAATTGGAGTGAGAAAAGGTTATTTTATCGCTAGATGTTATTAACCTTTTTCACTTGTTTTGAACGGAAATGAGTCATTCTTCCCTCCAATTTAGATAAAAACTCCCTTGTTTTTGGTTCATTTGAGTGCAGAGTGAGAGATTCGTTTTTGTAGCAGGAAAGCATGAGACTACCTGTTAGTGGAAGCCATCTGCAGAAATGAATGACAACTGTACGTGTTCGTCAGCGCAATGGGTTCTGTGAGTAAGCAGTGTGCAGAAGGACACCATGGTTGATGTCAGGTGAGAGGGTGTCCCAGCGGACGTCTTTTGAAGGTCAGAATCCACAGGTTGGGACACAGATGGAGAGATATTGACTGTGCAAGAGAGATGTCTAGAGGCCACACAAGCAATGTGGGCCATGTAGATGGATACATGCTGAACTTGATGCTTCTGTCTGAGTTTGTAAATCCTGGTTTCGAGCTATAAGCAGCCAATGTAAGAATAAAATGGGTGAAGGTGAAAGATGAGATCTTAACTATCAGCTTGATTACTAACTGTGATGAGGTTATCCCTGACTTTGGATCAGGGGGAATCCTTTTACTCCATCCAACTACAATTGTATAAATCACTGTTTATTCTGTGATCATAACTGACTCTGGATGATTGTATTATGCATACTATGAATTGTATAGCCCTTTGAATTATAGTGTGCATGTTGATTTCGTCCCTCCTCCTGTAGATTTATGAAATTGTGGTAGCCTCATAATTCAGCAGCTTGCTGGAACTATGTAATATTTTATGTAAGTTTAAAGGATGGTGGTATCAACACCATCTACAATCCTGGTAATCTGGTCCAGGGTGTACTGGATATATTAGTAACTGTGCAAAGCAGGCAGCTGACACAAACCCTAGGTTTTGTGTCATTACAATGTAGGCAGTATTTTATAGTTAACAATTCTTTACTTCCCTTGGTTGTCCCTGTACTTAGAGCCCCTGATCCATGGAGACTTTTGCTGTCACCAAGGCTGTTGTTTGCATTTGTGTGTGCCCCCCTCCATGGATGCAAAAGTAGTCACATCCAGATAGTAAGCCAATGCTCACTGTTTTTCTCTCCCAAATGGGGGTGGCTCAAACAACCTTGGATCCCTAATTGTTTAGTTGATATTTAGTTGATTAAGTGTGCTAATAATAAAATAAAAATGTGTTTAATCTAATAAATAAAGTTAAAAATATCTAGTAAAAACACAGAAACCAAGGATGGGCTATCATGACATTTGGCTACCCATAGAAAAATGATTCAACTTTATTTATCCTCACAGGCACTGGTCTGTGTCATATCCTCAGCAACACATTACTTAGTTCACCTTTGCGTGCCTGATGTGTCTCTGTTGTGAGTCTTACCTTACTTTTAGTTATAGTCAGTGAATGTAAGATGCGGTACATAACCCGAATAAAAGTATTACTATAACACTGAATGATTGTAGCACTGTCAAGGTTTCTGACTGTCTCTGAATCCTCAGCATCCCAGAAAATGTCAGTCTTTCCTGTTCTGACTGCAGATTTGATCAGTATCAGAAATTTACCTGTGGATGTCCCGATCACAGTTAAATTATTTTTCATTTGTATTATCTCTTTCTTGATTCATGTATATTCAAAATTTTATAGCTTGCAGTGCATATTAAGTTTACATTAAAAGCTTTTTTTTAAAATTCACATTACTTAGATATGTTTACCGCGGAGTAGCTCCTGGAGGTACCATGACCATCCCCCTCTTTTTTCTTTAAATAGACACTTTCCAATGATATTTATAAGGCATTTTATATGCAGATCTGATATAGAAGGGAGGTCTGGATGGGATTTTAAAAAAACCCTGTTTAATCTTAGCATTAAAAAATCAGCAGCTTCTCTTTGGTGTCCTTTCAGTTGGTGGCAACTTGGGCACTCATATAATTCACCTATGTGTCCAAACGTCCCTGACCTCAGGTCAGGTTGTGTTAAAATGGCACAGTTGTCCTGCTGTGTGTCTGGGTCTCTGGGTGCCTAATCAGTTTTATTAGGCACCCAGAGACCTTGTGAAAGAAATCGTTCCTAGTTTTTTTTTTTTTGTTTGTTTTTTTCAGATCAGATGTATTAATGTGGACTCAAGATCTTACATTTACATTGATAGTTGGATTGAACAAGTAAAAGACGAAGTGTTAATCTATCGTAAAAACAGCTGTGGTAATAGCTGGCAAATCTAAAGAAATAAATCACAGAACACTATGACTGCTGATACTGATTTATAAATGTCTTTTAAGTTTAGATTGAAAATTATCTGTAAAAATGATACCTTAGCTGACCTATGCATGGACATTAGTCTGCTGTGTCCCGTTGTTAGGGCAGCCTTCGGTGTATTTTCTGCTATTCCTTATGGTGTGGCAGGCAGATTTATATTCTAGTAGCAGTGGCATTTCAAACCATTCCCTTCATCTCTCCCTAACTCTCTTTTTTCTCAGAATAAGCCTGAGAAACCAGTTTATGCACACCTGTGTTGCTTCGATCGGACACATTGGCATCTCATTTTAAACAACAATCCAAATAACTTGTAGAGTTGTTCTGCCGCTGCTGCTGCTATCAGTGAATTCCGATGGCAGAAAAAGCTTGTTGTCAAATCAATAATAATTACACGATGAAAGGCCTTTTCCGCTAATGATTTTACACAGCAGAGCTATATTAGAGGAGTCAGGGTAATAAACATTGCTCTTTTGTCTATAAAGAGGAAAATGTGAATGGGGATAAGGCTGCAGTAGAAAATAAAAGGCTGGGGATTTATTTGAGGAAAGAGTGATGGAAGCAGGCTAGAAGGCCTTCAGTCACTTTGCTTTTGACTCTGCATTTATGCTGCAGATAAAATTTCTTCTAAGGCATTTAAGCAGCATCATAGGCACTCCCCAACCACCAACTGAGTTTTGTTCTCCACAGGCATGCCAATGTGCTATGACACAGATCGTAAAGGGTTAACTCATTTATCAGAAGACAAGGTTTTAGAGTGATTAGATTAGGTAAGATTAGATTAAATTTTGGCAGTCCCCATGGGGAAACAAGGTTTTTACAACAGCAACACAGTAAAAACACGCAGAAGACAAGAATACAGCAGTAGAACAAAAGGAGAGCACATCAAGGTGAGGTAACGTTCATGACATGGAATAGTTGCAGTAAAATTCAAAACAATTCTTTAAACACATGAAAGAAGAAATGGTGTGCAGATTTCAAAAGATGATTACATTTTCACTTTGTGAGTGCAAGTGTCTCGCTTTTAGGCTTTCATACTGTCAAAAAGTCAATTTCCTTCTTTTTTCATTAATATTGGAAATAATGACTCCAGGTTGAATTATTAATGTCTCCTATGGACCCAGGAGGGTGGACAAAAAAGGGTGGAGGTCTTGGGAGCGAGAGATATGGATAGACTCTAAGGAAAAAAAAAAAGAAAGAGATGGGAAGGAAAAGGAGATTCAGAAGATTCATTCACAGTCTTAGTATCAGGGTGCTCTTCACCACACACACTCTCACACAGTATGAATCATTGCAAAGCAGCACAAAACAATTGCAGGACTATTCTGCATTTATCTATGACATACACAAACACACACGCACACACACACACACATTGTTTGCAGGTGATTGTTCAGTATGTCATGTCTGAGATGTGCTATGGATATTTTCTGTGGTTCCCAACTCAATACCAATGTCATTATGGGCACATACAGTGTAAGAAATCACATTAGTCTGGCTTACAGCCTCTAACACTGTTTGCTCCTCTGGCTACTTATTAGATGGATTGTGCTCTCCCTTTTTTATCTGTCTCTCTGTCACTGTCGGTCTGTCTCAGTATCATTTTTCTCTGTAAGAAGTATTGCTTTTATCTACCTGATATTGCTCTTTTATTAAAATTCAGATTTCATCCCGTCCCCTGCCAATAAGATGAAGGCGATGATGTGTTTTGCTTCTGCAGCTTGGAGCAAACCTGTCTGTAAAATCTGCAGTGAAAGTGGTCTCTCCCCGGCTAAAGGAGCTGCTAACCCACCTAAAACTATTTCATTTGTCTTAGCGTCAGAGGAGAGTTTCACTGCTCAGTGATGGTGTGTAAGTGCTGTTTCAGAGGGCTTTTTCAACCTGGCCGGAGAGCATAGAAATACCTGTGGTGGAGTATCCGTTCTAAGAAGTATTAGAGAAGGGAATTCACACAAACACACAATTCTGTGCCTTTCTTATAAGTTGGAATATGATCTAAAGCATCTTTATATGAGCTTAAATGGCACACATTTGAAAGGCATATGTTGAACAGTCATTAGATGGTTATCATTGAATGAAAACAAACCTTTATCCAAGGTGCCATGGCACAGACACACAGACTCTGTCAAGGACACATGAATGTATTGAGTTGTTCTATGGCATTCTATGAATTAGATGGCCCCTTTTTTTCAGCTTGTCTGTTTTCAACACGGTGGCCAGGGTCACAGACTTTCTCATCATGCCATTTAACAGTAGAAAATATTTCTAAAGATCTGAGGAAACAAATATTCAGTACACCTAGCTTGTTAGTTTGACTTGAACTTAGCAAGTCTGGTGTGTCACGATGGACAATCTCATTTACATTAAGGTTGAGTTATGATTGTAAAAATTCAAATGTGGCAGTTTGCTTGTGGACTCACTGCCTTATCCCTAACACACTGTTGGAAATCCCCTGCTCTCCATACAAAACGGAAAGGATATGTCAGCTTGATTATCCTTAAATCAAATGGGTCGGAGCCATTATTGTAGCTTAAACCTTAACACATAAACAGGAGACAGAGGCCAACTCTGCTGTCAAAGTTTCAACCTTTTCAGAGAAGTGTTCTGTTTTTGCATGCAAAATTACAAAAGGGAGAAAGAGGGAGAGACTACAAAAGGAGAAGTGTGAATGTATTACCAAAGGATCTGAAAAATCGACGGCCTGTATCATGCAGTATTCTTTTTTCCAGAGCTCTGTTTTCCCACAAAACTAGTCCAGCTATTCATCCTGGGAACACAGTGAGCACGGACTCACATGCTGGTCTGCCTGTGGGTTTATTTTTCATAGGCTCTATCCGTTGACTGTGCCCAAACAAATCTGATTTGCTAGAAAAATGTTAGCTAACCTTACTCACAACAATCTGGTGGATAGGGAAGCTTCTGATGATGTTTGTGAGTTTGATGAGCAGAGTTGATGCTGCAGTTGAGTGGCAAAGGGGAAAGTGGAGGAAGAGATGGGGACTGTGGATGTACAGGGGCAATGTGAAGACAAAGGTGTAAACCTAACAGTTTGGGAGGGTTTTTTTGTCTTTTTTTGTTTTGATTTTTTCATTTGGAAAAAAATATCCAAATAAGTAATTTTCATGGAAAAGGATATGTTTTTAGGAGTATGATCAATGCCTGCGGAGGTACTTCAATAAATAAGCAGAGTTGTGACCTTTAAAATCTTCTCCTTGTTAGAGTCTTTTTTCTCTCTTCCCTTCTTTTCTCCTTGTCTGCCTTTTGTTGGCCACAACAGCACTGCTCTGAACTTGTGCTTCTCTTTATTAGTTAATGCGCTGTTGGTGTGGTGACCCCCCACAAAATCTATTTTGCATGCTTTTGGCTTTTCATATTCAGAATTGATGTGATATAGTCAAAGCTCTACAAGTCAATGCAGCTGTTTGTCCTCCTTGTGTCTTGTCTTGTTTCTGCTAACAAGATGAACCCCGAACTCAGGTATCGAGATGGCAGCCAGGCGTACATGGCACATCAGAGATTTAATCAAAAAGCATTCTTATTCAGGATGAAAAGCAGGTGCTATTCATCGCTGAAAACATTGAGAAGCACTAACTGAATAGAGAAGCGACTGGTGCAGTGCGTTAGCTGTGGCATTCGGCTCACTCATGAACTAATTGCTGTTTTATGCAAATGATGATGCAGTGTGTGCTCAAGTTTCATTGCTCTGTTCGCTTCATATGTATTCCTCTAAACAAAGTATATTGTTTTTTAATGAATCATTATTATCATTTCACCAAAATTCAATCTCTGCATTGTTATTAATAATAAAAATATCAGCTGACTTGTGATTCAATTTGATTGTATTGAGCCAATGAAACCTTATTAGTTATTCTCAGAGCTTGAGTTTACTTCTCTTGACTCTCCTGCAGGCCCAGGGCACTCTATATCCTCCAGGCCTGTTTCTGTATATGTTGGTGGTAAGTCGGGGGCCACCTTAGGACGGCCCTGGGGCCAACCTATCCAGGAAGAGCTAATAGTGTATAAATATCTCCTCCAGCATTGCCTACAGCCCCGAGCTCAGCAGGAGATCGAAATTCAGGAGCGTGCTGATCATGAACAAAAGGCCCGCCCCTGGTGCGATACCTGCTGAAAGAGGTTTAGGCTTTCAGGTGCAAGGAAAAGACAAAATGAACATCATCCACAATGCAGTAACAAATAATCAAGGTTGAGCCGTTCATGGATTTTGTTTTATGTGTTTCTTGTGTCAGGGAAGTCTTCCAGGCATTTCCTCATAATTGGGATAGAGGTAAAACCAGCAATACCAATACCAAGGTTTTTCGATCTCTTCAGTTTAAAAATGACAGTAATATCGTGTATGATTGTGTGCGAGTGTGTTTGTTAGGGTAAGGGGTAATGTGGTGGGAGGAAGGCATGGCCAGCTCCCCATGTTTGCAGTAAAAGCATCTCCTCTCAGGAACGCTGACACACACGGCTCGTCATTGTCCCTCAGGGTGACTTTTACCCCTGAACACACTAACGTTTGAGAAATAACTGGTCGACAACAATTTAGTTTTCTGCATCACTGAGCTCCTACTGGCCATTCTGGATGACTGCCATGGTATATACATGGACGGATGGAGAGATGAATGGTAGGATAAGCAGTTCTTAAGATGCAGCAGCATGGAAGGGGGAGAAAAAACCTTCCTATCAGAAATGTTTTTTACAGGAATAATGCTAAATGATACTTATATGACTAGAAGTAATAAAAAGAACAACTTTTTTTTTCAGTACAAAAGCTTTATAAGAGGTTGAAACAGAGGTTAAACATTTCAGGACAGCAATGAGGCAAATTAACACAAAGAGACAAGTAAAGATATTCTTAAAAAAAAAGAATAATATGAAAGGGAATGACAATTTTAGAAGCTGAACTTTAAGCTTCAGGCAAGAAGCTCCAAATCTAAGGGACTGGACTGCAAAAGCCTTGTCTCATCAGACTTGATCCAGGATTTAAGAAAGGCCAGCCAATTCCTGCCCGAGGCTCTGATGCTGCACTTCAGCAGAGAAGGGCAGTACTTCGGTAACATCATTAGGGGTTAAACTATGAAGTTCATAGCCATAACAGGTTACATATTGCTGAACTGTCATGATAGCAACTGTGCACATTTGTTCCATTTTTGGGCATATTTTTGGAAACAGTTCATAAGCTCTAGGGTGAAAGTTTCCCATGTCAGTGGCTGACTGACATCTGAGGGCCAGTGTTGCTAAGACACTCTGTAAACGTCAATGGAGCGCTACCAGCTGGGGCACATCATGTTTAGCCCTTACATTGGTAATTAGAAGCCAGGAAGCAGGATGCTGTTGACACATTACACAAGAGGGCATTATTTTTAGGTTTAATACGAATAAGAAGAAGCTCAAGGTCACTCACCTGCTAGCATTTAAGATAGAACTAATTACAAGCTCAGCATAACACATGACTAGCAATTGCCTGCCCCAGCTTGTTAAACTATAGAGCAAAAACTGAAATTAAAGTGGTACACCAAACATTTTATGCCCACTTACACAGAGTTTACAGTAAATCTGTTTACCCTCATTGACCGTTGAAGGGCAAAACCCTGGGAAACACTGAAGTATGGGATGGCATCACTGCTGGAAAACAAATATCATGTGTATATAAATATATATA
>JAPZDZ010000021.1:1964746-1977892 GCA_029783805.1 Acanthurus tennentii
CTGTCCATGTCACCTAATTTATGATAAAGGACAGATTGCCATTTGTCTGAAAGCTTTTTATGACTGTGTAGACCTTGTTATGGTACCACACCATCTATTCTGTGCTAGAGGTGTGTGTCTGTCTGTGTGTGTGAGTGTGAAACCTGGATTCATGCAGCAACACTATAATAGGGCCTCTATCCTGCAGGCGTTATTTATGCATTGGCCACTCTCTGAGAAACCCCGCTCTCTATGCCTGATTCATTATC
The DNA here is from genome assembly GCA_029783805.1 of Acanthurus tennentii. Lineage (NCBI taxonomy): Eukaryota > Metazoa > Chordata > Actinopteri > Acanthuriformes > Acanthuridae > Acanthurus > Acanthurus tennentii. The sequence continues at coordinate 1,964,995 of JAPZDZ010000021.1, forward strand.
CTGAGAGAGAGACAGAAGAGGTGAGAAGGGAAAAAGAGAAGCCCATAGCCAGCCCTCTCCTCCTCTCTGTCCTCACCCTCCCCATCACACGGATCTCCCCTGAGCAGGCGCTGTGAGTGCGTAGTGCCAGTGCAGCAGGCTTTTATTGTGATTGAGTCTGCCGCTTACAAGGAATGATGCAGGGGAGGCTGTCTCTGTCTCGCAGACAGACAGATAGCTTAATCCTTAGCCATTTCGCCTCCATCCAGGCAAGACACTATGCATACAACTAAAAACTACTGAAGGTACACTCTGCTGGGAAATGGAAAATTCCAAAAAGTCTGATAATTAGGATGTGGAGTCGTAATGGTGTCCTTTGGTATGCAGAATAGTTATTAGCATTTAATTAAATGTTTCTGTTGTTGAAAAAGAAATGTTTAGAAATTGGTATACTAGAGCATTACTGTTAATAGTACTTGGAGTGTGGGGCTTAGGAGTAGCATTTGGATTACAGCAGTAATAGTATGACAAGGGGCAGTGATAGAAGTGGCAGTGGTACTGATAACAGCAAGGTGACCAGAAGAAGCTGCAGTTGTAGTTGTAGTACAGAAACACATGGGCTGTGGTTAATGTAATTGTAGAAGTAGCAGTCATTAATTTAGCAATACTAATATAAGCAGCCATGTAAGAACAATGTAGATGTAGTAACACTAGTAGTTGCAGTATCAAAAGCGGTAGTAGCTGGAGCAGCAGTATTGATAGTAGCATTAGCAAGCTCATAAGCAATAACCTTAGTACACACATCTATAGTCATAGCATTTATACTGATAGCAGCCGTAGTAACAGCAGCAGTTTTAATAGTTTAAGTAGTACTAATAGCGGGAGCAGTGTATAACCAGTAGTAACAGATACTAAAAGCAGCTGTAGCCTTGTGAGCAGAAGTACCGTATATGTAAGAAAAGTAACAGAAGGGACAGCACAGGTGTTGGTTTTACAGCAGTAACAGAAATGCTACTCTTGTTGTCCTTTTTGATACAAGGACCCAAAAAACAATATCACCAGTGATACTACACCACACCAAACACACACACACAGTCTCATACACACACAGAAACACACAAATACATTCTGGTCACTCCACCCTGTTCCCAGCTCAGAGCCATCTGTCCAGGGTTAGGAGTGGTGTTAAACTCCGAGACGTCCTTGCTGTGTGCAATCACTTCTCAATATAACTGACTTTCCTACAACTCTGTATTCTTTCCTCCTTCTTCTCATTGCATTCAACTCTGCTCCTGTTTCTGTCCATTTCATTAACAGAGTTGATTTCTTTCCCTTTTGCTTTTCTCATTCCCTCTTCCTCTATGTCTCGCTATCCTCTCTCCACTCATTTGGTCATAGACAGATAGAAGCTGAGAGAAATGAGAAAAAGTGATTGAACATTTACAACTATTCTCGAAATCTCATTCCTGAAACCTCATCACAGTTTTTATTGCCTTTTACCAGAAGCCTTCGGATTGGAGGGCCAACATCATGTCTTTGAACACACAAACGTAGACACGCATGCTCACACAGCTATATGAATACGCCTCTCTGCACACATACAATACATATTTGATTGGTCATACATATTTTAGACACGTGCACACACAAGTTCCCAGAGGTCTGTCATAAATTGGATTTTGGCAGTATGAAAGTGATATGAGGGTAGAGAAAGAGAGTTAGTAAGGTAAAACCATGTAGTGGAGTGTGTGTGTGTGTGTGTGTGTGTGTGTGTGTGCACATTCACTGCAGTGGCCCTCCTGAAGAAAGAAGATGTGAGGGGAAAAAGAGGGAAAGGGAGATGACAGTATGAAAATATTATGACAGCCAAATCCATCATGACCGAAACCCTCGTCCACATCCTCTCCATGTGCATGTGCATGATCATGTGATTGTGCATACGTATGCATATTATGTGTGTTTACCTCTATGTGAGTGACAGGGCTGTGCTTTATGGTCCCTAGCCATCAGATAGCAGTGAAGGAAGGATCCGTTGGGATTGTACATCTGTCTGCAAATGAGGTCCCTGTAGCTGTTAGAGTGAGATTAAGATGGACTTAAAGTGTTTTACATACCAGCTTTCCGCTCCCACTACCATTATCAAGGACATGTTTTAATCTTAAAATGAAAAACAGCAGCACTGTAAATGCTCTCCTACAAGCATCCTGCTTCTAGTCCCACAGAGCAGCATCGGTGAAGGAAAAATAAATGGCACTTTTGTACTTGGTACTGCTTACAGCAGTGCTTTTAGCAATAGTAGTAACAGTAGTACAGCAAAACTGTAGTTGTAGTCAGTTAATCCGTGTCCTGGCTGACTGAGTATCAAGAGGAAAATGTTTCTGGCTAACTATACAGACTTGTCCAGCAAAAAAAGTTGGACCAGGCTTAATGTTTTCCCAACATCCCATGGATCAATCTAATATTTAGTTCATCTAAACTCAGGATAAAGACAAATCACTCAAAATGGCGTCAGCTCCAACACAGACCAGAGGTTGCAATACATTTGCTAAGAACCAAAATTTCAGCTTTGATCAGATGTGATCAGATGAGACTGGGAGTCTGCTGAGGTCCATTTAATGTATTGACACACAGATAGTGACAGGATGTCATGTTATCATGTCACATGATGAAAAGCAAAGATGTATGGAGTTTGGGATGATGCATTGTTCGGGTGTGTAGCTGATCTGACTTTAATGCAAGAGAAATGTTGACGTAAGACATTTATGCTCAATTATCCACTATCACTATCATCTTGTCTGGTGATAGCAACCCCAATTCAGTCCAAATGATGAATTTAGACTTGGGTTTTGGTTAGTGGGACACAACGCCCCAGTAAGGCCAGCAGGGGCAGTACCGATGCAGTTGTGTTAACACGAAAGCAGTAGGTAGGGAAAACAAAACAACAACAACAAAAAAACAAGTGGGTCTAAACAAGGCAATGTGATGTTGATATCCAAAGTAGTATTTGCAGATTATTGCGTGTTACTTACCCTCAGTGAGAAACATGTACCCTGTTGCAATGTGAAATACAAGCACTGTAACACTCTCAGGTATCCAGGTTTGAGCTTGTTACAGTAAGTGTTACTGTAACAGCAGGCATTTTAACAAGGAGAATTAAGAAAAAGTACTGCCAGTCCAGCACATATTGACACAATAAAGTTCACATTTGCAAACTGTCAGCTTCATCTTGCATTATTGACCCATCACAAGGTCAGCAGCAACTGAAGGCTACTGTAATGTACTTATTTACTTACTGACTTACTTTATTTATTGCTTATAATTAAATTTAACTAAATCAGTTCTCCACAGTGGCCTGATGTTAACATCCCACTGTATTATCACTACCGTTCCTTCATCCAGGTAGAGCAGCTTTTCTCAGACTGGTATGAGGGAAGAATTATTGCTTTGTAAATTGATGCAGAAACCCAGAGTCTACAAAAGAAACTCCAGTTTGATCTCACACATGCACACACATTCGCAATTGCATAAGTATCAGCCAACTTGGAGGAGTTGCTCTACACAGGTTCTACACAAAGCTCAGAGAACTTTTGAGTGCAGTGACCCAGTCAGCACATACATTAAACAATTTGTTTACCAATACTATTAGTGCCAAAGGCATAATGCTAGCACAGCACTTTGGTGATAACAGTTGAAGTTTTGTAAAATTCATGGTACTATTACTTACCTTAGTCATTAACAGCCACCACCTCAAGGGCTAAAATGCACTGGTGCATACACTTATGATGGACTCTTTTTTCTCTGGGTGAATTTCAGCTTTCTGTGTGCTGCAGCACAAAGCAACGGCACTGTACATATCTTATACTTCAGCTTAGGTGTGAAGCACTTGAGAGACCTAGCCTATTTATTTGACTAGCAATGGGTAATATTAGAACTGCACAGGAGCCAAAATCATTCTGTGATTACGTTTGACCCTGAGGAGCGTCAGGTACTTCTCAGCTCGATGCAGATTGCATTACTTAAAACACAGCCTCTGGCCTCTCTTCATTGTACAGTGCTTGACATGAAACTCATTCCCGCTTTGGCAGATGCCTTTGTTCATGCCCGTACTTGCTGTGCAGAATAGTTAAGTGACTGCTGCTTAACATTCACTGTCACACAGAAGAATAGAAAGTGGGGAATAGGCATTGCTCCAAATTATTTTTGGTCCATATGAAACAGAGAAGGACTTTTGTTCATTTGTGTTGTAAAAAAAACATGTATTTACTTTACCTTATAGACCATTTAGGTTACACTGATAGATGTTATATCCCTGCACTGTATGACAGGAAACTGTGTAAACATCCTTAAAGAAGAGAAAAATGTACCGCTTTCTTTGCAGCAGAAAAAAAGAGATATGAAAAGGGATGAAGGGTCAAGGACATGTGAGCAGAAAGTGGAATAGGGAAAGGATAATTGGAAAGGTAGAGATAGTACGCTTTAATTTGCCATCTTTGAGTGGCTGATTACTTTCCACTCCATCTTCTCTGGTCTTTTTAGCTCTATGCAGAATCAGGCATGGTGGGGAAGAACATATTAGAAAGAGAGGCTAGATGGTAAAAGAAAGAGAAGGATGGATGAGACACAACAGGAGGGAAGGTGGGAGGATTACAGCAGATGAGAAAAGTGCACACTGTGATGGACAAGGAGAGGTAATGAAGCAGAGAGACATAGAAGAAAGGGGTTACAGGGTTAAAAAGGCTAGAAAACAAGAGGAGGAAAAAATGGGGGGAGGTTGTTCCGACAAGGTAACAGGATAAAGGAAGAGTAAACAGAATGAGGAGGGAGGTAGACATCTGATAATACCAAAGTCCAGTACAAGGCTGTTTGTCATTTTCTATCCATACAAAAACAACAACAACAAATGCTTTGTTTCACTGGTTGGGTGACATGGTTTGTCAGCTTTTGACAGCTGACTGTGGTTCATATTGTTTAAGCTCTTTTTGAGTCATATATAGATTGTTTAAGTATTTGTTAAGTTTAGGTAAGCAAAGGGATACGGGTTGAAGAGTGAACTCAAGAAAATAAAACTTAAAAAAAGGATTGTGTAATCACAAACAAATGTCATTTCTGTAGCCCATTCCTCAGCTCTGCTTGGATAAAATCTAAGGCTATATTAGTAGCTACTGCCGTAGAAAACCCAAATCTCTGATCAAATGTTTGGCAGTCAAGAAGGACATTCTCTGTCATCTAAGGCGCCAGGTTTGGACAAGGAGGAAGATGGAATGGCATAAAAAGATGACAACTCTGGTTCTGGCATAACAATTTTGACTCTTTTTTTTTGGAAAACCAGTCCATCAATAGTCAAACAATGTTATGGGAGGGCAATGCTAAATCTGTGAAGCACATTTATTTGTGTAGACATAGGTCTGATTGTTTGACCGTTGCTACAACTGAAGTAAATAGCTTCCAGTTCACACAACACCAGACCACCTACCACATATTTAAGTTGCTGAACCAGTTAGAAGCATGTACAGGGACTCAGGGGTCTGGAATCAGGCAACAGAAAAAAGTTTATTAGCAAAAAAGGTCAATAGTTGGAAAATTTGATCTGACTGAAATGTACTTTTAAATGTCACTAATAACTGAAGCTGCTAGGACAGGGTATAGTTTATGGAAAATGTGCTAAACAGTCTCTGATATTCAGAATTTAGTAATTAGGTCATGTGGATTTGAAAAAAAACCTGAATAAATGAAAAGGCAAAGATGTTTTATCTTTTTCAAAAACTAAAAGAAACTGCACAGCTTAAGGATTTGTGATAAAGCCCCATAAACTTGAATGCAAGCCACTCAAATACACAGATTACTACTACTACACTTAAATCTTCACTGTCTGTATGGAATAAAGACACACACAACGAGGGATATAGGAGCACACACACAGGTACTGTTTGGACAGATTGGGGTTTTGTTCTGTCATTCTTCTCCAGAGAGCCATTTTCCCTCTATCCTGTCATTGTGGAGGGAAGGGTTTCTCCCTGCCGTTTTCCCGGAGGTAAAGGTAATTAGGCCTGGCATGAGATCTGGACTCCTTGATTTACCTTTTCTCCTCCTCTCTTCCAGCCTTCCTTTTATATCCCTCTACCCCAACTGTCTTTTTAAGTCCAAAAATACACCCTTACCATAAGCTTACCTCTGATAACTTCTGATATTGTCCTCCACTTTTTCCTTCTCTTTTCCTCTAGGACCCCCTTTTTCCAGTAGTATCAGTATGTATCCATCAGAAGTTCATAATGTGATTCAGCCCTATAGCCAAGGCACAAAATGCTCTCTTTAATTGGCTTCTAGAGTCTGGTAGATTTTTTTCTGGAGCTCCTTAGGAAATGCAATACTTAAGTAACAGACCTACATGCAACTGTGTTAAAAAATGCTTCCCAATTGTAACTTTTCTGAGTGGTCTTTTTAACTTTTCGTGTGGTCCAAAAGACAGGAGGCTACTGTTACAAAAAAATATGACAGTGTATCTCCCGAGTTACCTTTGGATCACCTGTGCCCTCTGCATGGGGCAAACAATGGACATCATTTAGGCTGTTAAGAAGAGTAAACTCACACAAACTTACTGTTTATGTGCAGAGTTCAATCTTCAGTGCTGTGCTTTAAAACAATGAACTGCTGATCATGGAAGGTACTGTTTTGAAAAAAAGTGAAGGTCACAGTTTTTTCTACTTTGTATTTATTGCCAATCAGTAAAGAGCCAAAATACTCTCTCCCTCTAATGTATCTGCTGGGCACAAATCCCAATCCTGAACCCCACCCTCAGCCCCCACCTTACCCCTTTCATCCTTTTTCCCTGTATTCTCTTCTGTAGCCTGCTGTAAAAGACTTTTTGTCAATTTAAGGATCAAAGTTCTAAGTGTTTCACAGCAGGGCAAAGCAGTGTCTGAACCACTGCCCAACAACGGGTCCACTGGAGCATAAAATGAATGCCAGACACACTGTTCAGATAACAGACCATCAGCTGGATATCTGGACGATAAAGAGTCTTGATCCTCGGCCAACTCAACTGCACAGTTCACTTCTGACTGATAGAGCTCTGCATTCACTTCAGGCCAGTCACAGAGGAGACTCCCGGTTGATAATGAAGCCCAACTTGTTTAAAGTGAGGGGTGGGCCTGCTGCTAGGTCAGATCCACAGTTCTTTTTGCTGTTAATAGCCTGCTGTGGTCTTGAGTGCAATCCAAGCACCTTTTTTTGTCAATGTTGCTTCACCATTGTCCGGTTTTCATTCTGTAATAACAATATTTGACCTAGTCTAAACAAGCTCAGCCAAAATTCTCTCATTTTTAATAAATAAATACATTTTTAAAAAATCCATGAACCAAAGGTGTAAACTTCAGACTGGGTCTTGCAATGGGAGATGTCTGAGAACACACTTCCATGAAAACAGATGTGTTCTGTGCCTGGAGCTCCAATAGTTTCAAAGTCATGTGGTGATTAGAGGCAATAATAACAGCAGCACCCATTCTTTTCTCTGCTAGGTATTTACCTCTGTGTCTATTGTCTCTTTGTTTGGTAACTAAACAATGGAAAAATCTGGCATTCATTTCCACTAGTTGTTGGTATTTGCTTGATAAAAGCTATTAAGTTGTTTAAGACTCAACCAAAACAAAGAAACAAGTTTGCACTGCATTTATTGTCGCTAATGCTTCCTGACCAAAAATGGAAACCTGTTTCCATTCCAAAAGCATTGTTATAGCTTGAAAACGGAGCCAATAACACAATGCAAAAATGTTTTTATTGACTCAACAAATACAGCATTGAATACTCAGATAGAGACACATTACACTATTGTGTTGTCATGGGCCTTATCGTACACTTCCGCCTGGCGCATGTGCAGGGCGCGTGGTGCAGGGGTTTTAATTTATGCAGGGGAGTTTCCAGGTCAACCTTTGCCACCTTGTTTCAGGAGCAGCAGAGGAATCCTGCTCTTCTCCGCCCAGTGAGCCACCGGCGCACAGTGGATAGTCCAATCAGCTGTGTATTATCACCTCATCAATTCATGGGTGTTTCTCTGGCCAAAAACGCATGAACCAATTGCTTTCATTCCCTTTATAGACTGGTTGCGCAGTGCCCCAGTGGTGCAGGTGCATTGCTATCATACACCCGGCGCAAACGTAAACAGATGTCTGAACTACAAGGATTTATTCATTTATTTATTTATTTATTTGTTCATTCATTCATTCATTCGGCTGGACAGGGACAACAGTCATGAATGTATTGAGTCAGACAGCTCTCAGCTGATACCCCCTTAAGTCAAATCGTTTAGAAAGCAAACATTTATATATTTTGTCACTTCTATTTCTACAATATATTTTCGCCTGTACATAGGCAGGCAGGCGCGCACACAGGCACACACACACACCTAAAAATTAAATTCATTTTGTGAATACAATACACGTGGTAATTAGTAGCCGGAGGACTGTTTTTCTTTCAGATGCTTGTTGATAAAAAATTCAAACAAAGACAGGTGATTCAATGGGTTAGCCTGGTGTACGATAGGGCCCCATGATGTCAAACTGCTGACCCTGGGCAGAGCCAAAATTGTTTTTGGCAGTGTGGACATTTTTGTAACAATACAATGGTGATTTACATTTTATAGCTTTCCTTTCAATCAGGTGTGCATTAACTACATGTAAACCTCTTTTGAAAATACAAAAATGGGAATTTTTTAATTCTCTTAGTAGTATGAAGCATGGGAAGCAGATATTTGGATTTCTCTCTTTAGAATTTCCAGAGGGTTCCAGACACCACCACAGGAGTTTAAGAATTCAGTTTAAAGTCTCAAATGTGTCATAAAACTATATTTAAGTCACTCACATTCAGTTACCGAAGAATTAGAGAGACGACTTGAATGAATTAAATTTTTAGAGATCTCAGTGATTATTGTTCATGTATTTTCTATCTTGCACAAGCATTATTTCAACTTTTTCAAGCTATTTTTTGGGCAAGAAAACAGTTCCTCTTGTGCTTTTCCTACTTTTCCTCTGCAGTCAAGAGACCTACTCATGTATCAAAAAGAGAGCTGGTTATACCCATTTTTTTTTGCAAGCCACAATACAACAATGGAACTCCAACTTTCACAGTAAACAAAAACAAACTAATGTGAGGCTGCAGATTTTTAAAAAGATGGCAGGAATAGAATGCTGAAAGCATTTGACCAATCTGAAAGGTTTTCTGCTACAAGCTCAATTTTTCCAAGTTCCTGAGTTTTAACCCTAAGCAGAGACCTTTCTTAGGGGTAGTAAAATAAAGTTCCTGGAACTCAATTTAGATTCCTTCCAAAAGTTCCTAAATTGAGAAACATGTTCATGTAGATTTTAATATGACATTCACTGGGTCTGGATGATTGCAGTGAGTTAATGATGAATAAATTTTAGTTCATGACACGGTAACTAAATGAATTTTCAAATTATGCAAAAAAAGAAATTTAATAAAAAATCTAGAGATCTTGAGGATTGGTAACACATTAGAAGACTTGGCTCTGTGGATGCTACAAGGATATTATCTGTTTGACTATAGACAAGACCAACTCACCTTTTTTTTCCCCTAATATCCTCAAACCTTCCTGAAGTAATGAGGTACTTTGAAGAAAGGGAAATGAAACAAATGTGCCAGTGAGCATGGAGTAATTCTATGCATGAGTTCCGTTTGCCGCCTTCCTGTATGTGATATGTGTTTGGGTGTGAAAGTGAGGTGTCTGATTTGACTCCTGATAAATCTTCCCTGTGCTGCAGCATCAGAATGTATTACTGAGCCAACTGCCGGGGCCAAATCCATTTTTATCTGAGTGCAATTGATGTCACTCCAACTTCTCACAAAAATGCCTCGGTGGAGGCACCAGATGTGAGATTTTTCCTCTTTCTGTGTACATGCAGGAATCTGTGTGTTTGCATGCAATTGTCTATGTGTCTATCTTTTAGTGTGTGTGTGTGTGTGTGTTTGTGAGGCAAAAGGTGAATCGATCTTCAGAAGATGCCTTCAGGGAGGGATAGGTCTCTCACAAATGCCCTGAGCTGTCTGTTGAGATATAACCCTGTTATATGGCAGCGCACACGCACACACTGATCCTGTTTTGACAGTGGTTTTTGGCACAGCTTAACCTTAATCTCATGTCTGTACAGATAGCGACAGCAAACAGCAGTTTTGACAAGGTGGTTGTTCTTGCCAGAATGTTTGACACACCTCTCCCTGCAGGCAGGATGAGCGGTCACCTCTGATGGTATCATCACACAGGCCAGTGGCATCCAACAGTACGTCTAATATTACCTCATGTAGTACCACTTGCTGATGGAGGTTGAAGAACATTCATCAATTCAATGTCTTGATAAGGAAAACTTTGTGTCCAAGTTGACAGGAGCAAGACTGATCTTAAATTCTTCCTGGTACCCTCTACCTGTTGAATGGTTTTTTCATTACTTTAATCGTGTCTTGCACCAATTTTATGATTGCACATTGCTGTCTGATGAATCAATGCAAGTGTAACTCTCTTTGGGTCTCTTGTCCTACAGTTTGTTGAAATGATTCAATCGTTTGATGTATCTGGTTGACCTCTTATTGAGGGTTTTGTGAGGGAGGTTATATTTCATTATAAACACACTGCTGTTTAATACCCAGTTAATGATGGGATGTAGCTGCACAACATAGTTGACATGGATTTTTATTGCCTACATGAAGAATAAGGAGGAACAGTCACCACCAGCAGAAAGTTGTATATTTATTTATCCATCCATGAGTTATGTCTCTGGAGGAATAAAACACGATAAGAGCTGTGACTAAGATAGAATAATGGGGGAGGTGTTAACAGTGTTAACACAGTTGAAAATTATTAGCTTTTCATTAGATCAGGAATTGTAATAAAACAAGAATTCTCAGTTATTGATAGTTATTGATTTCACACACATTTTCCAAAACACTGGTAATAGCAAAGTCCACAGCAGTAAGCTTTTTTTTTTTTTAACAGGGTCAAATTTGGTCTGGATCTGTAGCTCTCCATGAACACATGTAAAGTGAAGGGTGTAAAAAAGTAAACCATCGTTTTGAATTTGTAGATAAGGATTTACTGTTCTGTAACAGCCCCTCCTTATAACCACATGCACAAACTATTTTGATGCACCCAGTGGAGTAACTGTGAGCGCAGTACATCCATATGCAGAGCTTTTAGCCTCAGAGAGCTATCTGAGGGGCAACTCAGTCTTAACATGGGTGGGCTGTCTGTCTAATAGCTCCTTTGCCCTTCCTACATGCCACCAAGGACTGAAGTAACATCAGAGCACTGAGAAAGCAATAACCTCCCCCGGCCTTGCCCAGATGATCTTCAATACCGGCTCCACTGCGGAAATAAAGCTTGAGAAAAAAAGTGAAAGGAAAATATTCTCTCCCTTCAAACCTTTTTTTTTTCATCAAATACAAAGCTCTCCAAAACTTTGTCTTTTAGTGGGCAGAACTTTTTTTTTTAAACAGAATGGAGACTTGAACTTTGAAATGTAGTAAAACACGAGTCGTGAAAGCTATGGTTAATCATGCATACTTGAGTTGAAGATGATCACATTTCTCATTTGAATCATCACCGATAGCTATCTGTGGACACTCAGTTTCATGAGTGTGTTGTTAATCATGTAAAAATATGTAATAAAAGAAAAAACATCATACATCAAATTTGGACCAGATGATTAATAAAGGGTAATGCGTCCCATTTATCAATAACCAAGTCTTACCACTCTAAAAATGTGTCACTTGTAATCACACAGACCTCAAATGTATAAGTCTTTTATACCAACAAATCAGTTTGCCACTAAAAAAAATAGGTAAACCAATACTGAGGGGGGTTTGAAATGAATGAATTTCCTCAGTATTCTGTCAAATTACCACTGTTTCTCTGAGTTTCTCTTTGTAAGGAAAATACAACACTATCTGTCTCCAGTCACATCTTTGCTGTTTCTTTTTCACTTTGAAAGACGGATTTTCTAGTAAACAAACATTTATTCACATTCACTTAAAATGCATTAAACTGGTTGAGCTAATTAAATATGTTTGATGCATTTCCTTCCTCATAATATATTTGTGAAGCCAGTATTTAAGAATGTCTGCATATGTTCTCACTACTCTATCAATCTTCTTGTTCTCTTTGTTCTTATTCTGCTTTTTGTGGCCCAGTGTTGTGTATCATGTCACATGTTGCTATCTGTGGGCCTTCCACTGCAGTAACATCTTATGTGAAAAGCATACACTGAAAGTCTTATTATTGTAGAGTGTTTTACCTACAGTTATAGACAGTTTACACAAACTGTTCTTTAAAGCTGACAATACATTCAAACCCAATATCCTTCCCTGATGGAAATGCACAAATGTGTACTCTTCTACAATTATGAGATACTTTTACTCTATTTGACTATCTAGTTCATGCAACTCTTAACTTCTGCTCCCTCTCTTCAAGCACAATGTGATTTCACAAAACTGAAACTACAATACACTTTTCACCTTGACCATATATTTGAATAGTGTAGGCTGGATATACAGGGCTGTTGCTTTTGACTGAGTTTGTTTTAGCTAATAACCAGCAGCCAAGTACACACTTTTGGATTAGCATGCAGATCAACATATGAAGATACAATAAACAAGGAAATGTAAGGAAGGAAAAATTGGGGACTTTTTTATGATATCTATAGTATTTTTTAAATGAATCAAGATTTCATTGGAAATAGGCTCTTAGTGTTTCTGTGGCATACGTTTTGTTTTGTAATTCCCACTAGATGGTCGTTGTTTTCATGTGAGTGGCAGCATTTTTGAAACAAAGTCCTTCAGGGCAATTTATTTGTTATGATTAAATTTCAAGATGGGCTGCTTGACACCTTTACTACTTATCATTGTGCTACAGGTTTTTTTT
>JAPZDZ010000021.1:2018258-2032678 GCA_029783805.1 Acanthurus tennentii
AGGGCTCGCAAGTGCCCAGCGAGTACAGCTTTTAAAAAAGCGAAACAAATAATGTAATTAAGGTAATTATATGTCATGTTCAGCTATATAACTTTAAATTTAAATGGAATAGATATAATTCTTCAAGACTTGAATCATGAATTTTATTTTAATAGGATTAAGGTCGTCATGAGGGCAGTTTTTGGTCCCTCTCCTCACTTTCCTGTCAGAACCAGTATTTAACTAACACATTTTAAGACACCAGGGCATTCTGGTGCCTTCTAATCTTGGCAGGATGGTCAGTGCATTTAAACCACATCAAAGGTTACACTGTCTCAAGCAATACAGCAGATAGTCACCACACTTTGTTTGCTGACATTCATTTCCTAACACTTTGTAGAGAGCTCACTGACTAAATCTCACTGTACACAAGAGATGACATTTTCTTCTCTCTCTATTTTTTTCTTTACTTTACCCTCCCCGTAATCACATGCCTTTGTCCCCTGCTGGTTTTTACAGCAGCTCCAGTCCTCATTCTGTTCAGCCTAACACATCATCATACTGCGTTTGAAGGATCACAAAAATTATGAAGCCTACTCTGTTTTTTTAGCCTTTTTTGTTTCATCATACTGTACACTTTGATAACTGCCTAGGGTGGCACTCATAATGATGATAACAGCTGTAAAAAAGATGGAAGTGTTCCTACTATACAATTATGAGATGGCCTTTACTGTAATGCCAACAAAAACATGTTATTTGAAATTACACATCAGTGTATTAGAGGTTCAACCAACACATGCTGCGTCACGTGAATGGGTTGTTAATAAGTGTTAGTAGTGGATGGACACCTCTATGCATGACGGAAGTATCTTATCAGCCATGGAGGTTTTACTGCCACATGTACTCACTGCTGACAACCAAATGTCAGTAAATCTGTGAAAAATATCTATTCTGTTCTATACTGCCGCCAGGGCCAAGAGAACAGCAGTCATGAATGTAAGTGAGCACAAACCAGATCAGAACTGCAGCTTCTTTTTTGTTGTGGTATTACCAACATGTCCAACCATTTGCTTCATTATAGAGACTAAATTTCCTTGCAAGGATATCAAAAAAATTATTAAATCCCACAAACTGTGGAGTTTTTTTTTCAGTATATCAGTGCTTTTTTTTCTTTATAGGGAGGAGGGATTTAAACGTTTTACTGTGAAATTTAAATTGAAATAATGGTTAAAGAATTCGAAGACAAATGCCCAAGTATGTATGTATTTGTATCTTGCCATGTCAGCATTAGAGTACATGTCTGCGTGTGTGTGCGTATGTGAATGTGTGTGTGTGTGTGTGAGAGTCCGAGAGGGAGGGAGAGTCTTGCCTCAATGCCCCACCACTGTTAGTGTACTAATCATTCTTCCTGCCTCGTTCTTTGTGATTGCCAGCCCATCCCTGCACTGCAGCTAAATTGAATCAATTAAAATCTTTCTTGTAGATGGCTGCTGTTTCTTCCACAAGATTAGGCTTTGATCAAGATACAAACAAATAAATAAAGCCAGTGGAAAGGGAATAGAAAAGGAGTGAACTCAATTAGAAGGTCAGCAGGGGAACGTGCTTGTCTGTAGGTGTCAGCGAGTATGTTCTGATGCAAATGTACTGTACTTGTTTCTGAGTAAACTGCATTAAGTTTGTGTTTCAGTAGTGTAAATGTGTGAAGCGCGTGTAAACATGTGTGTTAGAGGGAGTGCTTCTGTACAGCAGGATGCTACTTGTGAGCTGATAGCATCACCAGCCTTTTTTCTTCTGAATTTGTGTGTGTCTATGTGTGTATGTGTGATAAGTTATCAGATTACCCAACATTACCATTCAGTTTTACACTAAGTACCTTCAGAGAACTCTGTAAGTCATCATTAAGCCATAATAAACAAAATATATGATTTACAGTTATAATGATGGCAGTCTTGTGTGCTATAATATAAAAATACATCTTAAAACAGTCAAATTAATTAACATCACTATGTAGTATGCAATAAAAAATGTATAATACTCTTATGCTGTTGTAATGAACAATCTGTGTAAATGGGTTTAGAATGCACTTTTAATGGTTTACTATATATTAATCATGCACACAGTAAGTTTTATTTATATACAGGGATGGTATTAGCTTTTTATTCACAAGAAAGATGGTCTAAATGGTTAGGCACCGAGACACAGCAGAGTTTTCAGATAAAAATGTTCTTTTTAAAAGTTGGTGTGCAAATATTTATACAATTACATTGCTATCATACTGATGTTTGGCAGGCGTGATGTTTACCATGGTCCCTAGACTCCTATACTACATCAAGATATCATTACTATTAAGCTAATGCCTTAGCATGCCAAACGTAAAGTACTGAGACTGAAATTAACATAATTAATTTCAAGCTGGTCATACAGCTTTTTTATTTATTTATTTATTTTAAGAACAACATTTTTGACTGGCTGATAGTTTTCGATAAAAGCCAGGGGATACATGATAATGAAATTTCTCTGATCCACCTAGTGCTTTTTTGAAACATTTGAGTCTGGAAGGTTTGGGCCGCACGTCTGATGTACAGCGTGTGAAGCCTTTTATATTTATGTCTGATTTACTTAGATTTTTCTGCTTTTGATATGTTTTATGTGGTGCAGGTAGACTTGTCTGTAGGGACTTTGGTATAACTCAAAGTCATGCCATATTCACCCTCCAATGCTAAGTTTTAATTCAACTTGGTTCTACTTTCTTTTCCCCTTTTGTTTCATTTCCTTATCATTTTATCCCTCTTTCAGTTGAGGAATTTATTGATTGATTGATTGATTCATCATTGTTATGTAACTGCCAGTAATGCTGAGCACTTCCTGCACAAAATTTCACATTCAACACTTTCCAGCAAGTATATTTTTTCCTTTTCTTATAGGTCTTTTAATATGTAGCCCCTGCAGGGATTGTTGAGTTTCACTGACGTTAGCTTCACAGTTAACAGTGAACAAACAAACTGAAAAGTGAAATTGGATTTTTTTTTTTCTATTTGCCAAAACTTTATTTTTCTAGATTGTCGAGAATGACTGATGGCATGTGTTTTCTAAATACAATTGCACTGCCTCTCAATGTTTGTAATTTAGAATTTGACATGTCAGTGAATTAAAGTATAAAATACCGTTTTTTTGGATAGAAGATATACACTGAAACCCATAGTACTCTTCTGCAGAGAACTGATGAAATCGTTCCTTTCTGCAATCTATTACAGGAACATGTACCTCCTCTGAGGCATTACACCATGTGTGGCCTGAATGCATCCCTGTGGAAATGAATTGTAGTGTTGACTGACACTTGGTAATGAGCACTCCATTTAGTCACAGAGTGGGACAGTGGTGAGAATAAGAACATGAAAGAGAACAGGGAAAGAAATATGTAAGCGAATGAGTTGGATGGGGTTCATGGGTGGGATCGGTGGGTGTGGGGGCCTCCCTGGATGCCTGCAGCGGGTAATGGAGCTTTTAGTATGGAAATCAGAGGGAGACGGAGGTGGTGATGGTTGTAGTGATGGTGGTGGTGGTGGCCGGGGGGTTGGACATGAAATTGCTTTAAAAGACGGGAGCTCTCCTATGGGTATACTTGAGGTACCTTGTCTCATCAGAACATTCGTACCTCGCCAGCACCGGATCTTTATGCAGTCGCATTAAACAGAAGTACCTGAGAGGTTTAATTGGACAGGGGAAAAATACGGTGTATGGGGAGGAATGGATGTGGATTGGGGTTAGACTGATGGTAGGACTGAGAGGAATGGGTTTTATTGTATTAGTGCTTGGTATGATTTTAAAGACCCTTTTAAGGACATTAAAAGACCAAAACATTAAAATAATGATGACTATCTAATTTTTTGTTTTCATCATCATTGTCATCGTCTTCATCGTCATCGTCATCGTCATCGTCATCGTCGTCATCATCATCATCATCATCATCATCATCCCCCTGCTGTATACTGCGTTAGGGGCAGGATCATGGATTTAAAAATGTCTCTCTTTAAAAGGAGTCGCACTGTGTTATATTTAGCATACTCACACTTTAAGTGGCTCTACAGGGTAATAACTCTTGTTTTATTGCAGCAAATTATTAAACGGCCAGGCCTGTTGGTTTTCGTTGTAAAACAGAGAAATAGGCCTTATTATCTACTGGCAGTTATGCTTGGTCAGTCCAACAGTAGATTTTTGTTTATTTCATTTTAAGAATGGAGATTTAAAAAAAAAAAGTGGTCTCTCTGCTGGTTGGCACATTTTATTAGGGATAATTAACTGTAAAAGTATGTACTTTTTTTTCTGAATGACAAAAGTTATGAAAAATACTATATGTGACACACAATGCACATATGTAATTGTTTTTCAATACATTTCAATTCATGTTATTATTTTTTTCATAATACAAATGTAATAACAAAATCACAAATTCATGGCCTGCTGCTACTGATAATCACAAAGATTTTACACTGAACAAAATACCAATAGAAAAAGATGAAGCCTTTTTTACATCACATGACCAGACTTCTGCATCTCTCTTCTTACTTCTCATCTCTTGTATTTTTCACTAAAGCTTAAGAGAAATTGATTCCTTATTTATTTTTATTAGAGTTTAAAGCATTTGTTTGTAATTGTTGTCATTATTGTTTCAAATCAGTTCATTTGTTTGAACATTCACATTTGTACATTAACTTGTGCTGTACAAATATCAGTGTTGCCAAACAAAGACATTGATGTCCTACTCCTCAAAACAAACTCTGTAGTATGTGCGATTAGTTTAGCCGTTATTAGTTTTATAACTGCAACTTGTATTACTTGTCATGATGAAAAATCAATGCATGGTTAATGTTAGCCAACAAAATACTACGCTTGACAATTAATGTATTTGTTTGTTTGTTCATTTGTTGGTGGAAAAGGAACATCTTTTGACATTAGTGGAGTAAATTGAAGTTATAAGTGGCTAAAGTAGTATTATTGCTTCTGAACCCATCTGCTTAATCCAATGATAATAAAAAACAGGGTAAAACTAACATGTCCTCTGTTCTTTCTCCTTGTGCAGGTTTCCTGAGTACAGGTGACCAAGCAGCCAAAGGGAATTACGGTTTGTTGGACCAGATCCAGGCGCTGCGTTGGACCAGTGAGAACATTGCGGCCTTCGGCGGCGACCCGTTACGTATCACTGTGTTTGGTTCAGGTGCCGGAGCTTCCTGTGTCAACCTGCTGACACTGTCTCACTACTCTGAGGGCAACCGCTGGAGCAACTCCACCAAAGGTAAAAAATCTCCAGAGGTTCATGCAGGACCATGATATATATAGAAGAAGGTTATGCATGCAGTACCGGTGCAACTTTTTTGTCTTGATGTAGTCTTTTGTTCTCCTGATGGAGCAACAACAACAAGAAAAAAAACAAAACAAAAGAAGTTAAATAAATTCCTCCAAGCTTGCCATGTGTAAATAATTCACTGATTTGTTGATCGACTTTGGATTTGGTTGTAATTTTATTTTGAAGGCAACAAGACATACAGTACTGTGCATATATTTAACACATACACAATGCAGATGTAAAGCACTTTGCTCTCATTGCTTTTGCGTTGCTCTTGTTGCTGCATAAACTTATACTGTGTGTAAACTTTTTATCCTGACAAGATAAGTTTAAATTCATTGGGAACAACAAAAAGGGTGAAGTCTCCATGTAGTCTTTAAATTTTATATTTAAAGTCGGTAGGAAAGGAAAATCTGAAAACATGAACTGCAAAAAACAGAAAATGTTTTTACTGTTTCATCTGATGGCAGAAAAAGAAGAAAATAAAAATTAAAATATGCTTGCAATTATAAATGCTCTTTCATGTACAGAATCAGTTACCACGTCTAGTATAGGAATGAAAGAGATTTAGATCATCTAACAAAACACACACACCCACATGCACACGCACACGCACACACACACACACACACACACACACGCACATCATATGCAGATGCACATCTTAAGGCTGGTGTTATTTTGTGTTTTTCAAATAACTGAAAAATCAAAACCACAATATGTTAGTCTTCCTCTAAGAACTTTTTAACTTCCCTTCCCTCTCTGTGGCACTAAACATCAAGCCTAAATTGAATTAAAAGATGTAATCTTTGTAATCTTTAAAACGAGTACATATGCTTGTTTTTTGTTAGTTTGTTTTTGTTTGTTTTGTGTTTTTTTAACCAGCTTTTTGAATGTACAATAATAAAATTATGAAAAAGATATATGTATAAATATGTAAAAGTATGCACTAAGAAGTCCCATAGCTTCAGGATACAGGCTGTCCTTAAGCTGTCAGCAGTGGACACTTCTATATCTCTTTCCAGAAAGCAGCAGGGTTAACAGGCTGTAGCTTGGATGGATATTGTCTTCAGACATCCTTGGGGCTCTGTGCAGGCACATCACCCCACTGATCACTGATGCTCAGTAAATGGGCCCATGTTATGTTCTCGATATATTTAATGACCCACTGCAGAGCCTTTCTGTCCTGGGCTGTGTGCATTCCATGGCAGTTTGTCATGTGTTCAGTCATAATACTTTCTATAAAAGTTAACAGAATTTAGTGTTAGAATTTTAAGTTTACTAAAGTTTCCTCTGACTCATCTTCATTAACTAATATTTCTCAAAACAGACGTTTTCAGTCTGTCTTTAGCAAAAGACAAACACAGGACTTTGCAGCACAACAATGTGATCATAGAACCATAAGAAGAAATAAGAAAGTTACTGATTCTTGTTTTTTTTTTTTTTATCTGAAGGCATTTTGCATAAGTGATTGTGACAGGTACATCTCATGTTGGAAAGACATTAGCTTGCTAAAAATACTTTTTAGTTTCTCTAATCACTATCATTCTGTTGAGAGAGCAAAGAAATGCAACCAATTTTAAAAATAGCAGTAATATTTTTTACATCTCCTTAGCTTTTCTGTAGAGAAAAAATATTTTTTTTAATATGAATGACAGATATGTGATGGACCTCCTCACAGATCACCGTTACTGCAAGTTTATAAAATACTACTTAGCATGCAAAGTCTTTGACTGTCTTCATCCATAATGTTACGCTCATTTTGCAGGTTACATGCAGTTGTTGTGTGCATGGTGGTAAAAGAACATGTCAAACAGTGTAATGATGGCTCATTGTGGAGTTATGGAATGAAGATTATATCACCAGCCTCATCTTTAAATTAAGCACATTTTTCAGGACTGCAACCTTTATTTATTTTAACCCATGTAAGAAAAAAAATGGCCACCTTGTCCTCAGAGGTAGTTAATCATAGCTTTTGACTTTGCCTCATCTGGATCTCGTCGTGCCCTTCATTTATTCAGCTGCAGACACTCAGCATGTGTGTCTGTGTGTAGATTGAGATGCCCTCAACTTATGTTTGTTTTTTGTTATTTTCTGATATTGGACAGAGCTACAAAATGTAAATTGTTTCCTTCTTTCCTCTCTGCATCTTTGTTGCCTTCTTCCAGGCCTTTTCCAGAGGGCCATTGCCCAGAGCGGCACAGCTTTGTCCAGCTGGGCCGTCAGTTTTCAGCCAGCCAAGTATGCCCGAATGCTGGCCCGTAAGGTGGGCTGCAACCTGGAGGACACAGTGGAACTTGTGGTGTGCCTTCAGAGAAAACATTACAAGGAGCTGGTAGATCAAGACATCCAGCCAGCTCGCTACCACATTGCCTTCGGCCCTGTCATTGATGGAGACGTTATACCTGATGACCCTCAAATCCTCATGGAGCAAGGTATTAATTCACTCTTGAAGACCTAACAATTTCGAACTATATTCTCAGGTTATATTTTTTCTTTCTAACAACCATCTGTGCCATTTTTTTCCAAGGGGAGTTTCTCAACTATGATATTATGCTGGGAGTTAACCAGGGTGAGGGCCTCAAGTTCGTGGAGCTCATTGTGGACAACGAAAACGGTGTTCAGGCCAATGACTTTGACTACGCCGTGTCCAGCTTTGTGGATGACCTCTATGGTTACCCAGAGGGCAAAGACATTCTCCGAGAGACCATCAAGTTCATGTACACAGACTGGGCCGACAGGCACAACCCGGAGACCCGCCGGAAGACACTGCTAGCCCTTTTCACTGATCACCAGTGGGTGGCACCAGCTGTCGCCACAGCTGACCTGCACTCTAGCTTTGGGTCACCCACATACTTTTATGCCTTTTACCACCACTGTCAGACAGAACAGGTGGGTCTCTGTCTGTTTCAGTAACTGTATCTAGCTTAATATTATCAACTTTTTTTTAAAGTGATGACTTTTTGTGGTGTTGTTTTGTTTCTTTCCCTGAGTAAAGCAGAGACAAAGCCAAACAAAGCTATTGTCTGAGGTCAAACAGAGAGATTATAGGGAGTGAGTATTTTATTTCAAGTGCTAAATGGCAGTGTTTATATTTATAATGTTTATACATGGAAAGCATCTGTATTTATATATCTGACTGCTTTAACTGATCTCAGAACTTACCAGGAACTCCAGTTCATCCTGTCCTGCTTCTTGACACCAGTCATCTCTGTTCATTCCTGAAGCACAGTATGAAATACAAATATGCTCAGCTTTGCCTCTGTTTGCACCATCTAGATCAAACTTTCTTTTTTTTCTTTCTATTGGCTTTTTGTATGCAATTGCATCACCTCTGAAATTTGCAATTTAACACAGCTTGGAGCCTTAACAGAGCATTGCTGAAAAGCAGGCAGTCTCCACACATAGTTAGAGAATAGGTTGGCTTCTGTAAGAAAGAAAGCCATTGGTTTTGTGAGGAGAAATCTGCTTCTTATTGTTTTAGAGCACCAGAGTTAATTGCTTTGTGAGATAAAGGTAGATAGCCTTATAGTACAGAGAGACAGTACTTCATTGTGGCACATTGACATTGTTACTCATAAGATATACGCTGAAGAAGTGATTTTTCTTTTTTAGTTTAGACTTTCTAATTCTGTATTCTTAGTTTAACTTGTACAGTCACTTGCTGTCTATTTTGTTTTTGGCTTATTCACATCTGCTATAACTAATTATGCGGTCCTGAAAAGACGAGAGGAGAAGAGATCAAATCCCCACATTTTCACTTGACACATTTTTCTTTCAATAAGCTGCAGTGCGTACAACACTTTAACAGTTTAGTTATAATTCAACTCAAACTCCCCTGTTTCATCCCTTTATTTCTCATCTTGTCTCTCTCTGGAATACACTGAATAATGGGCCAGATATGCTGGCAAAATAGTATTAAGAATTTATCTTATTTCCCTTCTTCTCTCACTAAAAAAAAAAAGAAAAAGCTAGCTGATCTCTGATCTGTCTGTTTAGGTGTTGCAGTATGTATTAAATCAGCAGCAAAAACAATACCTTGATATCCTGTGTCTGTCAAATAAATGTAATAATATTGATCTGACGGGAATCATCTGCTGCTCATTAGGTGCCACCGTGGGCAGATGCAGCACATGGGGATGAGATCCCTTATGTGTTTGGTCTGCCGATGATCGGACCCACAGAGCTGTTTCCCTGCAACTTCTCCAAGAATGATGTGATGCTCAGTGCTGTGGTCATGACCTACTGGACCAACTTTGCAAAGACAGGGTACGTTCTCACAATAAACCAGGCTCCTTACTCTCTATATTTGAATTTTTTTTTCTCTATATATATTTACTAATTATAACTCTAAGAAAACATGTAAACTGAGTCAAATGTGGTGTTAACTAGTTTGAAAGTGTCGATTTATGCATTAAATGCACAAACTGAAGAAACTCCAACTCAAACCTTTAGTACAAACATGTTTTAGCAAGTAGCTCTGAGATCTGAGTCATATTATTGTGTTCTTAAATTGGTTAAAACCTTTCATGGAACCCCCCTGGTTGCTCACCTTTGAGAGTGCTTACCATCTGTTAGGATGAGTCCTTACCACAGCAGCAGCAACAGTTTGAGTCTTGTCCAGGCCTTCTGCCAATGCCGCCTGTCGCTCTTCCGCTGTCACTATCAAAAAAAAAAAAGATGCCATAAATTAAAGTAAAAAAGAAATGTTTCATGCCACTGGTGATTTCTGGAGTAGCTACATTCAAGTTTAATCTATGTTTTAAAGAAAAGGAAATTAACTCCAAGTCCAAGTATGATAAAGTTACATTAGATAGCTTTATTTTGGTTTTGCCATTCACTTTACAATATCTTTAATTAATTAGTTTAATTAATTAGACTTTTCACAGTCTTTGTTTTTTTTTTAATCTGAACTAAAGAATGTTGGCATTATGCTGCCCCAGTGGAGGATTTTACATAGTGTGCTAGTATTTCTTAACATACAGATGTGTCACATAACAGTGTTTAGTGTAATGTTTTAAACAGATCTTTCTGAACAATAGCAATGGCATAACGTGGCAATAAGAATTGTTTACTGTCCTTATTCATTCTCTGCTCAGAGGATAAGAAGCTCCTGGAGCTTCTTGTCTCCCCAAGTTGCAGATATTTTTGGTTACTGTTCTTCTCTAGTGGGTGACATCCTTAACATGTCATCAGTTACATTTCTGTGCCAGAGTGCTAGATTGGCTTCATACACATGAATACACATGACATCAATTTGGTACTGTTCCCATCTCCTTTGCAGACTCAGAGGTGGAACGACAATGACTCCTTATTCAGTCTTAATAACTTTCATACAGATTGTTATTTAGCCTTGAAAAGGCAGTGTAAAAGAAGTGAGGGACTTCAGCAGGTGAAAGAAAAGAGAGATCATTTCACAGGGTGATGCATCTTTATATTCAAAATATTTTCATCCCAAGTCTGACTGAAGCTGAAACCAACAGAAACTATCCCCTGGTGGTCTAGAAAAGTTCTGTGTCCACTATTCAACATTTGACTAATTATTAAATTCAAACACTTTTATGCTTTGAGGAAAAAGCTCTGCCCAGTGTGCTTGCTAGTCCTTGTCATACTGTGCCATCAGTCTGTTCATGCACAGACACATGCACCAGAAAAAAAAGTGAAACAAAATTACAAAACAAAAAAACTCAACTACATCAACAAAATGATACAGCATTCTCTTTTTCTACTACTGTTAACAGTAAGAAAGCCTTGGTTTGAAAATATCTTTGGACATAGGAAGAGTTTTAATTACTGACTTTCTGTATTAACCAAACTATAATGCACAGTAAATGTGCCAGGTCTCTCACTTGCTAGTCTCTCATTTCACTCGTCTCAAATTAAAGTAATTTGATGCAGCACTTCTTGTACACTTTATAATTTTTTTTATGGGTTCTTTATATTTTTACAAAAAAAGCTACAGAGAACATTTGGTGTTAAACATCATCAAAACACAGATGGAGGAAATATGGTAAATATGCTCTGTAAGTGGCACCACCAAATGAGAATTTACAATGTGAAAATCATAACTAATGCTTTAATTATGATACAAATTATGGAACTTTTATGTCTGATTTTCTTGAGTTCACCCTTCTTCAATTCATATGCATGGTTGTTATATTAGAGTAGCCTGATCTACAAGTTCAGACACGTTTTTATAGATAACACCCACTTTTTTTTTTTTTTTTGGGGGGGGGGGGGGGGGGGGGGTGGTGTTTTTGTTTGTTTGTTTGTTTTTTAACAGTTAACGAGTTTTTTCAGATAATTTTTTTTTTCTTGTGGATGTCTGTTCTTAAATCCATTTGACAGCTTTAGGTCAACATGTAGTTACCATTACAGGATCACAAGCTAATTGATAATTTTATTGTAGTTGTATTGCTTTATTATTAACAATCATTATTCATTATTTAGGAACAAGAGATATGAAAATGTACATTTGTGTATTATAGACTGTTCATTGTTATTGGTATTCTATGCAGATATCCTCTACATATTTTCAAATACATTTTTAATTAATGGTCGCAGCCTGAAGAATGACATTCTCAATGGGACAAAATTAAAAGCCTTTTTCCCCTCCTTCTGTCTCGTGTTGCCTTTCAGCATATAGTCATGGAGGTAATTGTTTTTCGAGAGTGTAATGGGGGGACATTGGCTTCTCTGTGCACTGCCCGGTAGCCCTGAGGGTAACACAAAGGCACTAATGATCTACATATATAACCCCAAATTGACGTGGAATGCCTGGTACCTGGGAGATTTATGCCACCAATTTGAATGGTAAAGTGTGTTCCTGATGAGGTCTGGCTGGCTCCATATGCCACTCTCAGACAATGGGGCGCTCAGTGGGTCTGAATGGGCCTCCATAGCTCACTTGACTATATCTGTTCTGCTTAGATTTAGTAAAGGTGGGTCTATTTAGAAAAGGGTCCAATCTGAAATGTGCTCTATAAGCTTTTCTGTGAAGACTGAATATTTTCTATAAAAAAGGGAGTTCATATGCAGTTACTGAGATGACTTAAAATGTTTTTTTGTCATTTTTTTCCCACTTAATTCTAATGTTTACCAGAAGTATACGGCACATGATTTTTTTTTTTTTGTATGACTTGTAGTTACAATTCCAAAATATGCGTTATGGAAATTATGGCCTGGTTGAATTACATATTTTACTCAAACATATTCATTGACTTGAAGCCTCTTTTTATTTGTAAACAATATATAAACAGGTTTAGGCAAACAGGAGATCCATAATTTAAAAATGATATTTTATTTATTTTTATTTTTTTTTAAGCAATACACCACAACTCCAAATTATATAAAAAGTTCTGGGGTTATACTTATTTTAAGACCCTTTTATTTAATCTGAATCTTTAAAGGACCAAGCATCTGTGAGCAATGATACCCTTTTTGACCTTTTGGTGATTTTATCAGGTGTGATATCTCAGGAACTGTTGATTAATATTTGATGAAACCTGGAGGCTGCCTCTCACCACTGCATTCCAATATTTTTATAATTACACTGATTAGCCCGAGGGAGATGTCACATTTAGGTCAAAATTAAAATTTTAATAGTTGTGTTTGAAAAGGTCCACTGCAACTTTAGTTTAGCTTTCCTGTCCCCTTGGGTAAAAACTACAGGGCGACATAAGTATTTCTGATTGGCCAGGGGAAGCAGCATATCTACTGTCGCATTGTTTAAATGGCATTGTGTCACATTCTGCCTCTCTATGAATTCCTCTTTAAGAAATTCTTTTCCTATTCATTTGTTTTGTCAGGGACCCAAACCAACCTGTTCCCCAGGACACCAAGTTCATCCACACCAAGCCCAATCGCTTTGAGGAAGTGGCATGGACACGCTACAACCAGAAAGACCAGCTTTACCTTCACATCGGCCTGAAGCCACGTGTCAAAGAGCATTATCGTGCTAACAAGGTACAGTTAGATATTTCTGATGACACTTTCTGTTAGAACTTGTTCTTTCTAGTAATCACTTCCAGTAGTGTGTCCTATAAAATAAGCAATGCAATGACTTTTAAAAAGTAACTTTGGCTCAACTAGCTAATTGTTTTATTAAGGCTTACATTCAATCGAAATAGATAAAAGCAGTGACCTACACTGCACAAATAATCTATTTTTGAGCAAAAAAAACAAAAAAAACAATGCTACTGTCGATCAATAGCGTCCTTGAAAACTTGGATTGATTTTAATGTTTCTTTTATTTTGGTTTGTTTTGTTGTTTAAGTTGGTCTAACTCTGGTCCTTACACTAAAATATACAGAATTTCAGTTTTCTAAAAACATTCATATCGTAATGTTTTGTCATGCTGTGCCTCCTCATGACAGTTCTCGTTTATGGTATTCATTTTTTCCCCCACCTCCAATTTTCTCTCCTCTTCTCAGGTTAACCTGTGGTTGGAGCTGGTTCCTCATCTGCACAGCCTTAATGAGGTCACCCAGCTCATCCCCACCACCACCAAGGTTGGTGCTAAATCATCTTTATCTCATCCTGCTTCTAATATTTAACTACCTGAGACATTCCCTTAACAGCATAGGTTTTGGAAAAGACTTAAGCAAAAAGAAAAAAAAAAAGTTTTAAAATCCAGTATTCAGAGTGTTTATTGACATGAATCTTGTATAATCCTTCCCTCAAGTGTTTTTTGTGAGCTCATAGTTGACATAAGAGCTGTAGTTTTTAATGTGATGAGGAGTGAATTCACATCTGCTCACAACATGAATCATCAGCTTTGCTCTCAGTTGTCACGTGACCTTTAATGCCATGATTTAAGAACAAGTGGATAATATTTTAGGAAGCTGTCATAAATGTCAGAGGGATTTCCTGGATTAATCGACAAGTCGCCTGTTTAAACAATAAGCATTGCTCATTGCGCATTGTTGTAGACTAATCTCTAATCTAGGCTCTATCTGACTTCAGCACCATGCGTTTTAACTAGGGATGGTCCGATCCGATCCACTGGATCGTTATCGGGCCCGATCCAGGCCAAAATGACTGGATCGGGTATCGGATTTTTTTATTAGAACCCGTCCGATCTGATCCATAAGCCCAA
>JAPZDZ010000021.1:2032778-2046329 GCA_029783805.1 Acanthurus tennentii
ACCAGAATAGTTGTTGTACAGTGAACGTGGTGTTTTTAGATGTCAGTATCAAGCAAATTACATCCATGTATTATTAATAACTTTTAGAGTGACAAAAAGGATTGGATCGGTATTGGCAAATCCTCAAGGCTGCAGTATCAGTATCGGATGAGAAAAAGTGGTAGTAGTTTTAACACACTGAAGCAGCAGACATACAACAAGAGCAGAGGCAAAACCACATCATTGACAGATCTATTTAAAGAATCATCAAATTAATAATTAAATTATGTACGTAGAGAAGGATAGATTCCTGCTATCCCTTCAAGGAAGCAATAGCGTTGTGTTTGCCATCAAAAATTTTTTCCAACTGAGACAAGCTTGCTTGGTTTTTTGGCCAATCTGATTAAATGAAAACTACCCTCCCAGAGTCAGCCAGGGACTCTGCCATTTGACTTATTCCTAGATTGGTCCTGCCTGCATTGGTAATCCCTTTATT
Source organism: Acanthurus tennentii (assembly GCA_029783805.1). Lineage (NCBI taxonomy): Eukaryota > Metazoa > Chordata > Actinopteri > Acanthuriformes > Acanthuridae > Acanthurus > Acanthurus tennentii. The sequence continues at coordinate 2,033,254 of JAPZDZ010000021.1, forward strand.
GGTTGTATTTTAGATCTTTTGATGAGAATTGTTCATTATTAGAATGCATCTCCTGCATCTGATTTAAAGTCAATGACTCTTTGGGAGTTGGCACTTACTACTAAAATGCAGCAGTTATGAAGTCCTTCTATGTAATCTGCACTGAATTAAATGATACCACTAATATGTGACCTTTTTTGTTTTTTCTTTTCTTCATTTTTTTTTGTCTTTTTTTTGTTAACCCATACAACATCCAGATTCACACAAGTTCAGTTTTACACACTGTGATCTGAAAGTATGAGTTCATTTTTCTCACTTCAAGTACTGAATTCTAAGTATGCGATGGTGAACATTTGCATCATCTTCTTAAACATGGGGCGACACACTGGGATTTGGGCCACAGAGGTTGAGGCCTTTTTGTGTGAAGTGTATATGTTCTCTACTGTTCTTTGCCAGTGTGGGTTCACTCTAGGAATCCTTGAAATTACAGTAGTTTTAAACTCATCAATTATCTTATGTATGTTCCATTTTTCTTCCCTCCAGATCCCTCTACCAGAGGCAACTAACCGCACTCCAAAGACAAAGGTTCTAGTGACCAAGCGCCCTAATCCAACACCATTCCCAACCGAGACCCAAGACAGTCACAACCAACCACACCTGGTGGACCAGCGCGACTACTCCACTGAGCTGTCGGTTACCATTGCAGTTGGAGCCTCCCTGCTCTTCCTTAACATTCTGGCCTTCGCCGCTCTGTACTACAAAAAGGACAAGCGTCGACACGATGTTCACAGGCGCTGCAGCCCCCAGCGTAGCGCCGCTAATGACCTGGCTCACACTCAGGAAGAGGAAATCATGTCTTTGCAGATGAAGCAGCATTCGGACCTGGACCGGGATTGCAGGGGGGTAAGCGACTCCCTGCACCCGCATGACATGGTGCTGAGGACTGCCTGCCCGCCAGACTACACTCTGGCCATGAGGCGCTCACCGGACGACATCCCACTCATGACGCCAAACACCATAACCATGATCCCCAGCACCATGGGTGGGCTTACCTCGCTCCACTCTTTCAACACCTTCCCTGGCAGTGGGCAGAATAACACCCTGCCCCACCCACACCCACACTCACACTCCACCACCCGGGTATAGCCCTGTGTATGCACTCACGCAGGCAGGACTCTGATGGCTGAGGCAAAATCGAACGCCACTGCTGCAGCAGAGACTCAAGGCCGACATGCTGACAAACAAAGATGTCAGGAGCTAAAACGCCAGCCTGGAGTTGCTAGAGACCCAAGGAATTACACTGGGCTTTGTACGACACCCTGTTAATAACTGAGGGAAAATAGTCAATGGACTTTTGAACGCTTGAACTAGAGGGAAAAAAAAGAATAATTATCTTTTTGTAGAAAAATAAAAACGTGAAGAAAAAAGTATGGAGTTTAAAAAAACACATTCTTACAAGCTAAAACAAGGAGGAGGATGTTTTTTATTATTATTTTTTGTTCTGATATTGCAGCAGAACAAGGTACAGTAAACTACTTTTTCTTTCGAGCGACAGATATGGCCTTCGGGATCTTTTGAAAAATGACTGCTTGACAGAATTATCTGGAAGCAGTACAGAACATCAGACACGCCTCAGAGGTGAGAAGAGGGAAGCACTTTGTAAAAGAAAGAAAACATATTGTTCTCCTTTGGCATCGCACTGCAGATTACTCTGTTTGTGGGGCACAGAGTAGATGCGGTGCAAACCAATCTAGGCATGTGTTAACTTCATCAACGGAGGCTATGTAAGATAAAGCAAAAACAACTGTTGAATAGAGGAAATGATGGACTGAAAAACTTCAAGGAAAAAAAGAAACCCTGTATGCACAATGGAACCTTTCTGAGGAAAAAAAAATGTCACAGATACTTTTCAGCAATTTATTTTTGAGGATTGGGAACAATTTTATTGTATAGAACCTATTTACATATCTAGATCTGTACACTAAGCACCAAGGCTGTTCCACTCCTCTTCTCTTGGGGGCATCTATACTGCAAACCTGCCAGCACGACTGAACCAGTGGGACGTGGGGATCCACCCACTGGCTTTCTGGCAGTTCCAACTTCAACACAGAGAGCTGGGGGACAAAGGATAATTGGATATTTTAGCACGATGCGCATGACAATTTATCTGCTTGATGGCTGCTCTGCTGATTATTATTAAGAATAATTTTCACCCTCTTCCTTGCATTGGAGCAATTTCAAACGGATTTCCTGATTGGATCACAGGATAACACACACCCTTGTAGGACCATGGGGAATGCAGTTCCAAGTTGTGGATGATGTGGGCTTGAGTTGGGTACAGAGAGGGGAAGGGCTGGGGGTATGGTAAAACTTTCTTGCATAACATAAAATAGCTTGAGTGGAGCTGGGCATATAAGGACTAGTTTTGTACTCGTGTTGGTACTACTTTTTGATAGTGGTTAAATCACATTACACTGTATCAATCAAACTCATTGTTTCTTCAGTTGAGATCAATGTTCTTTGCTATTCTACCTATTGGACCACTTTACCGTAAAGAAGTAATTACCTGCACTGCTTATTTCATTGCCCATTTTTCTTTTCTTCAACTGGAAGGTATGTTGATTCAGTGACACATTGGAAACCATTGGTATAAAAATATAGAGATACAAAGTAGCGGAAAATAAGAAGATTGACACTTTGGGTAGTTTTTCTATTCTTCCATTCAGCAAGGTTCAGTAGAGCTGTTTTAACATGAATGCCTGTAAATGACTGATACAAGTCAAAGGCCAAGCACAGACAGATCACATTGAGTGGAACTCTTGCAAAGTGCACAGCAGGTGAACATGAGGAAAAGCTAAGGTCAGGGCAGGTCCATGTGATGCACTTTTCATCTGGTTTTCATCATTAGCAACTGTTGATTTTTCTTGGAGGCACATTGTGTAGTTTGAAGGAAGAAGGAAGGCCTCCAACTACAGCTGAGACCGACATCCAACCCTCTTTACCTCACTTTAAAAAGTTACCACTTGTATTATTTTGACCTTTCTCTTTTTTCTACAAAAGATTATCTACTGACTCTTCTTTAAGCTGAGCTGACAGGTAGGGCTGTTAAGCAAAATAGCCTCCCCTTGTATTCCCACTGCCCTCAGTTTTCTGTCTCCTGCAAGGCCGTCTGCCATCGCTAACATCTTTAAGTCTGTTAGGCTTCAACAGCTAACAATGTTAGCCACCAGAGTAGGACTGTGTCTTGCAGAAAAGCAGAGTGCAGTCAGTTCGAGCCGCTTAAGAGTCATTGTGGAGGTAAAATGGTGATCTTCAAAACAGACACAGAAAGGAATACCCTGGATACCAAGCCTATTGTGCTCACATATAAGATCTGTATGCTGGAAATGCTACTTGGTTAGCTGAAACACTCGTCTCCCTGTTTTCCCTTCACTGAAGTGTAGATGTGTGGAGGCCTCTGTGGTGAGAATACATCCTGCCCCTTTTGGCTTGCTCACAGGCACTGTGCAGTCATTCAAAATAATGAGTGCAGACTACTGTTACCCCCGTACAACACTGCAGCAGACACGCTGAATGGGGGGGATAAAATCTTGTCTGTCAAAGGGACATTTTGTTTTGGGATTTTTTTTGTGTGTATGTTTTTTATTTTGTTCTGTTTTTGTTTTGTTTTTAGGACATAATTTAAAATGGATAAACTAATTTCATCTGTTTGCTCCAGAGTTATTTTCTGGATGAAATTAACCTTGACTTGATCTGGGATTTAAACAAAAGAAAGATTTAAATGCTATTATCACACACCATGTCATCTGAGGCCAGACATTTTTTAATACCCTTCTCTGCAGAAACCTAACAACAACAGACAAAAAGGTGTAAACTTTAGAATCTGGGGACAATCTTTTAACTAGGTCAGTTGGCATTGTAATTGCAGGTCTCTAGCTTTCTAGCTCTAGAGGTTAGCTTGCCCAGTTCTGATTGCCATATGTGAGCACTATCTTGAACAGTGGGTCAGCACTGGAGAAAAGTTTGGCAGCAGCTACAATCAGTCTGCTATACAAAGGGGTTGTTTGTATTATTTTGAACCAATCAAAATCACCTTGGTTAGTGCCAAGAGAAGATGCAGCACCGGTGTCTCTTTAAAAGATAACAAGCAGATAGCAGAAGGGGAGTCTCCAAACTGCAGGCTCATATTCACAGACCAAAAAATAAAACAAAACACTCTATGACTCTCAAATCTGAAATAGCGTGACCGTAAAGAGCAAAACTATGTGTAGTGTAGTCCAAGCATGAACAACAACCTAACTGTTCACCATTACACTTGGGGGGGCACATTTCACTTGGATTCTTATTAAATTTGACTGAAAGCTATTCTAAGTGACAACCTTTCTTTTAGTCATACTGCACAACAAGACAACTAAAAACATACATATTTTCACTTTTGAACTTCAGAAATACAAATCTGTACAAGCTTTGGAAAAAGAAATTACATTTTGTCTGGTCAACCTACATATTGCAGAAATGCTTTAATTTTAATTTACAAACAAGGTTGGTTGTACTTCACTATATCTGTAACAAGCTTCTGGTAAACAGTCAGTACCCCGTAAAAATACCACAGGGACTGGGATATGTCACCTTCCTGTCTCAGGTTCTGCTCACCAGAGAAATGACATGGGGGCAAAGCGAGCGGCCATCCATTGAATTAAACATGTAATTGCACTGATGGGTAAATAGTCAAGCAATTACAGGGCCATGCTAAGTGGCTGACAGTTGAGGGTGAGTGCTAATTTATGATTTGCCATGCATTAAAAAGTCTGATTGATGATAGATGTTAAAAAATTAAACATAACCTAACTCCAGTATCAGGAGCACTGGTCAACACCTGGCATATCTGATATTAAAAATGGAAATTGCTGAAAGCTGTTGTGAGCTCAATGCATGGCAGCAATCACTAATAGGATTTAGCATGTGTGGTGACTAAATACAAACAGAACAGTTCTACCTTTCCTTTACAGAGCAAGCAGTCCTGTTAGATTGCCTGGGGATGTAAAACTAGACTGACAGACTAAAAAGGTGTTAGAGAGGAGGCGCTGCAATGACTCATGAATCAAGGGCTATATCAGTAAGGAAACAGAAAAAACTAAAAGAGGAGAAGCCTGGTTACCAAAGCAATTTACAATATCACAAGACTGCAAATTGTGAAAGTGAAAGCATCAAATGACCTTTACAGAAGTACTTGCAGTACAGATTGAGAAAGCTAATAACATTGTAAGTTTTATTGCTAAAAACTCACATACAGAAGCAAGTCAGAAAAAAAAGAAAAAGTATTTTAAGATTGATTAAATCTCAAGCTAGCTGCACAAATCAGCTACAGTAGACCTAAGCGTAAATGATTGAAGCACTATCTAGCTGCTTCATCCCTGGTGACTGAGAAGATGTGAAAAACATTTCAAATACACTACCAGAACAAGTAAAGACTGTGTGGTTTCACTCACTTGCCAAAAAGAGGGAGCCCAGCACCTTTGATTAGACTGAGGCACTTGCTGTCGATTACTAGTGGCTGACTGCAAATAGTAATAGATAGCATGTTATTTTATTAATTGCGTACCAGGCTGCTAGAGGTATGGCAAACTTAAAAAAATATGTCAGCTTTTTTGGCACAAAGTAGCCCACATATTTGACATACAACAGTATATCTGTGCATTTGAACCTATCAGCAGTCCTTAAGAAGAGTGCAGAGGCATCTGACAAAAACATCAAGACTTTTCAAGAGTATTAATTTGCTTTCCTACAGTCATGTTCGAGGATCTGCTTTTTACATTAAGCCTTTTTTAAAACTTTTCTTCAAAAAAGTCACATTTGTTTTGTGATAGCAAACTAAAGGCTGCATGTTTACATGTTGTCTGGCTTGTTGTCTTGTCAGCTCTTTCTGTCTTCTTGTTCACACCTACCAAGACGTGTCCATCAGTTGAATACTGAAGGTGCCCTGTGAAGTTTTGGACATTAGTTTATACGATGTTTCTTGAAAAAGTTACTTTGTTATGGCCTAACAAACATATCAAATGCATTTCCTACCTCATAAAACATTTGCAAAACCTTTTCTTGGTTTGTTTTGAATGTTTGGAAACTTACATTTTGTTCCTCAGCCTCTCCTCTTTTAAGCTTTCCTCTATTGTTGCTACATTGTTTGTTTTTATTGTGAATTTCCTTCCCAACTGTCAATATGCAGCAATGCCCCTGCCAAAGTTTGAAACCCAGGTCATTCACCATCATGCTTTTGAGGTGCAAGTGTGTTTGTATGCATGTTCTGGTAGAGCCTGAGGTAACAGCAATACAGAGACTTTTTCATAAAAACATTGCTCAGCAGCACCACTAGTGGTCAAAAACTCCACAGGGTACCTTTAAAATTGATGCTGCTTATGTTTTTAAAACCTCAGCTCACACTTACAGTAAATAACAGCAAATTACAATTGCTTTGAGAAAGGGCTAGGACAAACAGAGTAGGGCTAACAACACTTGATACAAGGGGATCTGAAATTTAAAGAAACCTTCCTTATCAGAAAAAAAATGAATACAAATCATCTTGAAGAGTAACAGGAAACAAACAATATTCTAAGTCTCATTAACAAACATGTCTTTGTTTCATGAGATGATATTTATGATCTCTGAGTGCCAGTTTTGTCCAAGAATTTTGCTAGTTCATCATAATAGACAAATCAAAATGTGCATCGCAACTTATTTATGAGCCTCCAACAGAGGTCCTCATTTTGAGGAGAGCTGTTCAGATTACTTGTGAAACTTAAAGCAGCATGGTGCTGCAGTGGTTAGCACTGTTCCTCACAGCAAGACGGTTCTTGGTTCGAACCCACTTGTCAGCTTTGGTCTTTCTGTGTGGAGGCTGCATGTTCTCCCTGGTTCCCTCCTTGGTGATTCTCCGAATGTGAGCTTCAGTGGTTGTTTGTAAGTTTCAGCTCTGTGATAATCTGGTCACCTGCTTCAGTTTTCCCCTGCCCCTTACCTACTGTCAGACTGATTCCAGCTTTTGCCCCGCAAAGGATAAGCAGATATACACAATGGATAGAAGGATAGTTATAATGCCTTATGTGACGAAATTATTTTTTAAATTTAAATGATAAAGGTTTTACTGTAATGGCTTTCAAATTTGTGAATCTTAAATAAAAAAATCAGATTTTTGAAAATAAAGGTTTCAGGCCACAGGCGTTACTTACATATCCATTCCCAAGAGCATTATTCTTGTTAAAATGGAAAAATTAATAAGCAGTTACACTATCATGAGACAAAAAAACTCTCCACTGAAACCCAGCGCGTTTAAAATATTACTAAAGCCTTTTTAAAAGCCAGGAAAGTCACCCAACAACCTTTTTATAAAGGAAACATTAGGCCTTAAAACAAAACAATAATAACAATAAAACAAGAGTAGACAGGTAAACAAGCAAATAAAATATGAAAAGAGGCTCAAATGTAATTGCATATTATATACTTGGCAATTTCATCAGAGACATTATTAAAAGAGAAGAATGCTATTTCCTAAAGTTCACTAGACCGTGACAACACAAACTTTCACCTTTTTTGCACCTTTTTTCAACCCCAGTCTCTGGTGTAAGACTGAACACAACATCATGGCATAGTTGTAAATTTTAAAACAGTTTTTTTTTTTTCCAGAAATATGTGTCAATCCTTATTGAGTGCATTTTCATGGGAATTCATATGCTGATATTGTTCATTATTTGGTTAAAACTATATTCCACTGACATAAATGGAAGCTTGTATCATATCGTGTTTATTTTGCAAGGTGATCTATTTCTTTTCTGTGTTAATATTTTAATACTGTGTTTATTTTATGTGTTAATCTGGCTTGTCCTGAATAAGACTTGAATTTGGATTTATTGGTTGTGTGCTTGTAGAAGCGCTGATTTTGAAACGACAGTGTTTACATCAAAATGGCAGATGTAGTCTGAGAAAGCCCATCAGATGTCACCTTCCTTTAAAACTGTGTGTCTATCATTCAAAGAGGGGAACTTTGAACCTATCCAGGTAGCATTTCTTCAGTCATTTCTGTTGAATCCTTACACCGGTATGTTTTAATGAGCCAGTCTAGCAGGGTTACTATGAATCCACACAGTTTGGGACTGATGACACTAAAGAAACCCTGTTCTAAGGGGACGCCTCACCTTGGTTCCAGTGTAAATCTGCCCTGACCATGGTCAACATTCAGTGAACGGGACAGACAGGGAGGGGAGGAACGAGCACTGCGAATGAATGTAATGCAACGTGCCATTTCTAACCTCAAATCGCAGCAGAAACTACAACAACAACAAACCCTCAGATTCATCCTGAGAGGTTTTTGCTAGCAGTCTGAAAACTAAAGGTGGATTTGTTCTTTCAATGCCATGTGAAACAGGGGGCACTATGTGAGCTGGTCTGGCATTTGTAATGTAGATTATTTGTCACTTGTCTTTCTTTCTGGTTAAATAGTAATTACTCTTCTGGAGCACAATAAATGATTTTAATATGCTGATATGTTTTTTTTTTCTTGGGTTTTCATTTATTATTTTCTGTCTCTGTCTGTTCTTGCGGAGTTGTCCAGCTGGACAGGTTAAGCAAATATCAACTCTCACTCACAAGGAATCACTCCTACAACTTATTTGAGCTTTGATCATATTATTTTCCTCTTTCATCTGTAGCATGCACATTCAAGGTTTCATAAAGGTTATTTAATGCCACTTGATTTCACAATAATACCAGCATCATAGACCAAAATAAAACCAGAGCACCAGGCACACTTATTATTTACCCCTGTTATAATGCTCACTTGAAAGCAACCAGACTCTTGACGCAAACTATCTAGCAGATCAACATAAAACACATAATTCAAACTCAGCAAAAAAAAAAAAAAAGATCCTCACCAAAACTGCCCAATTTTACTTTCAACTAAAAGTGCAAAATGAATCCTTTATGAACCAAGTTAGCAGTGATAATATTCTTGAGCTTTGTTCAGCATTGAGCAGAGAGGATTTGGTGGACAGAGGAACAGTTCTGTGGCTGTTAGTGGACAGCTGCTGAAGAAGCTCTGGAGAAGTCAGGAGCAGAGCTGGAGCTTCTGGAGAAATTAATACACAAAGTCACACTGGATTTTGCTCAGAACTTTGGAGCTGTTTGCTGGCAGGAAAAGAGCCAGAGTTTTTTTTCTCTCTCTTTTTTTTCTCTTTTCTTTTTTTTTTTTTACTTTTTGGATTAAAAAGTGAGTTCAATTTCACTTTGACTTCCCAACCTGTCTACAGCAGCAATCTACAAAGGTGCCAACCTGAATGTCGGGTGTTATAATGTAATTAGTCTTTCATCCATGTTGCCTGCTGACTGAAGGGAAAATCTGCTCTACCTCATGAATGAACAGAGAGGAGAAAGGGAGAAGAAAAAATTTGAAGGAAAATAAAAGAAAGTCCTTGATCAAAGGCTGATCTCTGGTAGATGTTAGCTTTAGTCAGAGACTGACCTGAACACAAACTCACACTCACTGTTTGCTAACTAGCAACTAAATGTGAGGTGAGACAAATGCATTATTGTGGCCAGATTGGCCACATGAACAAAGCACAGGGAGGCTTGGGTTACGACACACCTATGGGGCCGTTTCTTTATTCTCTGCTCAGGCCATTACTCCAATATATTCTTATTTATAAATAGTGAAACTCTGTTACATATATGACCAAATATTGTATATAGAGCCTGTGATGGAGGAATGTTGAGGTCAGGAGACAAGAGATGTCTTACACACAAGCATGGATTTAATTTGCTTGATACATCAAGGAGACAAGCAGCACCAACTTCAACCAGTGATCAAGAGTAATATCATCACCAGTATGAGTCTGATATTTAAGCCTCAGATTCCTCACTTAGCACCAAGCCAAAGGGAAACAAACAAACAAAAAAACACCATCCAGAACCTTCCAGAAGACAAAAAAAGCCTGTCAACATTTGAACTCAAAAAATACTATCCCCCATACTTACAGGGAAACAAATGGATAGCAGGTAAACATTTATCTCTTTGCAACTTACAGAACATGCTAATGAGAGACAAAAAATGTTTGCATCTTTATAATTCTTCCATTATTTTTACAATGTTCATATTTTTTTCATTTTTTTTTCTCTCTCAGAGGACTGGTTTGTGGCATATGCTGCACTTTTTTTAGAGCAGCATACGCTCCATCCATCTAGCTGTATGTTAGCACCGTATAGCCCATGGCTTCTTCGAATAATGAAAAATGATTTCTCTGTGATATAAGAAAAGTTGCGTATTGATTTCTACACCCATACAGAGCCTGACAAAACTGTACAGCCCTCATTGGGGATTTATTTGTCTTCAGATTGTACAGTGGCACTGAGAGCTCAATGGAGAAAACAGAAAACACATGCAAGTAGACATAACAAAGGCAAATGTGGAGAAGATTTATTTTACATTTGTGCTTCATAAAAAAAGACTGAAATGCTGCAGTTGCACAATACAGAAATGAACAAAACAGAGTTGCAAAATAGCAGGATGAGAATTAGCTAAAAATGTTCATGTCAGCATTGTGATTGCATGATTCAAATGAGACTAACACCAAGTTAGTGATAAGCAAAAGGTGAGGGCATCATACATGCGGATCACCTGCAAGTATTCTCTGGAAACTTCTGTTGTTTTGCTGTTGTGCTACTAACAGCATTTCAGATTTTTTTTTTTTTAATGTTTCTAGTTTGCAGTTTGCAGTTGGGATTAAAACTTTCACAGTCCTCATCTTATTGATCCAATTGGCTCATAAAATCTTCAAGGTAATCATTTAGGAAAATCCTTTTTTTTTAATGGATGTGAAACATTCTGAATTTAACACTCCAAACACTCCAAATGCAGGGTGATTTTTCAGCTAATAATCAGCAAAATTTGTCAGCCAGACTGGTCAATAAATGCAAAATGTAATGAAATTTAAAAAAAAAACCTCCTTAAAAGCTTAAACTTCTTTCTAAAATAATAATAATAAAAAAAATCTTCTTCTTCTTTTTTTTTTGCTTCTTTTGCTAATTTTGAAATACGTATGCTTATTTCCATAATCAAACATTTGATGTAACAGTGACATTTTCACAAATTCACTAAACTAGAGGGCTCTTTGTGCAGCATGTTACAGCATTAGTTTTCTGACAACTTTTTATCCCCAGGCAACGTTACAAACATCCCTAACTGCATGGATATTACATTAAATTGAATCAAAACAGAAATGGAATCAAATCGTGACCTTTAGATCATTTTTTTTATATATATTTGGATTTTATTCAGAGTTTTTGGCTGTGCCTGCAATAAACAATAAATGTGGTTTTGGCTGAGACCAGAATGTGAAAGTGTATCACAAAAAAAAAACAAAAAACATACAAAATAAGGGTGAATAACTTACATCACCAGAGATAGATTAGTTAGCCTTGTTTAAAGGTGTGTTCAGACCAAAAGAATGTGATGTGATTGCAAAAAGGATGCCAGTGTTGGGTTTTTAAAGTTGGCTCATATCTGGTTCATCACTTCATTGCTCGCATTGCTTCATCCGCACAATTATACAAGCCTGCCCAGTTTCAAACTCCATTTCCAGCACTTTCGGATGTCATTCTTTCTCTAATCAACTTAGCTGAGCTGCCACTGTTGCTGCACTGTATTTGCTCTGAAAGTCCGAGGAATGTTGGAAAACCAAAGACCATCATGTCTCAGAGCATGACATCCTCCAGAGGCACACACAGCTGGGGGAATTTTATCATCTCCTCCAGGAACCTTATCTGGATGATGGCCGATTCCAGGGCTTTTTCAGGTTAACTGAGGCTCAGTTTGATGACCTTTTAGCTCAGGATCTCCTGCCAGGACACCAACTACAGACGCTCCATCTCAGCTGAGGAGCCTCTGTTCATCTCTCTCTGGTGAGTCTTAGTTTCATAATTGCTCAGTCAAAATTAACGAGTAGCCAATTGGATTATAGCCCAAAAAATTGGTGCCTGATCTGAAATACTATAATGTATGAACCCTCAATTTGCTGTGGTATCATTGCAGTTAATGCATCTTTAAAAAAAAAAAAGAAAGATTAAATAAGGAGACTACATTACAATAGGATTCGTTAAAAACCTGGATTTACGGCTACAACATGTTTTAACATGTTTTATGTTCATTTTATATCAGTTTTTATGTGCAGTATTCAATGACGGAGTGTCTTTGCTGTAAAACATAGAACAGCATTTTTTTGTATGAGAGGTGATAAAACAAACAACAAGAAAAGGCTATTGTTAATACAGTAGCCTGTAATGTTTGACTATGTTTTCATCTCCTTGATCCGTTAATTGCAGGGAAGGCACAGAAAATATGGGTTAATAAAAGAGAAGGAGAATGAAGTGTTTCACACTGCCATTGTTGCCTTGCAGCAGAGGTTTTTGGAATTCTTTTTGTACGGAGTTTGCACATTCTCCCCATCTCTGTGTGCTCTCCCGTCCGTCCAGGGTCAAAAGAAATGCAGAGTGACCTTAGGTGTGATTGTGAGCATGGATGGTTCTTTGTATGTGTGTGCGAGCCTGATCAAACTGTCCAGTGTGTATCATGTGCTGCTGACTGCTGCTGTAAAAAAAACAACCAATCGGAGCTATTTCGGAAGGATTAAAACTTTTCCAGTGTTAGAACATTTAGTATAAAAAGATTTAATGTGATCAGCAGAGCTGTGCCGGTGGTTGTAAGTAACCCTAGAGAAGTAACAGCTCTTAAAAGTTTAAACTTTTCCTTGCAACCACAAATCACAACACTGAAATATTTCATCACACACTAAAAGGTGAGATCAGCAGGTGCACAAATGAACCTGAAATGTATTTTGTCTCATGATCAGAAATTTTGTCAAGTTTCCTTTATTCTACTCAGTTTTCTGCTTTATAAAAAAACTTCAGCAGAAAAGAATAAAATGTTTTTTTTGCCTTTGCTTTAGATTTTCTATTATTTTATTCACACATGTTGCTTCCTTAGTACCAATATGGATTTTGAATCATTCAGCATTGCCTAATGATTTACTGAATTCCAGCATGTCATGGTTTCAGAT
>JAPZDZ010000021.1:2068573-2078657 GCA_029783805.1 Acanthurus tennentii
CAGTGAGGGTTAGACTCCACCAGGGCTGCCCTTTGTCACTGATTCTGTTCATAATTTTTATGGACAAAATTTCTAGGCGCAGCCAGGGCGTTGAGGGGATCCAGTTTGGTGACCCCAGGATTGGGTCACTGCCTTTGTGGATGATGTGGTCCTGTTGGCTTCATCAGGCCAAGACTTCAACTCTCACCGAGCCGAGTGTGAAACAGTCGGGATGAGAATCAGCACCTCTAAATCCAAGTCCATGGTTCTCAGACGGAAAAGGGTGGAGTGCCCTCTCCCGGTCTGGGATGAGATCCTTCCCCAAGTGGAGGAGTTCAAGTACCTCGGGGTCTTGTTCACGAGTGAGGGAAGGATGGAGCGGGAGACTGACAGGCGGATTGGTGCAGTGTCTGCAGTAATGCGGACTCTGCACAGATCCACTGTGGTGAAGAGGGAGCTCAGCTGAGCTGAAAGGCAAAGCTCTCCGTTTACTGGTAGATCTTCGTTCCTACCCTCATCTATGATCATGAGCTTTGGGAAATGACCAAAAGAACAAGATCGCAGGTACAAGCGGCCGAAATGAGCTTCCTCCGTAGAGAGGCTAGGCTTTCCCTTAGAGATAGGGTGAGAAGCTCAGTCATCCAGGAGGGGCTCGGAGTAGAGCCGCTGCTCCTCCAGGTTGAAAAGAGCCAGATGAGGTGACTCAGGCATCTAATTAGGATGCCTCCCAGATGCCAACCTGGTGAGGTGTTCAGGGCACATCCCACCGGTAGGAGACCCCGGGGCAGACCCAGAACATGCTGGAGAGACTATGTCTCTCGGCTGGCCTGGGAACGTCTCTGGATCCCCAAGAAAGAGCTGGATGAAGTAGCCAGGTTGAGGGAAGTCTGGGCTTCCCTGCTTAGGCTGCTGCCCCCTTGACCCGACCCCAGATAAGCGGCAGAAGATGGATGGATGGATGGTGAACGGACACCTGTTGTCAAGGGGTATGTTTGAACTTTCTTCTCCTCCCTGCACACCTCGTGTTCACTGGCTGTTTATCTGACAGTAAGATAAAAATTCAGCCTCGCATTAAAGGGCCGCATTTTCCTTATGGCACTGCTAATGGCCTTGGTTGGTCAGAGTCACTTTACTGAGAGTCTACAGACCTGAAGTCTGTTAAGTTGTGTTGCGTTCAGAGTTCTGCGCAGTTTTTAATTATTTAATTCAAGATATATGTTCATAAGGTTTTGTTGTTATGCATCTCACCCAAGGCATATCATAGTTCTGGTACCAATCTGACATATATGTCCACACTTTACTGTTATGTCTGTTGCTGATAATCAGTTGCGCCTAGCCACATGGAATGTGAATGATCTGGGGAACCCCACAAAGAGAAATAAGATACTTCACAGTTTGAAACTAGTCAGATATGATATTGTTTCCTATAGGAGTGCTGCCTGTCTCTTAAAGATGCAAATAAACTATGTAAGGATGAGTGGGGAAGGTATTTTGTAGTGCTGGCACAAGTCAAAGTAGAGGTGTCATTACTCTAGTAAATAAACAGTTACAATTTAGATGTTTAAAAGAAATTAAGTATGAAGAGGGAAGGATGCTTCTTATCCTGGCTGATGTACAGGGAAGAACATTAATATTAGCAAACACCTATGCTCCAAACAATGATGATCCTGTGTTTTTCACCAGTTTGGAGTGTAAAGTGACTGATATGAGCAGCCACCCAGTTATATGGGCAGGGGACATGAACATGGTAATGGACACAGTCCTAGACAGGAGTAGACCTAGCAAAGCTAAACCACCTAAGTCGCTGACAGTAGTTACAAAATTGTGCTCTGCCCTGGGTCTCATAGATGTATGGTGTCTATTCATCCCTGCAGGAAGGGACTATACATTTATCTCAGCGATGCGCAGCATGTTCGGAAGGATTTTTAAAAAAAATTTATTTCTAAAGAAATGCTTCCATTCACAGTGTTATGCACTATTGGGAACATATTAGTATCAAAACATGCTATGGTGTCTCTTAATTTGGTTCCTGCTGATAATGTAAAAACATCTACTAGATGGAGATTCAACTCCTTCCTCCTGCAAGATGATACCTTCAAAGCAATGTTAAAAACTCAAATTGATCTTTTTATTAAAACAAATGTCCCCTCCTCTCCATCAGCAGATACAACCTGGGAAGCATTTAAAGCATTTATAAGGGGTTTTCATCTGATAAGAAAAAGCAGAATATGAGAAGGCTAGGAGCTTTGGAAAAAAAAGGGGAAGAGGCTGAGCAACAATTGAAACAGGACTTCTCCCCACATAATCTGAGAGCGCTTACAAAGCTGAAATATGAGTACAATCACATACTTTCACAGAAGATCGAAATTTAGACTTTTCAGAGTCAGTATTTTGAATCTGGGGACAAGGCAGGGAAGCTACTAGCCCGTTGTATTAAGCAACAAGAGTCCATGGCCACAATAACTGCTGTTCAGTCTGAGGAAGGGGCTCTCATGACAAAGTCAGCTGATATAAATGAAACATTTAAAAAATTCTACATAAAACTGTATACACTATCATCACTCAGTATACAAAATGAATTTATCAAATTTTTGGAGTGGCTGGATCTCCCTATACAAAGTTTGGATCAAAGAGATAGATTAGATGCCCCAATTACAGCCAGTGAAATACTGCAGTCATTAGGACTTTGAAGGTAGGCAAAGCACCAGGATCTGATGGTCTCATGGCTGAAAATTTTAAAATGCTTTCCAGAGGAGGTTACTCCACTACTGCTACAAATGTATAATGAAGCTCTCAGCCTGGGAACACTGCCCCCGCCTTAAGCCAGGCCCTGATAACCTTATACTGAAAAAAGGCAAGGAACCTACCGGCTGTAGAGCCTATCGACCAATCTCTCTGATATCACTCAATATCAAAATACTCTCCAAAATCCTCGCAATCGCCTTAACAGAGTCATATCCAACCTAATAAACCCTGACCAGGTAGGATTTATTTGCAATAGATTTGCCTCTGACAATATCCGACATCTGATGTGATGTGGTCAGTCAGGTACAATAACTTACCAATAGCAGCTGTTTCCCTCAGTGCAGATAAAGCATTTGACTGTGTAGAATGGTGCAATTTTTTTCAGATCCTGGAGACTTTTGGCTTTGGACAAACATTTATGAAATGGGTGAAACTATTATATAATGCACCTCAGGCAGCGATTCAAACTAAATGGGGTGACCTGCTTTTATTTCAGGCTTGGCCGTGGGACCCAGCAAAGTTTAATGCTTTCTCTTCTGCTATTTGCCTAGCAATAGAACCCCTCGCCGCAGCAATTCGCAAGGACTCTGATATACCTGGTGTTGTGATTGGAGTTTCCGTTTTCACAAACTTTTGCTTTATGCTGATGATATTTTGCTCTTTGTCACAACTGGGCAAAGTCGGAGGCCCTCTCCCTGACCTCATACTATTATTTCAAACAGGCTCATTCCAGTTGCCTTTCAAGGGAATTACATACTTGTGGTGATGGCACTTCACAAGTGAGCACATAGACATTACAATATGGACACTATTTGAATGTTTAAGGATTATGATTCCTCATGCGACAGTGGTACAGTGGAAATTGGACAAACCTTTGTGCTGAAGTTCTTATTTCAGTCACACTAACACTGCCTTGGGCCCCCTGTTTTGTTTTGTTGTATTTTTTGTTTTTCTGTTGGGTCATTGTGCCCACTGCTCTTTGTTTGTTTATGGTTGAAGGTGGTTTGTTTTTGTGTTGTAAAAACCAAAAATATAATAAAAACTCAAGTTGTAAAAAAAAAAGATTAGGATGGACCACTGCTCTAAGGACAATTATTAGATATTGAACCTGGATGCAAGCACCAAAGGGGGGCTGAAATAGTAAATGGAGAAGCAGAGTGGCATGTGAAAACTTAGTAAATATGACACTTGCTGCAGCATTCTGAATAAGCTGCATGAGTCTGAGCAGGGGCTCCTGCAAGGATGGAGTCTCACAAGTTCAGGCTGGACAGGGCAAGAGCCAGATGTGTTTGATGGGAAGAAAGGATAGCTGAAGTGAAAGTCGTGGAACTCTCACTCTTTTCACGCCACCTCTATGTTTGCATTTCACCTGACAGTGTACTCTAAAAAGAGTGCAGAGCCTCGGATGCCTTATCCATTAGTGGTTGTGAGGATGGTCAAGTGGTTCATTGTTTGACCTTCAGCAGATAGGTCTTCGAATATGAGGACAGGTTTTAAAACTCTAGTACCTTGTACTAGCAGTGTGCTTTCTCATACAAAGTCCTTCAATTTGTACAGTCCCACCATTGCTGTGCTCAAGCTTAGTTGCAAGTTGAGGGAGATGGGGGGTGCTCATGGTTCCTGATGGAGGACCAAATCCTCTGTGCAGACTGGCACTGTATAACTCCACACAAGCTGGAGGATTCTGCAAACATGAAGAACCAATTAGAAAAGAGAAGCTAGCCACCACACAAAAAACATCCAACTTTTAGGAGTTCCTATTAGATATCACTTTAATGGCTTATTAAATGCACCCCGTTGAGTTTCCTTGTAAATAAGAAAAACAGGTTAAATGCACCAAATCCTCTGACATAACTTTATAAAAATGGATTTGCAATGGAATAACATAAAACTAATGTGTACACAAAGGAGTCATTATTAAAGTTTTGAACTGGTGTCTTTGAGTGCCATTTGCTCATTATTCTTATAAAAACATCTTAACACCAATCTGTGTAGACTCTCTGCTGCCCTCTGTGCACCTCAACTTTCCCAAAGTGATGAATACACAACAAATTTAGCAACTCAACTGTAGCATAAATTGACCAGTTTCTGAAAATTTTGTAAACAATTACCAAATATTTGTACAGCTGCCAACAGTGTAACATCCAGGCAGCACTTTATTATGACAGAAAGAAACAAAAAGTTCCAGGCTACATAAACTTCCTGTAAATGCAAAAATAGCAGCTCTCTAACGCAACTCAGTATATTACTAATTTGAGAGGTGGTTCTCAAATTAGTAATAGATGTTATGTTAACCACATAGTTATTCTGGGCAAATAAATCGAAGGCAACTGGACTCAGTAATATGTCTGTGAAGACATTTTGCATCTTATCTAAGGGGCTTCATCAGTTCAAGCTCATCAGACTAGGCTAGGCCTGTCTGACTGGCTGGTGGAGATCCCTGGATTTATCCTCTGTGGAGGTGTTCCATAGGACAATGGTGTCTAATGATGGTAAGTGCTCATAGGTGTGGCTCAGGTAGTGCTCCATTCTGTTATAGCGACAGTCGATCGGAGCCATTAGAGTCAGAGTGGTTGGTGACACCTGAGGCCAGTCCTGGACTACAGTCGTTGGGGTCGTTAGGGTCCTCCAGAGCTATTTGTGAGTGACCATTGTTCTTAGATGCTGAGTTGTTAAATCTCCTGGGTAAGGATGAAAGGACAGCATTGTAAATGGGAGAAAGATGATGTCTCAGACCTCCTCCTCAGCTGAGGGACAGTTTTTCCGTTTTTACATAGATGGCTTCCTTTACTCCTGTGCCGTCTCCTTTAGCTTTTACACCTAAAGGAGACGGCACACTCCTTTAAGGACAGCAATGTACATATTTTGGACGGGGAAGATAGATGGTTTGAGACAGTTTCACTATACTACTATATTTCGCAATGGTTTCACTTTTGCACCTAACAAAAAACTGAACTGTATCAGTTCTTTTAACTAAAAATGCAAGTTATATCCCTTGTGGCCAGACATATAAAACTTAACGATCAATCACCATATGTATGCATACAAAAAGACAGATATATGCCTGCTCTTTCTAGAAGAGATTCCAATAAATTATCTAAGAAGACCAATTACCTTTTAAAAAGCAGAGACTAGAGGTAGTTTACCATTTTTATGCTTTGTGTGTGTGTTTTTTTTTTGGGGGGGGGCATTACAAAATGTGTTG
Source organism: Acanthurus tennentii (assembly GCA_029783805.1). NCBI lineage: Eukaryota > Metazoa > Chordata > Actinopteri > Acanthuriformes > Acanthuridae > Acanthurus > Acanthurus tennentii. The sequence goes on from JAPZDZ010000021.1 coordinate 2,074,503, forward strand.
TTGTTCCCTCTGATAAATGTGTATGAAAGAGAAAAATGTAAAAAGTGTACAACCCCCACCTGCAAAAGCATGGATTTTTTCTCAGGCTGCTGCCTGTCTCTGTCTGTCTCAGTGATCAAGCCAAATAGCCAATCGTGCTCGTCACGGCCCCATGCTCACAGGACCGCATTTGGGCACATGGAGACAAAATGCTGCTTGCAAGGAGATTTTTCTGCTCACAGAAATCCCTGTTCTGTGCACTTGTATCACTTGCACTTGTATTCTGTGCATGAGCCAGGTTTTTATGTTCCCTGGGTTTGACACAAAATCAGTCCAATACTTTTAATCAGCTATGTAAAACCACACATTATCTCAATAATTGTGGAACTGACACTGCGATTTTCATTTCAGCAGTTGGCCAGAAAAGGATGCAAAAAGGTCCATAGATATTAATACTTGTGCTGGCCCAACTGCTCATTTGATCTGCAAAAAAAAAAAAGAAGAACAAAAGTAAAATATATCTGATTGTGTTGTATAAGTGAGGTTCTCCAACTGCATCAAACAGAGGTATTTATGTTATGTTATGTTATTATGTTTGGAGTACCCATACCACTCAATCCCTGTATATATGTAAAGAGCTGGGTTGCATTTCACCTCACAATCATTTCATTACAGATCACTGCTGATATAATTACTATTATTATTAGTTTTACTTTTAACCTGCTTTCCAGGGGAAAAGCACCCTGAAGATCAGAAACAAAAGAATTTTTTTACTAATAGTTACCATATATTCGAAGAAAAAATGACATAAATGTCTTAATTGATCTAATTTGAGGCAGTGTGAAGCTAAACCTTTATGATGGGGCTTTTCAGAGCATTTTTTTTCTCACATTCATAGCTCTTTTAACTAAGTGAGTCAGAACAGCAGGGCAGCATATCCAAGTGCCAAATCATCACTTTTGTGAGTTTTCAACCATTCCTGATCTACGTTGTTTGAACAGGCAAACCCTTGTTCTTTGATTTTGTTTATGATGATTTTAAAATTTCAAGTTAAGATTCATTAAATCCTTATTGAACTGCACATGCTGGTACACTGAGATGCAGTTGGTAGTTTCTCTTGTGCTACAAATGACCAAACTACACAGGGAACCATGTTTATGTAAAAATAAGAACTATTTTCTTTACATTCAAGTGCAGGGGAGTCGTCTTGCAGCTTGAGGATAAAAGCCATCCTTGGGTTACACAGAATTGGGTATTTGTTTGTAGACAGTAGATAAATGTTTTTTTGTTTGTTTGTGTGTTTGTTTTATTTAAAGAGATAATAGAGTATTTTTATTCCAGAGTCTGGATTCTCCCTTTTGCATTAAACCTTTATTCCACAGTCTACAGAGTTACAAAATGTAGCTTCCATTGTAGCTTTGTTATTTGAAGAGGGCTGCATCCAAAGAGACAAGAAGATGATTCAAACCCTCTGTTTCATTTAATGCAGGGCTGACCACCGTCACACTCCCTCAGTTTGCCACTCAAAAGGAGCAAGCCACTGTCACCAACACCTCCCTTCTCCAGCAAATTAAACTAATGTGAGTCACTACAACTGATTAACTGATTTTGTAGTGTTAATTAAAGCTCTGTTCCGTATTGACAGCAGTTGTGCAGGTCAATAATAGGTTAACACAGGGAAATCTGAAATGCCTGTTTCACATGAACAGTACAGTATTATTGATGGAATGAATGATGAAATTGACACTGACAGAGAAATTTAAAAATGAATGTTTTACCCAATATTTTCAATCGAGGCTCTCCTCGAGTCATTAGTCAAATGGGGTTTCTGCAGACATGTAGATTGACATTGACCAGAGGAAGTGTTCACTCAGAACTGACAGTTATAAATGAAAGCTTGCTGAAGCACAGTGTTTTTCAGCTCCCGGTAGTTTTATAAAGGGGATCTGCTTTTATTTATGCTCAGACATTATAAAGATTAAAAATGGGATGAAGAGGGTGCTTAAAAATCTAAACCGTCACCTCCATAATCTCCAGCTCAGTAGGCTCCGCCAGAGTGAGAGAATAAAAATTACAGCCTGTCAGGCATCAATGACATAGAAAAATGGGAAAATAGTGGACTTCTACCATCTTTTCCTTTTAGATGCCCACAAAAAAAACTTACTTTTTGGTCCATTTAACACAAGGTCACTCCCCTTTAGCTAAGTTTGCTGGAAAATTGAACCTACATTTTCATAGCTGAGGAGTAGCACGATAATTTAGGTGAAAGCTTAATTGAGCTGAGATTTTTTTTTTATAAAGTAAGCAGAGTGAAGGCAGGTGTGCAAGCCCCAGAGCTGTACGGGGAATAATATTCCTCTATCAATGTTTCAGTTTTGTGAGCATGATTTTTAATTCGTACTACTGCTGGAAAAAAAAAAAATCTGCAGTTAAAATCTTATTGTACCACATAACTGTTGCACATTGTCTTAGCATTTAGGTTTTACAAGTCTTAATAAAAATGTAAACTACAGACACTAAGATATAGTAAAAATAGTCCAACAACACGACTCACTGAGAGCACTTTACATCATGAGGTTAAGTCGAACAACGTAATGACAACATAAAATGAACTGAAGTGTGAGGAAGATTATCTAAAAAAAATAGTAATATATCTTTATAATGCAGCAGCCAAATAGTTTTTTCAGTCAAACCTGGTTTCTGGTAAAATAAACATTGCTAGATTTTTCCGGTCTTCACTAGTTTGAGGAAATAAAATTACAGAGTAATAAGAAAAATATGTTTAATAGCTGCATGAAATAGTTTGTTCAAACAGCATTTTTTTTCTGATGTGTATGTGGGCTCCTTAGGACTTTTACAGGGGGCCGATACACTTTAACATAGGTGTATTCCATACTCAGGACAAGTGATAGTGGATTTACAGGGTGATAAAAATACAGCAAAGTTGAAAAATGATATTTAAGAAGTTAAAAATTACATGTTAGCAATACAAGAGAACAGCGTTTCGGAGTAATTTAGCACAGACCTTATGGATTACACTGAATGATAAGAATTTTTGATCATAAAAGGTTCCTAAAAAAAGTTTCAGAAGGGTTTTACCACTTACAAATGTTTTAATGTTGTAGCTTGATTTTATTTGAAATTTCAAAGTTAATCTGTATTTGGAAAACTGGGATATTGCACTGTTTTTAGGCATCATAATGGTGGTAATAGTACACTTAAAATTACATAGTTCTTAAATTCTAAACCAGCAAAATAACTTATCTGGTAACATCTGCTAAATAGTAGAGAATGACTGTTTGTAAGTCTCATGAAGCGATAAAAGGCCAGACTTTTAGATGTAATTAAAATGGAACCTGCATGTAGAAGTCAGTTTCCCCTTAGCTGCTAAGCTAATGCTTAAATAGACTGTCGACTGGACTGCTGCTCAGCTCAAAGTGCTGTGGAGAAACCCATCAAGGTGATGAGCTTGAAATATTGATATGATATGCTTGAAAGTAGGCTGTTAATATGGGTATTCTACCTTTTAACCCTTGTTAGCATTAGCCGTTGGACATTACTTGCGTAGCTAACATTAGCTAAACACACAAATCATTTTCAGCCTCCTTCGGTCTTTGTCTTCCATCGACTGACTGCCTGACTATTCTCTTGGTGCAGCAGGCAGATTTGTGATACCTACATTTTTATCAGCCAACAATTTAATTTTGTATTTTGACCAACACGACAGAAATAATTGAACTAACGTTAGCTGATGACAAAAGCTGAAAACATATAATGTTTAGCCTGCTGTCAGCATCAAAGCTCTTAATTTTATAAAGACAATAGGACACAAAAGTGACATTATTTTTAGGTTCATCAGAAAAACATCTTGATCGAACATTGAATCTGTTGTCTTCTTTCAAATATTCACAAGTATTGAAAAATGTGAGTATATTGACGTTAGAACAAGGTGCCTGCTCAAATAATCAAATAATCCATGCATCTTTTTCACATACTGTAAACTGGTTTCTGGGAAAATATATTTTTGTTTTGACCAAACTCTTGAAAATATTACATACCCAGCATGCAGCTGGCGGTTTGTTTATGCCACTAGAGGTTTGTTTATGAGCACTAGTCTTTATGTATATGTATTTAAATTAAAAGGGCAAAACATGTCAACACCCCCCCCCCCCCAAA
>JAPZDZ010000021.1:2090667-2106792 GCA_029783805.1 Acanthurus tennentii
AAGATAACAACATTCAAACACTTAAAGTGAGCTGAATTATCAAATCGCTTTTTGAGTCGGAGTGTTTTATTCATTTTGAATCTGAATGATTCACTTACTTTCATTCTCAGCCTATTACATGGACTGTCACTTTCCTTTGTACACAGTTCCCAATTTAGGCCTCTAATTTGCTTATTCAAACATTTCTGGAACAGTGACACAAATTCTAATCAAGTGTACTCTAATTCACATGAGTACAAGAATATTGTCTGTATAAGACAATCTTATATACAAACTATGGAGTGAAAGGAGAAAAGGCTTGTTTTTAAAAGCAAGAAGTAACATCATTACCCAGAAGGACATGTGAAACCTGAATAAAAAAGGGCTGTATTTTCAGAATCTCTTTTAACATTCCATCTTATTTGGCTGATGTAATGTTTTGGGAAGTTTAGCCCACTCTCTGGCTGCAGCTACAGCAAAAAACACCTATTCACCTATCAGACTTAACCTGAAACTTAAAACCCCCCCGAGGCCCCTGATTAATGGACCCATTTGACCTAATAGCTCTGTGCAGAGACAGACTTAGAACAAACCCATATAGTGTTTTATGTACCTGGATTCGAGATGGTATTTTCTTTCCTTGAGGAAACAGTTTCATTGTGTTGCACAACACTACTTTGACACAAAAGGGCAAATAGACTGTTTTTGGTGTCAGCCTGAAGCGACAGCTCCCATCTCTACAATCAACAGGCTTATCAAATGTATAATCTTCACAGTGTAGTTCATAACAACAGCTCAGAAATATATGAAAGCTCTCAGTATTGGTGGTAAATCTGTCTGAGATATAGGCAATAGATAGAGAATGTGTAACATTTACACATTTTTTATTTTAAATTTATTCATTTATTATCACTATGATGTGAAATAGTTTCAGAATTGCCAGAACTTTGCAACATCATTTAGTTTATCTTCTATAAATGTTTTGAAATAAATGTGACAGTTAACTTGAAAGCTTTTATTTTCTGGAGGATAGAGAAAAAAATATTCCTCCCAATTACATAGAAATCCAAAGCTGAACCAGCTGTAAAAGTCTGTTTTTCTCATCCTCTGTGTGCACACCTAAGAATGGCATTGGTTGATCCATTCAACATTTCCAGGGCTGATGATATTTTCACATCTGGCAAGACCAGCAGTGAAAATGTTTGTATTGATATTCATAGTACCTCTATGATGACAGCTATTCATTCACCTTGTATTTGATTTGTTCAGTGGTTTAATCATTGTTAATTCATTTGCAATTCAGTAACAGCAAGAGGAAAAAATAACAATAAAAGGGTTTGTTGTCTCACACTTTTACCCCACTTGCTGTCTTTCTATTGAAGTTATTTCTATTGATTTTGTAGCATTTGGGGATCCCAAATGCACTTTACTTAAATCAGTTTAAATGCCAAAGACCAAGCAAGTCCAGGGGGAGTTTTGCACTGCCGTCACAAGGATTATTTGATGTTAGGAGGAGATCCTCACAATTACCTGGATTATGCTCCAGGTTTATTTGGTAAACTGATCAATATGTTGATTGGAAACCTAGGACAACTTCAAAAATGTTACATTAACTAATACATATGAATTAATAAATGAGGTAAATATGATATATTTGATCACATTTTATCAGACAATATGATGAAATTCTGAATTTACAAAGTTCAAAACCTTAACTGTCTGATTTCATTACCAGGATAACTGAAATGGTGAAGAAAGCATTTTTGTCACCATGTATGACAAGCTACAACATCCATGCAGTAATCTCCCTCACAAAAAGGTTAGCTTTGCATTATAATTGCCATTGACATTTTCCATTTAAATTACACACCAGGGCAAGTCATGCTTGCTGGATCTGCAGTGTGCAGGCTGACACAAGCCATCAGGGTCCTTAGCCTCATTGCCATCGTCTTAATAGACTGCGCTTGCATGCGTAACAGATTTATGCTTAAATATCTCAGGGTGATTTGATCAAAATAGACTGTTTAAAGCTTTTTTATGGTAATTTTTGTTATAATCTTGTGACAGTTTTGCACCTGTCTATGTTAAACTGACATGCTTGCAAAGCTTTCTCAATACTCCCTACACTCCCTGCTCTGTTTCTTTCTATCTTTTTCTATCAATTTCTCACTCTCCTTCGCAGTCTCTTCTCGACCTTATCGCATCCTACAATAACACATAATTCAGCAGCACACCTGCGATCCGTGACAGCTGAGCCCCTGGCCTCATGCAATACTGTCACTCAGGTACCTAACTGCCATTAAACAGCATGACCCGCCGCCCCATTAGGCTTGAGTCAGATGGGAGTGTCAAACTATTCCACCATGCACCACACCGTTTGGCAGTGACGTGCAGATGTGGTCTTGGAGGAAGTGCAAGTGGCTTTTTAGTTTATAGCGACATTAGAGAGGGTGAGAGCCATTCTTTAGACAAGGTAGGCTTGTTCAAAAAATCAAAACAAAACATAGTGTCAGAAAAATAACCCATAAAGAACAGTAAAAAGCTGTTCAGTGCTCCTGTTCCTCATAGGAATACAACCTCATAACATGCCATTTTAGCGTGGTTTCGTAGAGCTTTTATAGAGCTGACAAGGTTGATTTAACAATTTAAAAAAGTAGCTGTTTATTCAATGACCACATTTATCTTTCAGTTAAATATACAATTGTGCCTCATTGGCCTGTTTGTTAGCTGATACTACTGTTAGTGTCATGAAGCTGAAGTGAGATCTCCTTAACTGCACTGCAATTTAGTCCTTGAGATTAAATATGCCTTAAGGGGGGAACTGATAGGTTGGTACAAGGCAATAAAACATGCAAATACTATGAGATACAGTCTAAAATGGCCTTACAGCTCACAGCAATGGATTGCACAGTAAAATGACTGTGAAATAAGAAAACTGGCATATTGTAAGTAGTGTGAAAGACTGATTAACTTTTTAGTACAAAACTCCCCATCCTTTTAATGGAATATTTGCCTTTCATAGTAGTTACAGCAAAGCACAGTCACATTTTATGGATCAAGATGAAACCTTGAAGCGATCATATCTTGTTTTTATTTGTTTTCTTTTCTTTGTGTGTTTTTTATGTTGTTTTTTTCCCTGGCCTTTAGTGTGCCATATAGGTCGTTTAACCTGTCTGTGAATTATCCACTTCATACTGACTGCCACTCTAACAAAATAAGCTCAGCCAGCCATTTTGATATTCCAAACTCATTATCTATGTGTGTGTGGAGCTGTTCGGTATGGTTACTTGCTAGATATACCAACATAGCTAAATGCAAAAATGAACTTTGTGTAATGTTGATTAGCTTCTAGCAACTAGCTTGGTGGCCCCATACATTGATTGTTGCAAAGTTTTAACATTAGTGGTCTGCTGGACAGTGAGTAGGAGACTATTATGAATCAGGATTTCTGTTTAAGAAGCAGTTATTGTGGTGATATTCATATTGGATGTGCAACTAGCTGGAAGTAAATATCATGGAAACAGGGGACTGAAATTGGACAAGTGGCCAAGTTGTGTAATTTCACATCAAGTGAAGCACAGGGCGCTATCAGAAGCTTATTGCATAAAGGAAATGTGTGTTAAGTGGTGACTGATTTGACTGCAACCTCAACAAAATGTTTCATTTCACTATCAGAGTTGATCCATTTGGTTCCCTAACATGTGGAAAGTTTAGAAGGGCTGCGAGACAAAAACCTTTTTAACCTTTTTCAAGTTAGGGTTCAATTGGACGGCAGACCGTTAAGTCAGTGAAAAAACTCTAGTTTACTGGCTTAAAAAACAAAGTGGAAGCTTTTTTTTTTTTTTTTTAAAAAGTTGGTATTAGTAAACTTGGTAGTCAGACTCTGTTGTTAATGAGTGCGTTCTACTGTCTCTAAAAATATCTGTCGCAGTCAGGACTGAGCCCCTTTAAGCTCAAAATGTTTGAAAATTCTGTGAAGGGCGGTGGGATGGAGAGGCTAAGAGGATTGGTAATATGAATTTAGAATGGTCAAACAATTTGGGAATTCATTGTGAAGTACAAGAGCCACAGAATGGGGTTAAGACTAGTGGGCAATGGGAGTTACGTCATTAGCAACCACTGGGTAGCCTGTCGTTGTCGTATTGTGTGCATGTTCTACTGCAGTCTCTGTGGAGTTTAAATTGTTTATACATCTCAGTGTTTTCTGCTTGGATGATGTTTTATTCTCTTATTAAATTGGCCAAATTGTATTACTGACAGCTACATTTGTCACGGTTTCTTTGTCTCATTTAAATAATAAATGACAATTTGTGTTTAATTTTCTAAACGTTGTCCTTTTTTGGTTTTATGTAGTGAGTTAAACATAAGAAGACAGAATGTATAGTCATACTTGATCGTCAGTTAAAAAGCTAAGCTGCAAAATCTGCCATACAAATGCATTTTTGAAATTCAATGCTGGGTTCAATGTATGGCTCAATAGCATGATGTTCAATTAGTGTCATTGAACTGATATTTAAAGCAATTGTAATGTGTCCGTTAAATGTATTTATCAGTTACATTGCCCAAAATTTTAAGAAAACTTGAATGATTTATTTCATTATTTCATCTTTTGGACAGTGAATTAAATTCTGAAAAGAATTTTTTGAAAATAATGTAAGTTGTCCATTTAAATCTCTAAACACAACTCTGCTAGCTGTTGGAAAGTATAAACTTGTATGACACTGGTTCTTTTTGGGACTGGCAGCATTAGTGAGGGAAACCTAAAGGACACTGGAGAGCTCAGTAGTTTAGAGAAGTGGTTAGGATGTATATTGTTTGGCCTAATGTCAAGGTTTGCTCAAACTAGCCCTTACTATAGCGGTTGCTCAGCTCATGTTATTTGTTCACAGTTGTGTTTGTTTACCGTTTATTTTGAATATGTAAATTAGCTCTTTCACATTAATTTTGCCTAATTGTCTTTTCATTGGGTAGTAATTAATATTGATGATGAGATGTCACCCTTTGCAGTCACCTACTTTTTTTGTGGACTTATATTTTAACTAGGTTAATGGAAATACTTCAAGCAGGTACTGAAGCAATACAACTATAATTGTATACATGTGTGAAATAATATTTGAACACCAGCCTCATGGAGAGTCATGCGAACACACAATTTGTCAAGCCATTCTTTTTGAGGGTATTCTACTGAGATCTGGCCAACAGGTCAGACACTTCCAACAGTGTCATATCAGCTGTTAGTGTGTCTCTGCTGAGAAAACCCATGTTCTACAGATACTCACTTGGACTGAAATCTAATGATTTGCTGTCTAGTTCACAGAGGCAGGTTCTAATCATGTCAAGGTTGTTCCTCTTAAAAGGTTTGCAAAGGTGCTGAGCTTATTATCACAACTGCTAAAACAAGCCATGCCAAGTGGACTATTTCAAGGCTGACAATTTTACAAGGCTAGGCAATATCACAAAATTTGGTCACGATTAGAAACCAACACCAGTGCCATAATCACCAAAATCATTGCGTAAGAGGTATTTGGCATGATTTATGAGGTCAGTGCATCAGTAATTGGACTACTTGTAAGGATGTTTTTATTCCGACAGGCTGATTTGCCTAGTTCTAAATTTTATTTGTCAACTGTTAGTTCATTTTGAATTACACCCATGGTTTAACACAGAAGTGCTGTAAATAACAAAATTAATACTGTGTGAATCAGTTAAGCTACTTCTCTTAGATCTAGCTGACAAGGTTGGTTGATCCCCCACTTCCCCTGTCAAAAATGTCCTGGAGTGGGCCAAGAAAAGCTGGGGATAAGGAGCTGAACCTCAAGGTTCTCATGTGTATGACTGTTTAAAGCAGTGCTTCTCAAATAGTGGGGCACGCCCCCCAAAGTGCCAGGGGGGGTGGGTGTGACCCTAGGGAACATGCATGGCGGAACTACCATTTGCTTTTTCATTGCCGTACCAGAATAAGGTGTAATTGCACATCTGCTATGTGGCAGTGGCACTTTCATGCTGCTGTTTCTTGGGTGATCGCTGTTTAGCACGACATTCTCTGCTGTTGCTGCACTGAAGACAAAGTACAGATCCCAGCTAAACATTGAGCAGGAGCTAAGAGTTGCAATATTATGCTCCAAAGCACGCAAAACGTGCTCATTGTAGCCATTAATCCTCACTTCATCATTTTGATTTTAAAAAAAATCAGCACAATTTGTTTTATTCATTTTTGTTTTGTAGGTTAAAGTGTTTTATATGTCGTGCTCCTGAGGTAATGGTGCTGATCAATTTCATTTATTATTTTTTATTAATTTTATTTAAGTTTATTTTTCAGTATCAAATGGCTCAATTAGTTGGTTGAAATTTTTTATAGTTTACATAAGAATTTAATTTTGTTGAATTTAATGCAAATTGATGCACTTTAAATCTTTTCTGATTCAGACTTAAAAACAAGGTTAATAAAGTTACTCTTTGTTGTAAGTGGATCTACATTTCTTTTTTTTCCTTTTTTTTGTTTTTTTAATGTTAATAAGGATACAATGTTATGGTGTACTTGTAACAATTTTATAGACAAATGATACTATTTAAAAGTGTGGCGGAGGGTGGGGGGCACAAAATATTTTGTTGTTCCTGGGGGGGCTTAACAGAAAACAATTGAGAAGCACTGGTTTAAAGGGATGATTGAGAGGCAAATAGTAAAATTTTAGTTTGAGTTCCAAAGTAACAAGCCTAAGAGGGATGTGTTCCCTACTTGTCATACTAAGTGAGTTGGGCAGAGAATGCATACTGTCACTTTTTAGTTTCCCTGTTGCTTACAAGTCCTCTCTCATGTTAGCAGTCATTTGAGGATTTCTGTCATTTCTGCCTTTGTGTACTCTTAAACACTGAGTACCTTTGGCTGCCCCTTTGCATTGAGGAATTTATGGTGGACTTGTGCTGTCCTAAAACTGCAGGTAGAACATAGAAGTTTCAGAATCTACTGTTTTTCTGAAAACAGCTTGTTCGAATGCAGTATCATTTAACAATCCCATCTTGCTTAAGGTCACTTCCGGTGGCCATGGCCACTTCTAGTTGGGATGGAAAACATCTGACAAGGCAGAATTCAAAAAATTACCTCCCTTTCCTAGGCTTAATACATTCCCTTTACTATTAGGGCTTTAAAAACCACTAAAGATATGGCAGTTGGAGCTAAAACTCTGGAGCTGCCTGCACACTGCAAAACTCTAAGGCTTCGTAATCCCTGAGGGATAGACAGGGAGATCATATTGGCTGTTTCGAAAGAGAGAATTAGAAATAATTAGACATGGGAAGCAGAGAGAGAAGAAGAAAGTAATGGGGGGGCAGTCAGATATGTGAAGACCTACAGTAAGAGCTAGTAAAAATGGCATTAAAATGGCTTTGCAGTCTCCTAGCAACCACTGGCATCATCATGAAGATCGACTCTAATGGTTCAGTTATGAAATAAATTTTTCTTGGAAATAAGTCTTGGTACTAATTGGTCTATCATCAGGACTGGAAGGAATATGTCATTATCTGCATTCTGAACAAGGACGCGTCTTTTTGACATAGCTAAAAAAATGAACTATACCTCAAAACACCATGATTACATATAAATATTACATTTGTCACATTTCAATAATCATTTGTAAATGTTGCTATGTGGGTAACAACTATAATTAAAAATACATATATAAAATAAATGATACATGTGAAAGTGTTTTAGTGGTGGTTCAGGAATATTTGAGTTAAAAAAAGAGAGATAATCTGCAATGTACAACACACTGGAGTAGTAACTAACTTCAGAGTAAATTTGTTTGCATAACCCACGACATTTAATAAGACACCAAATGTTTGTGATTCAAATTTTTCTTCCTTTTTTTCTTACATCCATGGTTTATTGAGACATGTTGTATAAATCATGCTCATTAAAATAAGTTTTCCTACATAGGGCAAAAACACTAGTCATAACTGAAATCATTACTGTAATGCCTCGGTTACGTCTATCAGTGTAGAATCCACCTGGCAGACTGTTATATCCAGTTTAATAGCTCTTTGACTTTCACATGATTGCATTTCAAATTAGTCATGGACCACTCTGCTTTAGACGGACATATTTTAGTATCTAAGCTCATAATAAACCTTTGCTCATCCATTTTTGGCAGCTGTAGTATTAATACATTCTAACTTTCTTGCCCTGACACTGTTGAATTTATCTGCTCATTTGTAAAAGTAGCTCTTGAAGCTCATTAGAATGATGTGTTTGTGTGTTTTTTTTGTTCGTATTTTTTTGTAAAAAAAAGTAAATCAAACCATAAATGATCTTATTGATGATCAAATCTGATAAATGTGCACCTCCTCAGGAATATATTTGATCTCTGATCATTTTAAATAACAGCTCTCTCTTTCTCATGTTATAACCCTCACATCTTTTAAATACTTAATAAATGTTCAGTTAATTAAGTTGAAAAAACATGAACCCCTCAGCACTGCCCAGTTCATAATGACACACATTTCTGTTAAATACTGGTGTTACAGCTTAATCATATGTCAAGAGCAGCACTGCGGTCATAGCTATTGGCTTCTTAAGTGAAGGACCTCCAAATATATGTCTGCTAAAGAATGTCATTTATTTCCTGAAAACATCCCCTAAGCAAAACATCAATTGCAGTATGTTGCTGCTTGCTGCACAGTTTGAATGGAGTGAGGAGTACAACGCAGTGGATGTGATGTTGGCACATTTATGCAATTTCATTTTAGGGATTTAATAAATGACCTGTAAACACTGGAAACCTATTTGCAGTATAAATTTAATAGGTTTTAAGAGTAACACATATAATGTTCTTTGAAGCTTTTTCATTCTTGCATAAAGAGACCAATTACCTTGAATACTTTCTTTCCACCTTTGAGGAGATATCCTGTCATTCATGACAGAGTGCTTTCCTGCTGCTGACGAGATGTTCCGACAATCTGTGAAAGGGTAAGGGCCAATGTTACAGATTTTATCATCACGTCTCGTCCAGCATCACCTCTCAAAGGAAGCCTAAACTCCCTGTCAGTCTCAGATAGAGAGGCTATGCACAAGTATCTTTCTGTGTCCCTGGCTGCCAGGGTAAACTGTCCCCTCTACACTCCTTTAGGAGCAGGATTCGTCTTTGTGGATGGAAAAGACAAGGCATTGCACCCTGCATTGATTATGTGGGATTTAATGACTTCACTGTAAGGAACGGGTAATCCTTCCCTCTCATTTCCTCTGCTGTTGAACTGTTAAAGGGGCACTAAGATGCAGATCTAAATGGCACATTTCATTCCTTGCCTGAACTGCCTTTAGCCAAGAAAATTGCCAAGGTTATGCTGTCCCATTTTTTTTTTTTTTCCAGCTTAATGATTCCCTTGGTGATAAGGTGTCAGACCGGGGGCCTCTATTTGACTCTCACTTTCTAAGAGAGTCTGGGTCTCTGTTTGTAGCTATAGTTAACCTGTCATCTGGAAACATCAACGAATGAACAGCCAGACTGAGCAGATGAGTCAGGAGCTGGAAAACTGCCTGTGCTTACAAGCTTCCTATAAGCCATCAACTTGAAGCAATTGCAATCTCCTTGGCTTAGTGTGCTCACAAAATACTGCCCTGTTCTACTTCTGAATATGGGAGTGGGCACATCAGCAGTTCTTCAAGGCCCTTGGTTCGATGCAAGCAGATTGGTGGTGGGTCCCAGCAAAATCTTATTAGGCTGGCCTTTGTTTCCTTCTCCATACCAACCACCTTCACATGTCAGTAGAGTTATGGAAGTTGGACTATAGGTTTGCGGGCTCATTTTCCAATCTCTTAGCTTCGCACCCAGAGCTTCTCAGAACCTGGAAGACTCATTCCGTGTTCTGTGGCCTGCATAAAACCGGTGAGAGTCTGCTGTCAGTGCCTGTGATTTTGACCTCACCTGTGCCTAGCTCTGTCCTGGAATACTGTCTGATTGATTTCCTTTTTTGTATACTGAACCTTGTATACTGAACTTTTTTGTATACTTTTGGGGGTTTTTTTGTTTTTTTTCCTCCTAATTTCCTAAACTGTATTTTGAGTTGAATCCTACAACTCTGAGTACCACTTCTGTTCACTTATGAAATAGTGCAGTGAACAAGAAAAGAAGGTTCTCTGGAAATCAGAGGGAGAGGATATACTTTTTTTTTTTTTTTTTTTTTTACACAAGTAATGCCAAAGATGGTTAATTGCCAAAGATTTAATGCCAAAGATGCAGCACGTGAACAACACAACAGCCTTGCATGACCTTGAAAAATGGTGCCACCCAGAAAGAAGTGTATGACTGCAACATTTGGAGTTGTTGATGGACTGAGACTCTGATCATTCTTGTTTTGATCAATACTTTGAATCTGATCTGAATGAAATTGTTCACAGGTCTGTTCGGTCAGACATTACAATCCTAGAGGTAGGACAGGTGGACCGTGATGACACTAAATTTCTCAGTCACACTGTAGAGGTGCCAGCACCGACATATAACCTGTGGACTTGAGAAAAGACGAAGGGCATCCAGTTCTCAACCTGTGGATAGTGAAAGTTTAGAGTAAAATACTTAAGAATCAGACACAAAGTGGAGGGATCCCTGGCCCAGGTTAGAGTTGGCATTATCATTATTAGATATATTAATTAAAGTCACTACATTAATGTGGAAAAAAGAAATTAAAGAAAATAAATATATGAAATCAGTATTCTGTTTAAGAAAAATAATTTTTGTCAGCTTTTGTGTTAAATGTTTATTTATTTACTACTGCAAACACACAGAGCAATCCAACAGACACACAGAAAGACTTTTTTGATTTAAATGAGCAACATTTATATCAGGGATGTCAAACCCGTGCCACGGAGGGCCGAGAGGCTGCAGGTTTTCTCTCCAACCAAAAACTCCACCAGCTGATTTCACTGATTAGTCCCTGCTCTCTGCTTGAAGGTGAGGTAATCAGTGAAATCAGCTGGTGGAGTTTTTGGTTGGAAAGAAAACCTGCAGCCTCTCGCCCCTCCATGGCATGAGTTTGACATCCCTGATTTATATATTGAGTAAAAAAGGATAAATAAAGCCACATCAACAAGTTTTGTTTTTGCTAATATCAGAAGCTCTGCCTTTTTCTGAAATTAACAGTTTTTTTTTAATATAAAACAGTCTACAGTCTACATTTATATTATACAATATTATAAACACACACACACATATTAAATTATTCATAAAACAAAAAAGTGTTAAGTACTACTTTTTCTTAAAGTTTAAGTCTGTTAAGTGCTAATTGTTGCTCCTTAGAGACAACTATTTATATCTTTGTCTTATTAAGGTTTATCTTCACTTTGAAAGGATTTATTCTTTAACTGATGCAAGTCAAACTTGATGAATAAAGTATATTGCAAAATACCTTTTAATAAACCAAATTACTCTCTGGATCAAAACACACTCAGATTTAGCCAGTTTAGCCCTACAGACTGTGGCTGAGGGGGCTATTAGGTGACACGATGCTTACTGTGGATACCTGTTTGGAATAAAGGAGATTATTAGGCACTAAGAGGATTGGCTGGTGAGAAGCATAATGTGGGACAAGCCTTTTTCTCTCAGGGGACCAGATAGCACACATGCAGGGAGATAATCAATGGTCAAGGTAGAGATAGCAGTGTTGTTAAGACTGAAACAGATTAGTACCAGTTGGGCATTTTTAAACCCCAAACACTTCTTAAATATCTCTCGGTTCAGTGAAGGGTTTTGCTTTAGATATGAGCTCCCAATACTCTTAAGGCTTTTCTTTCTTTGTTTTTTTTTTCTAAGAGTCTGAAAGTGTTCACCTGAGGCAGCTGTTCAGCTTTTGAGTTACCTGACCCCCTTTAAGCCCGCATTTAGCCAAGCTTACCTTTCTCTGTGGAGCAACAAATCCTGTGGAGCATGTCTAAATTTAGACTGGAGGGTGAGGTAGTTGAAATACTATCTAAAAATAATGTTTGTTCCATGGAACTTTCCCTTTTAACACCACTTTTAAAAGTCCTCCAGAGAAAATGTAAGTGAAAAAGGGTGGCATTTGCCCCACAGAATGATGGCAGTTATCTGTTATCATTCTTTGATAGACAGTGAGTTTGGCTTGTTATTGCAGCAGTAACAAGGCTGTTTTGTTCCTGCCTGAGCCCATGGATAGCCATCAGTGCTCCCAGTAGCTGGTCAATGCAGTTACCTTGCCACTGGAGCTATCACGCAAGCACACACACGCACACCCACACGCACTAACACAACCCATGTCAGTCCCAAAGACTGAAGCAGCAGATGCAAAAGGTTGCAGAGTGAGAGAGCAGAAATTGAGATTTACTGATAGTATGCTTTACACTGTCTCATGCAGAATACTTTGTGTAGATGAGTGTCATAATGATTGGTCTATTGTTTCCCAGTTCCAGCAAATATCATCATTCAGCTCTTAAAATCATGTCATTCTCAATCATGTCAATCTTCCACCAGATGCTTGAACTTTGTGTATTGACTGATTTCAAATATGAATCTGATACCAATCTGTTAAAAATAACATACAAAAAAAACCCATCTGTAAATGTTCTCATTCATCCAGGTCATGGTTATTCTGGGAAAATAAATCAAAGGCAACTGGACTCGGTAATAAGTCTGTAAAGACATTTCGCCTCTTATCCAAGGGGTTTCATCAGTTCATGCTCATCAAACATGTGATTACATGCCTGTGAAAGAATAATTGTCATCATTATTGTCATCATACACAATGTACATTAGCAAAATACAGTTGAGGAGTTTGTGTTATATTAGCAAGTTAATATGTTTTTACCTTTGCCTCCACCAATTAAAGAGAAAAAAATGTTATAGAATATAGTCACTGCAATGCTGATTGAATTTTGGGCAGGAAAATGGTGGACCATGTGAAACAAGGTCCCCCTAAACATTTGAGTAAACATCGTAGTATGCCACTGGCAATCGGCAGTTGTCAATGAATAAATAACACTCTCGACTGTCTGTCAAACTTGTGTCCTTAGGCTTCAAAGTTTACTCTTGACCTTGTTTTCAGTGATTTCAGTGAAATTACTTGTTATCAAAACTGC
The DNA here is from genome assembly GCA_029783805.1 of Acanthurus tennentii. NCBI lineage: Eukaryota > Metazoa > Chordata > Actinopteri > Acanthuriformes > Acanthuridae > Acanthurus > Acanthurus tennentii. Next base: position 2,103,725 of record JAPZDZ010000021.1, read on the forward strand.
AAATTCCATTTAAAAAAAGTCCTGGTTCCATAAATGCAGAGGATACTCCCTTACTTACAGCAACGATAAATTTTTAGCATGTTCTGCAGCACTAGTTCTCTTCAGCATGTCATCTTTCAGTAGGGTGTATTGTGAAGAATCACCATTATTGTTTTAAACAATATACAGAGTACATAGAGGATGCACGTATATCTATCTTTTCCATCATTGTTTACAGACAGTTTGTTGGATAAATTCCAGGTATTAGGACCTATATTGTAGATACCTAAATAATGGGGTATTGATCACTGGATGTGAATCATTGTTGTAGGCCTTTCATCACCCAAGAAAATACTGGGTACATACATTCTCTTGACTGCAAACAATCTCAAGAACTATGATTGATAAAGAAAGATTTCTATATAGAAGATCAGCTCAAATAATTTAGCTTTAGGAGACAGCACTTCAAAAGCCATTACCATGAAGTGGTTGTATTTATCCTGATGTAAAATAGCAGCTACTCTATCAACTCTTACATTTTTATGATGGGTCTCCCTTTCATAATCTCTGCTCTGCTCTAATGTGTTGCCCTAATCAGCCTCAAATTGTCATCTCGGTTTGATTTAACTCAGCCATAATGAGAAATCTGCCTTTAGAATGACAGTAGACATCCATTTATCCTTTCCATCTCTCTTTACGTGGTCTCTCCATTCCTTCCCCAGACCATCTAAACTGAAGTTAGAAGAGACAGCAAGGCTGGATTGTGTAAAAACTATATATATATATATATATATATATATATATATTCCTGGACAGAATATTAGGCTTTTTTATAATCTATATTGTGGGCTTATGAAAGGAGTAGGGAGATTCTTTGAAAAGTTTCAATCAAAGGGTTCATTGAAATAGATCACTAATGGGCTCTGGGAAAATGTATTTATGAATTTTGTGACCATGTTGACTTGTTGGAAGCTTTGAGTGAGGGCAAGTCTAAATGGATCATTTGTACAAGGAAAAGATCTTTTGTGCTTACCAAGCATCACTCACACTCCATTCCCCTCCTGTCTAGGAGTAATTATCAAAAAATGAATATGAATGAAAGCAGACTTTTTACCATTTAAGCTATGTTTGGTTGGTTACATGTTTGTTGGATCTTAATTTTAATTTTTTTATTTATATTTTTCAAGTCATAATGCCATATTTTATTTAGCCTTTCTTGCTGTTTTGACACCCATTTCAGCTTACCTGAATGACAGTCAAGTTACAGTGTAGTGATTCCCATTTGGGTTCCTGTGAGTATGCATTTATATCTTATTGTATGGGTGTGAAAAACATTTTAGAGAGAGCAATTTGCATGATCTATGCTTGCATTTTCAGGCAGGCAATTCAGAATGAATGACTGTTGCAAAGGCTTAAATGTTTGTTTTTGTGCTCATGCTGCTGCTCTTGTTGCATTCAAAATAGATCTAAGGGCTGACAACCAAGCGAAATATTAGTTATGTTTTCAATCTGTCAATAGCTGCCTGCTCTACAAAAAAGCAGAAAAAACAAAAAGGGTAACCCAAACAGAAAAAACATGTACCTTTAAAATGCATTACTTTCTTATGTTGAATACATGATATAAAGAGTTCAATAGCAAACTACATTGTTTGATTGAATAGAGCTACACATGTTGGACTAATAATCCCTTGCATCATAAATAAATAGATAAATACATGATAAACAAATGGATATATAAACAGATAACTTAGGAGAATAAATAAAAATGGCATCTCAGATTTTGCAACAAATCCTGCATAAATGTTAAGCAAACACACAAGCACCCATTATTTTGAACACCCTTTTAAATCCCAGTCCTTTTACAATGATGTCTTTTTTAAAAACCTTGAGTTTGGCAGACAAGATAAAAACTAAGGCACTTAAGTTGTTCTGTAGGATGTCGTTTGAGCTATAATTGTATACCTCTTAAGAGGGGTTTGTTGATTTTTTTTTATGAATGTTTGCAAAATCACCTTGCATTTGTTCAGTGAGGTATTTAAAATACCCTACATTTACTTTTGTGTATTTGTAAGATGAGTATTCTGTCAACTCATAGCTGCTACCTGTGACCCTGTGAAATCTAGAAATTTTGCTTTGTTTGAAGCAGTGAGTTAACAAAGCTGGACTGTAGCTTGTTGGCCAGTCTCATTACCAGATCAAACGCCCCTTGGTATTTAATACAGAGGCAGAAGTAATACTGTAGAGTCTGTATAAGACATATCAGGCTTTTAGATAAAGTGTAAACAAATCAGGAACAGCAGTTGCACTTACAGCAACAGCTCTAGTAAAGCTCATAAGAGCAACAAAGTCCTGAAAGAGGTGGAGATCCGGGTAGAGTAGCAGGTCACAGTCAAACTTGTGACCTGTTGCACAGGAATTCAGCACAAGCCATTTGTGAGTCGGAAGTGTCAAATTACTGATATTTTTCTTTAGCTACCCAATTGTTTTGGTTCGCAAATCTAACAGGGTAAATTTAGGATTTTATCCCAACAAACTGTAACAGTTTCACGACAGAGACCATGTGTAAAGTTAGGCTTTGTGGTAGGAAGATGCTAAATAAAAACGCAATTCTCTCTGCTAAATGTAATTTATGTAACATAAAAATAAGCTCAAATGTAGCACTTTCTTAAATTAATCAGTGGTTATTATATTGAACTTTGTGATCAAGTGCTATGATAAATTGTAATCAGAGAATAAACTGTAGAAGGAAGTGCCATAATGTACTTTAGAGATAAATTAATGGAGGTCAGATTCATCTGGTCATACCTGTCATCACTAACAGTACAGTCCACTACAGTAATACAGCTTTATTGATCATTCTGTAGGGGCAAAGAAAAAATACACACACACACACACACGCACACATACACACAAATAATACTAGATACGCTTTCCTTGTGGCTTTGAAATTGCTTACATACTGTATTAATCTCATAACAGAAATGTTATCGAAATTTGAATAAATATAGAAAAGATACACTGATATTAATTGGTTCACTATTAAAGATTTTTACAGATCTAGTTTGCATGCCTGAGATGTTAATCAACAA
>JAPZDZ010000021.1:2185434-2197279 GCA_029783805.1 Acanthurus tennentii
TTTGTTTTTTGTTTTTTTCCCTCCATATTGTGCAACGATATCTTACAGGAGAACACTGTACATGTAGTCATTAAGTGCTCTTGATTTGATGAGATTAATAGTCACCATGGTACTTATCACATCAGCCAGCTGGGCATCTCTTATGCAGTGCACTTCCTGTGACTCATAACCCCATAGGCTAAAAATAGCACCTTTTATTCACAATAGGAACTGCATTTTAATATTGTTAGCCAGTCAGATATAGAAAATAGCTCATGGGCCATATAAATTAGGTTGTTCAGCTGCACATGGCCCACAGGCCATAGATTGGACACTCATGGTTTAATGGTCTTATAAAATACCCCATCCCACTGCACAGGAATATAGATTTGGTGGAGACTTGATAAACTCATCAAAGCAGATTTTATGCAACAGATAACTAATTTTGCCTAAAAGCAGTTAGTGTTTAGTGTAAAAAGTATCTGCACTTAAAACCGCATGCCATTTTTCTATTTATGTAGAATTTGAATGGATTAAAACTCCCACATTTCCCAACACAACGGTCAACACATAACCTTGTGTCTTAAATGGTAGCCAAGGAATATAGCACTCTGTACTTAATATATATAACAGCTTGTGCTACACATGTGCAGCTGAAACCTGAAGCATATTTTTAATACTGTTATTAACCTGCTCACTAACAACATTGATTGTGCATAGGGGTGGGAGCCCTGCCAAAGCTGTTCTAGTTCATTACAGTACTGTGAATATAAGCATCAAGTGAATGGAGGACTGCATTGCAATCGGTGTTGCTTTATCTAACCTGTGACAAATAGATGAAAGAAGCCACAGCTTGTCTTTAACGGGTCAAATACGAAAAGGTAAGAAAAATTAAGGGAAGGGGACTGAGTTCAGGTTAATGTGCTTGTAAAATAGAGTTATAATTCATAATGTGAGCATCCTTGAGTGCTATAGCCGCATTTTTAACATGGTGTAAGCTTCTTTATTGTTGCAGATAGCTGCTGCTATCCAGCTAGCTATGAAACCTTGACACTCAAATCTAGGGAGAAAGCACTCAATAGTTGTCAGTTAATTTCTTTATTAATAGCAACCTTGTTGACAACAAAAAATAGTAGTGAGCAATGATTTGATTTTCATTCTAAGTGTGTATATTTACTGATAGACCCTTCACCACATAAATAAATATTGTCACTATGAATCTTTCAGTGGTTGTATATTATTGCCCCTTACTGATGCCTTAAGGACAGTTATCAAATTCAAAATTCACCACACACAACATAGTCAAGCTCAAAAAAGATGCAAAGTTTATTCTGATGTATTGTTGTGTGTTTTGTGATCAGCTCAGGAACTGTGAAGTATGTGATCATGTGTGAAGGGCATGCTGAGAGCATTGTTAATCACACTCTGAGGAGCATAGTTAATCACATGTACTTGGGAAATTACATGGAGGGAGACTTTACATTGTGGCTGCCGATGCAGGTCACAAAAACAGTCACGTATCCTCTCCTGGACAGCAGTGTTAAGAGTATGCATGAATTCACAACGCTGACCTCCATGTGCAGCGTCAACTGTTCCTCAGATGCTCCAGATGGGGCACTTGGTCAGGCCTATAAATAGAACACAGATAATGCTTCTTGTTTGCAGGAACTTTGGGGAATTTACTCCGGTAATTTCATGATAAGAAACCATTCCAACTTCAGTATTGAGAAATCTATCTTAAACACATTTGTAATATGACCTTGAAATTTTACCTACAAAACAACTCATTACAAAACCTCCCTGTCAGTTTCCTGTGTTTAGAAAAGTTATTTGACATCAATGCACTGACCTCAGAAGTCATGATTCCTTCAACAAGTTTGCAGTAGATGGACGTAGCATAGGATTTGATACAGTTGTCAAATTGATTATTCTTAATACATTTATCTGACGGTAACTGCTACTATAGTCTTTCATTCATATTATAACAGAGGCAGATGACTATAGCAAGCAGGATAGCAACTCACAGTGGTAAGATAATCAGACATAAAATCCTCACCCTATTTTCAACCTGGTATGCAGGTTTAGAAGAGTCTTTACATACTGCCTAAATAGGCACTGAAGTCCTTATATGTATTATTATATTACTATTATATTACTTTTGAAGAAGCATCCAGCTGTGTCAAAGCCTACAGAGCTTTAAGGCAACTAAGACTAGACAGAGAAACTCTACTACATCCACTGTGTAAGGTATCTGTGTTATTTTTTTTAAATTATTTTGAGAATAACAACAACAGTAGAAGAGGGTTTGCAATGGAAATGGTTTTAAAAGGTAAAATTACATGTTCTATTCCAGAGGATTATTAACCACTCAACTTGCTCTACAAGGCGTTAGCTACCAACATATTGCTGGCAAAATTATTTTCTTTGAGTGAGGTAGCTCATAACAGCAGCTATTTAATGCACAGCTACATCAAGTAGAAGGCTTTGATTCCCTAAAACCTAGTGAGAACTCTAAGTCTGTAGTATTAAAACTATTTTTAAAAAAATGAAGTTGTTACACTGGTAGCAAATGCTAAGGTTATTGGTAAGTTGGTGTACATCATTGAGTCAACAAGATAAGCATTACGTTTGCCAGGAAGTAGTTACTCCTTCATTGTATTCACTGTCTGATTATTAACTTGTTAAAATGAGTTTTTATTTGACACAGCCTGTGGTTTTGTAGTAATGCACACTAGATGTTCAGTCCATTAGCTCCTCCCCCACCCAGTCCATGACCTGTGTGACCTTCTCAGTGATTACATGTCATGATCGATGTGACCAGGTACCTCTATTTAATCATACCGATAGTCATGATGGAAAATTTACTACCTAGAACTGGCAGCATGTCAGAGACATATGTTCACATGCCCACATACACACACACACACACGCACACACATGCATCAACATTACACACAGAGCCGCATGTGTGCTGTGCCAATACATAAGTCCCCTTGGAAACATAGCTAGAAGTGCTACAGACAGCTAGCCATCTGTATGACAGAGGGGGTTGGACAAGTGCTAACCAAATTTACAGACCTAACAATTAGTTATAATGAGGTGACAACAAGAGGAAGATCACCTTTCACTGTCAAAAATGCTCTTAAATTAACATCTAGAATAATAAAAGTTTTACATCAAAGATCTAATTCACAAGTTAGAAGTATAATGCATTGTTTGTCAACCTTGAAATTTCATCTATGACCTCAAAACATGATGAAATATTTAAAGTTATATCACAATCAGGTTTACTGCCAAGTGGATTTTCAAACAAGGGGATATTTTTTCTTGGTGTTTTATAATAGTACACTTAGTGGATAGAAAAAAATAAAGAAGGTTTAACCATTCATTACTATAAATACAGATTATTGTAAATAAATATTATGATATTAACAAGAATGAATGTACACTGTGTGCAATAATATGCAAGGGTTATGGAATACTAACCCTAACACTGAAGGTAGGAAAAAGTAATGTCATAACCTCAGAAATTAAAGTTACACTTAAAAGAAAGTCTAACCAACTAACTAGCAATAGTTAGCTAACAATAACTCTTTAGAGTGATGGGATCATCTGCCTGCAGCAGGTCACCATATGGGCAGTCATCCTCCTATAGGTGAACTCATTCCCACCAGAGATGATGAGGATGTGGTTACCCAGAAACCTGAAAGGAAACGGCATGGGGTCCAGGGATGGGTCACTGAAGACTGTTTTTAAATGGGAAAGCATTAGTTGCTCAAATGACTCCATTATCACAAGGTCAGAGTGACAGGTCTGTTGTCATTAAGTCTGTGTCTAAATTTTTGAGGGCAGGTGTAATGGTGGAGGTCTTGAAACAGTTTGGTTTGTGGCATATTTCCAGAGAGTTGAAAAATGAAGAAAAGGGAGGCTCTGTCTGGATCAAAAATAATCAGTTTAGACAGGTGCTCTTCTGTTAAGCAGGTTAAATAATGGAAAACAAAGTCCAAGAAGTCTTGTAATGATGTTTATAGTAAAGTAATTCAGACAACCAAATTGCCTAAAATCTAAATTTAATTATTTTATTTATTTATTTTTCAAGGTCTAGTTTGCCTAAAACATTTGCCTACTTGTTTGCCTAAAAATGTAGGCAAACTTTGTGAATATTTATACGACTTAACAACTTTTTACAGCAAATATGGGGATTGAAAGAAATTGAAAATTAAAGATCAAACTGAATGTATTGGATACAAAGGGTTTTATAGGCTTGGGAAACCCCTGCAGTCACAAACAAACCTTTTGAATACTGAAAGAATACACTTCTGAGAAAATGTATAAACTAACAAGCAACAGCTTGGCCTCTTATTGTTCTGCTTATTTCACATGATGTGCAGCTTTGATGTAACATTGTCTTGCAGTATAATGCTCACAGCTGAGTGTTGCCCCAAGTACAACAAACTTCATATTACTGCACCTAGCTCCGACCCAGGGTAATGGGAAAAAGGGTATAGAAGCATGAAAAATTGGCTAAAGGTAGTTGATTGATTGATTAAAAAAGTGGGATTCCTCAGTTTGTAAAACTATTTGGGTAAAAAAGGTTAAAGAGACATAGAAGGATAAAGTTCTCAGAAAGGAAAAGAGAAAAAGAAAAAGAGTTCCCCAACTGTGCATGGCATGGATGTACTAGAGCTGAACCAAAGTTTGAATGGGCTTGCTGTAGAGTTCATAGTAATTCACTAGGCCTTCTCCATACAAATTTTCTGGTTTGGCTTGACTCAGTTCACCTCGGCATATTAGTCGTATTAGCCATCTGTATTACGTCAGAGTGCATCTTTAACTGATGAAAAACCTGACTTGTGTCAGTGTTTTTATAGTTTTTATATATACGGTATATTTAAAAACACCATGTTTCTGCTTATACTTTTTTCACCCCACAGTAAAATAGGCCTTGTTTATTGAATAAGAACTGCTCATAAAACTCTGCAAAAACATGATAAAATAGTATATTATAGTCGATACCTGAAGTGCAAACAAGATTGGAGCAGAGAAACTTGACTTTAAGAATCAGACTTTCAATTAGAAGTTGCAAAGGTAATAAGAGCCAAACACACAGACTTTAAAAACTCCTGCACAGACATGAGTTGATCCTCATAACATGCAATATGAGGTGAGGGGTGGATCCCATTTGTCATTGGTTGTTTGTAGTAAATAAACAAAAGTTCCACAACTAGAACAATGGTCAGATTTGTCAGTTTGAAGATATGAATAAACATCAGGGTCATAGACCGTACAGGCAATTAAATGCCCCTCAATAAAAACAAAAAATATAAAAAAAAACAAACACACAAACAAACAAAAGACAAACAAAAGAAATGTAATGGTTTTATTCTTTTCAGTCCAGAAGAAACACAATGTGATTCACAGAGTTGATATGCAAGTATATATGCATACTATACATAAAAACAAACAAACTAAAACCAGACGAATGTAATTAAAATTAACTCATACAAAGAAAACACATCAGATATATAAAAAAACTGAGATTCTAAAAGACCTATGACCAGTTGATCTTCTACCATAATAACACATCTGTTTCTGTCTGTTTTCTTGTTTCCATTTTCTATTTCTTAGTGGCACCTCTATGGAAACAAAAATCTAAGAGAGAGCTGAAAGAATAAGAAAAAGAACAGGGGGATGAAAGATTGAGGGAAGCTGAAAAAGGGGGAGTTAAGAGGTGAGAACTGAAAAAAAACAAATAGGTAATGTGAGAGAGATTTTGTTGAGTGAAGAGGGAGGTACAAGCAAGTGAACCCCGCATATGGAAAGTTCAGACCCTGCTTGTTTTCCCTGAAATGTCACGACTGTAAAAAAAGGTTTTATAAAGCATCAATCATGACAGAGCTGCACCTCCAGGAATAGTCATGGGGCTTTAGAAATGAGACCCTCACATTGAACTGCAGAGGAAATCACCACTGTATGGTTCAGGTCACCGCACTGCTCACAGAGAGGAGGAAATGGAGAAGACCTGAAAAATAAATGAGAGCAGAACTGAGGGAGGAGAAAGGGAAAGGTGAGATAGGGACATGTGGACATTTGCTGTTAGCAAGCTGCTGTATCCCTTCTTTTTTATTCTATCTCTCAATTTAACTAGCCTTGAAAGAGGGCTGAGTTATATACCTCACTGAAAAAAAAACATCCAAGCCAAGCACACACTCAGTGAATAGAATGCTGGCTGCCACATCCATGCAGAAGAACCTGAAAAAGGTGGATGGCGTCGACCAAGAGGCTGCTGTACTAATCATGGATAAGGAGGCATCTCACCATAAGGCCCATGATGTAGAGAGACCCTGCATGAAGAGGGCTTTCACCTCAGCTTGAGTTGGCTTGCCTGTCGTCTTATATGCCTGTTGGATTGCATCCACAACCCAATGAAAAAGCCTGGCTTTAGAGACTGTTAGCCCAAGGCAGTTCTGTCTGTAACACAAGAGTTGGCGTGTTGTTCTATGGGTCTGGATCTGATGCAGACAGACTTGAGGCCCTGACAAGCACAGCAGTGACTACTCACTCGACCCTTCTTCAGGTCCTGAGTAGGGGGAAGAAGGTGCAGCTTAAACCACTGACTGACCTGGGTCTTGCACCAGACCTTAGGGTGAAATGCAGGGTACGGCTGTAGCACCACTTCAGCATTACCTGGCAAGACCTGACAGCATTCTTCATGCACTGAAAAAGCATGGAGCTCACCCATTCTCTTAACTGATATGATCACAAAAGGGGGACTTTCCAACCTCCAACGTTTCTCGGAAAAACACAAGGATGTTATGGGCCATGCAGGAGAGAGGATCCATTGGCAGGAACATGCCCTGCAGAGTGCCAACCACTGACTAGAGCAACCCCATGGTTAGAAAACAAGTCTTCTGATGGGCTAGCCTGAGCCTGTCTTTTCCAGTTGCTTACCTAAACTAAGTTGCTAAGTAGCTAACGCTAAGTAGCTAACGTTACCTTTGTTGTGTTTATATACTCTTGCAGAGGCAGTCATGAAGTGGAATAAAGACACATTAGAGGTGGGGGGATGGATCTTGACTGTTTTTTTGCCTATGGTCCAAACAGCAGCTCAGAGTATCCACCCTTTTTGGATTCCTAAGTAGGGGTGCTGGAGAGTGCTCCTTCTGGGGATTCCCTCGTTCTGCTGGGGGACTTCAATGCTCACGTTGACAACAACAGGGAGACCTTGGGGGCATGATTGGGAGGAACAGCCCCCCTGATCTGAACCCAAGTGGTGTTTTGTTATTGGACTTCTGTGCTCGTCACAGATTGTCCATAACTAACACCATGTTCAAGCATAAAAATTTTCTTTATTTTTTATTTAAATCAAACCTCACATCTCCAAAAACTTAAACACAGAAGGCGAAGGGAGGCTAACCAGTCATCCACCGGGGGAAACTCCGACATACAGGCACCAAACCAGGGGGCAATAAGTATTGCCACCCCTGCCCGGCGCCTCTCACCAGTGGTAACTCCAATGTGGAAGAGAGTCCAACCCCTCTCGAGAGGATTGGTTCTGGAGCCCTTGCTATGTGTCGAGGTGAGACCGACTATATCTAGCCCAAACTTCTCAACCTCACGCACCAGCTCAGGCTCCTTCCCCACCAGAAACCTGACATTTCACATCCCTAGAGCTAACTTCTGCAGCTGAGGATCAGACCCCCCAGGTCCCACATCGCCTTTGGCTGCCGCCCAGATCACAGCACCCGACCCCTTTTGCCCCTCCTGCGGGTGGTGAGCCCACAGGAAAGGGGTCCCACATCGCCTCTTCAGGCTGTGCCCGGCCGGGCCCCATGGGAGCAGGCCCGGTAACCAGGCGCTCGTGCCCCACCTCCAGGCCTGGCTCTGAGAGGGGAGGCCCGATGACCCGCGTCCAGGCAAGGGAAACTCTGAACTGTTAGTCTTTTTCACCATAAATGGTCTTATGAGCTACAATTTGTCTGGTCCTTCCCCTAGGACCTGTTTGCCGTGGGTGACCCTACCAGGGGCATAAAGCCCCCGACAACTAAGCTCCTAGGATCATTTGGACACGCAAACCCCTCGACCACAATAAGGTGGTAGCTCAGTGGTAGCTATTTCCGAATAGATTTTTTTTTTATTCTTTCAAATCACCTTATTTTATTTCATGTCTATTTTCTGTACTCAAACCTTTAGAAACATGTTAAAGTTGCCTTGTAGAGTCTTTGTTCACAAACAAAAGATAGCTTTAAATTAAGTGTAAGTAATTATACACATTGTTTGTAACCTTGAACTGGTGCAGATGTGTTTGAATTTATGAATGATCTTTATTTCTTTTCTTTGTTTCCTCCCTCATAAAACATTTATTCCAGCATTGTTTATATCCTTGTTAACATATAAGCTCTCCTTCTCTTCTTTCCTGCCTTTGTTCACACATTGAAGCATATTTTTGAATGTTAACACAACTTGTACATCAGTGGAATATTGTTAACTGATTGGCAGGACTGTGTCTCATGTCATTTGTGAGAAAAAAAACAAGTTCTCACTCAAAAGAAAACATTTTAAAGTGCTTTTTAAATATCATCTTTTATCTTGTTTGTAAAAAAAAACAACAACAAAAGAAACTGAAAAAAACAAGATAGAGTGAAGTAATGAAAACATTTTACCTTATATTTTGATGTAGCCTCCAAGTTGAATTTAAAAAAAATCTGCTTACCACACAACACATTTATACTGCATGCATCCATGTGAGCTGTTGTGGATCACAGTGTTCCTTTGTGATTGAATGAGGCTTTTTATAACCCCTGTTACATTGATTTTAGGCAGCGTGTGAAATTTTATATGACATGCAAAGTGCTTCAGGTCCCCAGGTGTTTATGGACAAAATATTTTAGTCAGACTTTGCAGAAGTGTGAGAAGCAGTCTTTGGTTTGCGTGTGTGTGTGTGTGTGTGTGTGTGTATGTGTGTGTTTGAGGGCCACCTATGTGTTCATGCTGCGTTTGTGTGTTTTAAGCTTGATTAACAAGGAGATGCTCAGAGATAAATTATGTTGGGTAAACAAGCCAACAAGGTAGTATTGCTGATTTCACATTCACCTGCAGTAACGACCGCTGATAAAATGTAATGAAAGTGTTATTTGCTGTCCTTTTATCGGTGCATCCTTAAAGATGAGTGTTAGTGTTTTTAAAAGCTTGTTTCTAAAAGCCAGATAGAGACCTCTATTTTATTTTCTAAATACAAAAGGGTAAGTTGGTAAGATTTGGGCAAAATGCTTCACAGACTTATAAACTTCTTTTTTTTTTGTATCATTTAACGGGCCACTGTCACCAGCATAACCCAAATACTTACAATTGTCTGACTGACATAATTTGAAGTTTTCTTAAAGGATAGCTTTAGAAACAACAACAACTTAAGTCAAGGAAAAATCATTTTAAAGCTGCAATAATTGATATTTTCATATGAATACTCAAAGAAAGATGTTTCACATGGAAAAAAGGCATCTATGCTGATGAACACACAAAGAATTACCGCCAAACGCCTTCAGTTACCCTTAGATTTACAGTGTTTTTCCACCTTCCAGCTAGTTTTGAGGTTTCATGGCCCATAACTTTACTGTTATATTTTAGCCCAGCAACTCTTTTAAGCTTTGTAAAAGCAATGGAGCATTTAACAATATATGAGCCATATACTTCTTTGTGGAGTTCATGGAGATTTAAACAGAGCCCAAGGATTTTGAATATTGAATGCAAATGACTGCTATTTAGTCTACATCTTCCAATGTGTCTGCTTTTTGTAGCATGTTAAGGTGCCCTAAAAAGGCCAAAATATCTATTTAAACAAAAAACCAATTAATTAAAAAAAAGTCCTTACCATAAACAAACAAACAAAAAACATTGAGCATTCAACCAATAAAGACCTCCTGCTATCATGTAAATTATTATTGCTGGTTTTCAGGCCTAAAGGTAGAAGTAACATGACATCACTATAGAAAAGTAAATTCTTTTACAGTTTTGTTTACCTGTATTCTACAAGTGTGCAAAATATTTTTGGAAGCAAATTGGTAGTTGTTTTCTTTAAAAATAATATCAATTTTAGGTAACAAAATTTATATTTTTGCTAGGGCCATAAAAATGTATTGATTGCTAAGTAAGATTAATAAACATAGGTATGTTACAGAAAAAAAGGGCATACAAACAATCAGATAGAGTAATTGAAATTTGTTAACACTTACAACAAAATCATGTTTTAAGTGAACACACAAACATGTAACAGGATAGGACCCAGGATGCTTCCATGGGGAACACTATAAACAACATCAAGTGTAAAATTACTTAAAGTAATATAAAGCATGTGATTCTAAAAGAGTTGCTGCATCTGGTTCCAATCATGAGATGTTTTTTCTTAAAGTTCCAAATGCTCTAAAAGTATATGATGCTTGTATTTTTTAGTACAGTCATTATTTATGTATTTAATGATGAAATGCTTTCAAGCCAGATTTTTTATGCCTCTCTAGTTTTATTGTCACCTGAATAAATTTTGTCTTCTTTTAAAGAAAATACAAATGCTTTACAATTTGTACAATGGGGTTACTCAGGCTCAGTCGCGCCATCTAATTGCAGACCTCGAAGACATCTGACTGACGAGGGAAATATCAATTACAAACCTCCAGTGTGCTGTCAGGCGCATTAAAAGATGAAACCTGCCAGCTCGGAAATAAAGTTATTACCAGGAAAGCCGTTTCATTGCTTAAGCATAAAAATTAATAATAGAGCCTGTCGCTAGGGAAGAAGAAAAGAAAAAGGGTGAAAAAAATTACATATGAAAGAAAGCCACAGGTTAGGCATGGCAAAAACCGCTTCATTTGGCCCATCGTCTCATCTCCAACTTGAAAGCAGGCCTCTTTTGTTCCTTTTCATTTCCACCAACCCACCATCTTACCCAAGCCGCCTACTCTTAAGCCTGGCTCACAATACAGGATTTTAAAAATCTTATAAGATTCTAAAATCGGGTTGTATCACACACATAAGGAGAATCTTATAAGATTATCTTATCTTAAATCTTAAACCTGCACATACTACAAGATTTGAAAATAATGACCAGCACACACTACAGGACTCCATCAAGATTATCGGAGAGTGATGCACCACGTGATCTACGTCATCTCACAAGAAAGCGAATGTAAACAAAAGCACAAAAAATTAAGCCTAGTGTGCTGCTACTGGCTGTAGCCATTATTTGCAGTGAAAAAAGGAAAAAGGCTAAAAGAATCTGAATGAAGAAGTGGTTGGAGAGTCGGGACAACATGGTTTGTCCTTTATACAAAGAGAACTGGGGGGAAATTCAATTTAATGTTACGTTGCGTGGTCGCCCTTTTCGTCTCTGATTACTTCCGATGATCATTTCCGGTCCCAATCTCTCTGATTGGCTATTGTCATCCTCAGTGAAAATGAGTGGCGTAATCATCCCGATAAAAATCAAACATGTTTCAAAATTATCGGGGTGCCTCTGATTGTTCAGAGGGCCGCTCATGGGGCTTAAGATTGATCCGTCACCCGCTCACACGAGAAGATAATCGGGGCCGAACTTCAGGGCCGATCTTGGTCTCGGACCTGATGTATGGCCCCGGTTGTCGGGAAGACCAAATCACGGTCAAATCAGCCCGAGAATCCTGTAGTGTGAAACAGGCTTTATCCGTCCATTTTAATATATTATTTATTTATTTTGTACCACCACAATAATGATTGTGCTTGTAGTCTTTCATCACAAATTTATACATGCCCTTCAGGGGATATAGGGAACAAATATTTTTAAGCTCCATAGAGGTGTTCTAAATTTTCACATGGATATATTTTAAAGGGCTGTCTGTTA
>JAPZDZ010000021.1:2225501-2236457 GCA_029783805.1 Acanthurus tennentii
TTCTTTGTGGCATGTTGTGTGTTGCATAATATTGCCATACGTCATGGATGTGACTTGGACCTGGATGGGGACACATTACGGGATTTAAGAAGGCGAGAGGCTGAACTGCATGTGCCGATGCCAATTGAGCCAGATTTGCAGCCAGCGGCAGCAGTGCGGGTGAGGAGGGATCAGCTTGCAAAGGAGCTTTTGACCCCAGCTGCCTCTGACCGGGGAAGTCATAGAGAAGGCACAAGTTGAATTAAAGGTTTGTGTTTTTTTTTTATTGCCAAAGTACAATAATGAAAAGGTAACTGAAATTTTTACTCAAGTGCAAGTATGTCATTTTGAAAATATTTACAAGTAAACACAGTGGAAATGAAAAATACAATAAAAAAGGCTATTACTTCAACATAACTAAAATCCTTTTCCTCCTCTGGTTGTAGGACGATCAAAACCCCCACGACTGCACCGGCCACAGATGGATTTCGGAGGAGCCAGCGGAGCCGTGGATCGAGTGTGGCTGCAAGGAGGAATGATGGCTGAGGGGGGAGGAGGAGGAGACAGGGACCCAGCGTGCGCAGGAGGGGATGCTGGCACGTGCCTGCATTTGACATCATCCGTGAGCCTCTTCAGACTAGCTGCAATGAGTTCAAGTGGCTAGAACTGTGCTGCGGTCCGGCCCGGGTGAGCGTTCAGCCACTGGACGCTCCGCCGCAGGCCACCCAGTTCTGCCTGCAGCATACTGAACCCAGCTTCCTGAAGCTCAAGGAAAGGCTGGTCCTGTTGCTCCAAGCCCCTGCAGCGTGGTCTGGATCTGCTCGCCTCTCCTGTCGACCGCCAAGAGAAACCATTCCTCTGTCTCAGTCCACTGGTTCCCTCTCTGGGATCTTCAGGTGGTGGAGCTGTGTAGGGAAAAAAAAAGAGACCTGTTAATTATATGTAGACACACTTTTCCTTTTTATTTTTAATGTTGGCTACAAATTTGATGTAATGTAAAATGCATTGTTTTCTTTATGAGTGGAAATAAATAAAAAAAATGCTGCTATGAACCCTTAAATCACCTGAATATTTTTTCCCCATTTATAAAGTATTGAGCACATGTATGTTTTTAAGACCATCTGGGTAAGGAGGTGATTCAAAATCGCTGCTAAAGTTACATTACAATGCTCAAGAATTTTAATTTAGGCCTTTGTATAAATTAAATCATGCAAGAATGTTTAAATAAGGGACATTGCATTTGGTGCCAATTGCGTTTCACTCTTAAAAAGTGGATCCTTCAAAAAAAGTTTTTTATACACCAATTTAGTCATTACCTACTGATTTATTTTTAATCATTTTATTACCTTCGATGCCAACCTGTAGCCCCCCAAATCCCTCTCTGTAGCGTCAGGGTAAAGGCAGCGATGTCCTCTGCTGGCGTCAGATCCCTGCTGGCTGACTGTCCTCTTCCGATGGTCCGGGAATGCTGTTTGTGTGCAACAACTTTTTGTTTACCCCGTCTTCTGAGATGGTCATAACGTTTTCTGCATTGTGACTCTGTTCTGGTGATGCCAGAAGACAAGGTAATGATCACCACAACCTCAGACGACTTTTTTTTACATCAGCCATCCTATTGGGTACCTTTCCATCTCCATATAACACTTGCTCTCAGGCCTTGACCTCCCGAACCAAGAGATCCGTCTCCTCATTACTGAATCGCTTTTCTTTGTTTGAACTTGGTAGCCATGTGCGCCTGTAGGATACCAATACGCCTGCTCCACTGGCGTACGCCAGAACCAGTCTTTATAGGGAATGAGAGATTCTCAGATTGGTTCATGCATTTTTGGCCAGAGAAACACAGTGAAACACCTATGAATTGATGAGATGATTCTACACAGCTGATTGGACGACGGGCTGTGCTCCAGTGGCGCATTGGGCGGGGCAGAGCAGGATTAATCTGCTGCCCCTGGAACAAGGTGGCAAAGATTGACATGGAAACTCCCCTGAATTAATTTTTAACTTTCCCCGCCCAATAGGCCACTGGCGCATGGAGGAAAGTGTACAATACGGCCCCAGCTTTTGGCTGGTTTAAACTCCTGGCACATTTGTGCACCGGGTGTAAGATAGCAAACTCATAAGGACATGCCTCCATTCTGCCTTCATTCTCAGACCTCCCGCCCCTGGGCACACAGACCGGGTGTAAGATAGCAATAACCACCCTATCGTACACCCGTAGCACCGTGTTTGCGCCGGGTGTATGATAGGGCCCATGAAGTTCTAAGAGGACACAGAAAAGCCACATTATTGTTATCGTTCTTATATATTTGTTACCATACACAGTCAGAGGTAAGCTGTGAATGCAGGTGTTTGCCCCACTGTGAACTGTGGCTTTTCCAAACAGGTCACAGCATTTTTACCATGTGACAAAAGTAAGTGAGTTTACCAACAAGGGGATGGAAAAGAATTTGAGGTTAAAGTAAACAGGTAAAGGCAGCTATTTGCCAATATTTACATTTTTTTCTTTAACCCTGACAGTGTAAATGAGGAGACGGGACTTGGTTTCCTGGCTTGGATGTTGGAGCTCTGCACCGTATCACCTGCTCCATTATTTCACACAAGTCTGCTGTCAAAAAATGTGAAAATAACTGCTGTTTTGGTGCATTTTTGATTAATGATCATGGTTAGAGCTAAACCTGCTGGCACATTGCATTTCCTCTGAATACTTCATAATTAAAGTCAACTCATGTTTTGAAGCTGCAGCTGTAGGAAGTGTTTGAACTGCATTAGTGGTAACTTAACACAGCACTCGGCAGATTATGTGTTATCGTAACACCCATGTTGTCAACTCTAGACATAGTTTAACAGCACTGTGTATGACCAAGTTTGTGTAAAGCAAACTGAGGCCTGCACTTACTGACACACATTGCTGAAATATGCATGCACAGGGCTTTAAATGAGTGTCACGTGAGCATTCTAACATCCGACAAAGAAATTTATTCATCTCAAGTTTGCACAATGGCCTGTTATAGATGAACTTGTTCGACAGAACTTAGTTATGGGAACCTTCTTTGCTACCTCAAAGATCCAGTGTGCAGGATTTAGTGCCATCTAGTTATGTTGTTGCAGACCAAACCAAATGAATGTCCATCCCCTTACCCTAGCTGTCTAAGTGTGTAGAGGAGCCTACAGTGGCCACAAAACTTGCATAAAGAGCAGAAGTCCCTCTGTAGAGCCAGTGTCCGTCTGTTAATGGGCGTCTGTAGAAACACAGTGGTGAAAAATGGTAGACTCCTCCTCCTGAAACTAACACAATACATATAAACATAAAGATCAACAAAACAGCTGCCTCAAGCAGTCTAAACTGCAACACCACAAACCTGACATTTTCTAATCCTGTGGATGCACAAGGAAAATGAAGAACCCATTTTGGATTTTCACAAGTCCAAATGGGATCACACAGTGGCCTCTGTTCTTGTTAGGACTAAAACCCACGGCCAAAACATATTTCTCAAAGCCTTCTGTATTTGTGAGAAAAACCTGTGGGGGGTTCTCAACCTAACACCTTGACATGGCATTGATGGGGAGGAAATGGCATATCTACCTGTGCACAAAACAGGACCTTGGATTTGCCCTCAAAATACACTTTTACAGGCAATCTGCTTTCCACAAAAAGGGGTCAAGCCAGGCAGAGAGATAAATAAATTGCTTTGGTACTTCTAGGCTGAATACGCTGCCTTGATCCAACCAGGTCATAGACAGCATATGCCTCTCCACATACATGGGGCCAAAGATAGGAATAAAAGCCATAGTGGAGAAAGATATTGAAATCAGAGCAGAGGGGAGAAAAAGAGAGAAGAAACAGGGTAAAAAAAAAGGTAGAAGAGAGTCTGTAATCAAAGAGAGAAAAGTGAGAGGAGAAGTGTCTGTGTGTGTGTGAGGAAGGGGGAGTTATGAAAAAGAAAAGAAGAGAAGATCAGAGTAGAGGTTAACGGAGGATAAAGCCTATAACAGGACTATAAAAGCATGCTAAATTCTGGAGAGCGATTCGATCTGAGGAAAGTGGAATGGAACAGCAGTGTGATAAGAAGAGCTTGCAAGTGGAGTTTTCACGCCTATATGCTTGCAGCAGCCGTTACTCAACTGCATAGAAAAATACCCTTTCTTTTTAAAAAACAGTAAAAGGCGAACTGGATGTTATATATGCTGGTACGTGCCTTTTGAGTTATTATGTTGCCATCACAGTGCTTCCCTCAATTCACTTCTTTTTTGCGTGTGTTTGCACCACTTTGTATTAGTCATTGGCGTGTGAACATCTGATTCAGTACTTTCATAAATGCCATTAGTGCGTAACCCTTTGTAATAGATTCATAATGAACGGGGATGTGGTTAGAGGCTAGGGGAGATGGCTGCAGCTGATTCCATTTGCCTTTTGCAAAGAGCAGCAGTTGCTGACTGAATAAGGATTAGGTAGAAATGATGGGATTTTGATGCTCAAAAGCCCAGCTGAGAAGCAGCACAGCATGAGACCATGAAGCATAGCAGGAGAGGAGACGCAGGCCGGGTTTCGGTGCCTCGAGCAGACAATGTCACATCTCCCACACAAAATAGCTGCATTGATTACTGCAGAATATGGAGCCAGGAACCCTGGCTTTCTCCTATACAATGCTGGAATGAGGCATGCTGTCTAGTAATACCGGGTTAATGTCAACAAATTTACAGTCCGCTTTTTATGCTTTTTCTTGAAGCCTCTGTCACTTCAGTTTTTTTCCCTTTGCCCTTCTCTTGCTATAACTTCATGTCTTGAAAACACAAGGCTTTCATTGAACACAATAAGTAAAAAAGAGATTATAAGGAAACCATAAACATAACATTTTTCTTGCCACAAAGCGTGCATAATTTGTGTTTGGAAACCTTTTTTTTTTTTTTTAATCAAGGCCCTGGTCTTTTGAGTTATTTGGACTGCTTTTAGATCCTCTCAGAATGAAGCAGGGCTGAGCTGTGATGGGAGCTGTCTGAGGTCACCAGACTCTGCTTATTAGTAAAAATAATAAAAGTGTAATTTTATTTTTCTAAAACAAGAGCAACAAATATGATGACAAACTAAAAATTCCCAGTTCAAGATTGGGCAAAAAGCCTGCTTTCGCTACCTCGTACTAGCTGAATTTTACTTTCTTACTTCAGAGAATTATGTGGCTTTGTGTGTCTTTGCAGTCATAACATGATGAATTGCTGAAAAAAAAGATCAAGGGGAACACTGTGTTGTCATTAGAACGGCAAGTGGTTTGTGAACCACTGACAGGTGGCCTGAGAGAGTGACTATTGAACTGTCCGTTGCAGATGATTAGTAAAAAAAGCAACCCTCTTTCAACAATTATAAAGGGGGTTTTGGTGCTATTGAGGAGCACTTACCCAAAGATTCCAGTGGGCAGTTTGCTGTTTTGCCTTTCAGCTGTAGCACTGCTGCCAGAGCTGATGGCTGCTGCATGAGACGGTGATTGTGGTTCCACTGGATGTGCAACACTGGTTTCAGAAATGTCCAAGAATGGAATGAAAAAAAAGAAGCAGGATGCAAGAATGTCACAGAGAGTCTGATCTGTTTTTTTTCAACATAAAACACTCTGTGCAGACTCTCCATCATTCCCATCAATCTCATCAATCAACAGGCACTAAACAAACAAAAAAACAAAAAACCCAAACATTATCTGTATAAAATTTGATTTATTCCCTGTCAATTCAGCTAAACAGAACAATGTCAACAATTTATTTATCCAGTGTGTCCAGGCAGCTCGATCCTGATCCAACCTGAAATCAGGCCCCACTCTAACCCATGGCTACCTCGCCATATGAATTAAACTAAAGGCAGTTTAAAGTATGTTAAACTGCACATTCTTGGATCACATTGTCCTTGTTTGAGTATATCCTTAGATACACACTCAACATGTTGCGATGTAGCTCAAATGGTCAATAGAACATTGCAGTTATATGTAATTGCGCATGACAAGCTCATTCATCTTGCGAGTAGGATAAACAGTTAGGTTGCCACACTTCACCATCTGACAAAAGTAACAATGATTTTTGCTTCTGTATTTGCTGCTCACTATCTAGAATGGAACACCAGATGGCAAACCTGAAGGTTGTAGCCCCTCCGTTGTACCTGCATGCATTATTCAAAGCCCATTTATCACAGGAAAAGCCCCAGTGTAGCCACATTAAACATCCGCTGGCTCGTTTGTTTATGCCTTATTTATGCCTTCAAAATACAGAGCAAGGTTTAGTACTTGTACAATTAGTGACCTTTATTTAACCCTGTGTGAATCTCCCTGCATTATTTAACAGCCATCATTTGATTATGTCACTTTGTTACGCTACATACTGTCTTCGAGTACATAGTGTACATTGTAATGAGCTCTGCAACATTCTTCTTGGGCTGAAAACAACTTCTCTTAGTGTTGTAATAAGGACTGTCAACAGTCAGTTTCATTTTCAAATAAAGCATACTGTGGTTAAATGAGTTTCAGTAAGTTGCATTTATTAGTTTCTTTCCTTATTTATTAGAAATATAGGAAAAGTATTAGTTGTTTTGCAAGTTCAGAAGATTATGTGTGTATTTTTGTAATACTGAGGTTCATAGAGTGTCTTCATTCAGTGGGGACGATGTCTGTGCACGAATAGATGTAATTATGTCTGTATCACATTGACTTTTTTTGCCTTTGTCGATCTTCTTGCTCACATTCTGTTAAGCAGAGGAGCATTGAATGTGTTGGGGTTAAGCAAGGTCCTGACCCACTTTGATTTACTTACATGTACACACAAACACACATACATACAAAAAACACACACACAAGGCTGCTTGAAGACCTCCGTGGTAAAGTTGGGGTCATGGTCTGTGTGATCAATAGCTAAGAATCCTAAAGGATCTCTTGAGGGCTAAGATTTCAAATAGGGTGAGGAGAAACAATGCTCTTTTTTTTCTTTCCTGCACTGTAATGAACTGCTCCTTCCCTTTTAGAAACTTCAACACTGAATGCATGGTCCATTCCAATTAAGTGTCTCACACAGGTATACATGAAGTGTAAAAGCTGTCTAAAGTCACAAGCATGTCAGGGACTGAACACAGAAGTCATCACTGAAAGATTCACAATGACCATTTTACTTTTAACTATGTAGGCATTTAATAAGTAGATGTAAGTAATTTAAGTGCAAGGGAAATATTTGTAATGAAAATACATAAGCAAAAAAAGAGGAGCCTTTTTTACAAACAAAATGTTAGTACAACATGTAAATGCAAACAGCTTTTGAAATGTAAATATGAGTCCAATTTTACAACAAACTTTAATGTTTATGTCACTTCAGAATTGGCCATTATGTGTAATAAGTACTTAAAGCAACAACACAAATGAACGGACCAAACCATTTGGTTTCAAACTGTGTGGTGTGCCCAATAATGGTGAAACAGAGCCACTTGAAGGGCGCCAGAAATAAAATATGCCTTTTGACGTGCTAAACGTGACTTTTGTGTTGACAGTGCATCAAGGTATAATGGAGAATAAAGGAGAAGAGAAGATATTTCCCAAATCTGCAGCAAATCAGTCAGCTTTATGAAGCATTTTAGCATCTTTGAGCTAATTGTTTTTGTTTGGTTTCCCATCCACAACTTTACTACTTTGCTTTAGTCTCTGTTATTATCAACCTCATTTTGGACCACAAGCAGCTGTTAACAGTAAAAAGACTGTGATAAAGCCACTGTACACTACCTGCTCAGCACTAAACAGCAAGCAGACATAGTTAAAGACTGGCTGGTGCACATAATGAAGCTTTTAACAGCTAAAGAGCCTGATATTTTTCCCAGGAATGGGGTGATAATGTTAGATTTACATCTTTTGTACCTCTGCACTTAAAGGAATTGCTTTCTATTTTTTTATGTTCACTTCCATTTACTGAAAAAAAAGATGTGTCTTGATTTCATGAAATTAAGTCAAAATTGTATATTTCTCGATGGAGAACTTATCAGAGCTCAAGAACACATTCACTTTTACCAAATCTTTTTGGGGACTACATAACTTGACCCTGTAGCAGGTTTCCTCTGTACAATATAATTGTGCCATTTTAAGCAACGCACAAATCAATTGCAAGGATCGTATTGTGCTTCTGTGGCTGTCTGGAGAGAGAGGCTTTGTACACTGCCAACAACTGGTCCTTGCTGGCATTAAACAGTGTTTGTTCCAATTACCACCAAGATGAATTGCGGACCATCCAATCAATGACTCTCAGAGGATTTCTGCTGCTATGATAAAAAGGCAAGAATTAAGGGCTAAAGGTATTTCTCATACTCATCTGTCATCCAGTAAACCTCAGGGATGACGGGAGATCGGTAAACAGGAAGCTATGCCATAAGGTCATAGCTGTTGTAATTATCTCACAGAGAGATGATAAAGGGCCAAACAAGGAACTAAAGATGTAAACATGACATGATTTGACCCTCAGAACTGATAATTTCAACAAATTCATGTTGTTGTTTTATAGCTAGATTCAACAGTATGTAAGCTATGCCACTTAATGCAGAAGATGAACTCTGCATTATCACCACACATAAACTGAATGACAGTGATGATCAGTGGCGTGTGTGGGCATTTATTAATCTGACTGGCATTTCCTCTGACCAGATTTTAAATAGCCTGTTAATTGAATATAAGGATAATGTTCAAGGATAAGTCTACTGTTTATCATTCTCATGTTAATTACAGTGGAACAGCTAATTAACTAAACAAGTGTGCTGCTACATGAAACAAAATACCAACACCCACTTCCTCTAACATTTATTAATTTGTTCATCAGTTTAAATAGATTTTCCATGTTGCGTCATATTTTGCTTCCTTGTTACTGCTTAATGGTTTATTATGCCCAACCAATAAAGCATGGAAAGGAGGAAGTGAACTTCCCTGCACTATAATTTAATTTGCTGTATTTGGTTTTCTAAAGCCAGCGATTAATCACACGGTTCTGGCCAAATTTATCACACTCAAAGTGAGGTTGATTATTTCATAATGAAATTTCTAATGGAAAAACTCCTTTGTCAGATTTGCTTTTTGCCATCCTGTTTACCACCATCCCACCCAACAAACACTCCACCCCCTCTACTTTCCTGTCACCTTTCATTTCTCTGCTCTCCCATCAGTCTCCTTCCCTTCCCTCAAGGGATCCAGCACATATATAAATTACAGTTTTGTCACAGTTAATTAAGGCCATAGAGAATTAATGATAGGAATGTGAAAAGAGAGACCTTCTCAGTTGTTATGAAATTCTATTCCAGGCCTCTTTACTCAGTGGTTAACCCCTATGTAGTTGAAAAACAGTCAGGGTCACTTAAACTAAGAAAATGAGACAGAAAAACAAACACTGACAAAATGTTCAAAACATGAATGTTCTACATTGCATATAGCCCCATCTGATGCTGTAACATCAACAGCACTGCAATTAAAATTTTTATAGAAGCACCTATGAGCTGCTTTTTTATCGGAGTTAAAAAAAGCAAATCATATTCCAACTGAATTAGAATTAATTTGTTAAGGTTTATATCTTTCTGTCATTATTTATTAAAAACAGCCCCATCACAAGCAATTGTGATGCATTGTAAACAAAAGTTTCGCAGTTGTAAATACTGTTGGAGTTTGGTAGTGTATGTGCCACACGGTCCTGCACAGTTCACTGAAGTGACTCTGCCGCATGGTGACAGTGCTGTCACTCCAGCCCAGTGATAAAACCCTGATTAGGACAGATAAGTCA
Organism: Acanthurus tennentii; assembly: GCA_029783805.1. Lineage (NCBI taxonomy): Eukaryota > Metazoa > Chordata > Actinopteri > Acanthuriformes > Acanthuridae > Acanthurus > Acanthurus tennentii. The sequence continues at coordinate 2,235,246 of JAPZDZ010000021.1, forward strand.
ATTGATCAGTCAAATGGACAAATAAGTTAGTAAGATTGACTGAGAGAAACACGTAAATTCAGTCAGTCACCTAGTCAGTCAGTCAGCAAGATCTAAAGCCAGTCAGTCAGATGGATGCATACAAAGTCAGTCAATGGGTCAAGTCAGCTAGACAGATGGAGATGAAGAGATCAAAGTAGAATAACTAGATGAAGCAGCAATCCAGATGGCCGTGGAGACAGATCCCAGCCCAAGTTAACAGTGGCCCAGCCAACACATTACCAGACAGAGTCTTCTCACCAGCAGCCAACTGCCCCTCCGCTCAGCAGGCTGGCTGTGGATGCCAAAGCTTTTCAGCCCGGGAAATGGGTCAGACAGACGCAGTCACGGTTAGAGTTTGATGCTGCCTGGATCACTTGCACAGTGTGTCTTTTTGTTAGACTGACAGAAGCTCATCCTGTAGATGAACACATGGAATATTGTCACACATAGCTTTTCTTAGCCAGTTAGATGCTATACTGTACAGAAACAGCCATGCACATCAGCAGAATGTTGAATGTATGCGACACCTGCATGATGTGTTTTTATGTGCAGGTAAAGCCTCAGGCTGCACAGCTCTGATTGAAATGAGCACTTTGAAAGTTACATACACAGAGCTTTAATTGTTTATGACAGGTTTCATCAGTACATCACTAAGTGTGAGCCAGTATTGCTCTCAGATGTTCAACTATTTTTTGGAGAGAAAAAAAATGGCTTCTGAACCTTGATTATTATTTAATTTATTTCTTTAAGCATTTTAATATAAATCCAAGGTTTTTGCCCCTTTAAACAAAGTAACAGTATGAAGCTTTTAAAAAATAACAAACTTCCTTTTACAAACTGAATGTAGAATTAATAAGCAATAAAACACTCCCTTTCTCCACTGAATGCACCCTAGGATTTTGCTGCTACAGTCTGACTTGTTCTAATATGACAGCAGCTTATGGCAGCCAATGATGCAAGAGGTAAAACAGTATGCTTGCTTTCCACGTAGTCTAAGCCAGGTCACAGGGAAGATCATGTCTTCAGAACAGTTGACCTCAAGCAAATCTGGTAACTGAAGGATATTTAACATGCTATTATTTTGTCTTTGCCTCTTGTGGCAACAGTGGCTACTGTTAAGAAATGTTTACAATACATACTCTCACTTTTTTGAAGTAATGTCTAACTCCTTTGAAATGTCTGATATTTGGC
>JAPZDZ010000021.1:2242819-2253538 GCA_029783805.1 Acanthurus tennentii
TTCATAGGGTTAAACTTTGCATCATTACTAATAAATATTTGTTTTTAGAAGGCATGAGATTCTAATGATGTAGAACTAGTCTTTTAGATAACTGGCATATTTTCAGAAATGTTTAATAATATCCATTGTCCCTGTGCAATAATAATAATAAAAAAAAACTGGATGAGGTGCAGAACAGCTGTTGAGTAAAGTAAGAAGAAAAAAGTTAGAGTGAAAAAAAGAATCAAAACTTGGTCAAAGAACACACTAAGGACACTACAGAGTATCAGACTGGTAAATCATGTTTCTTTGATCTGAGTCAGGATGTGAAAAGAATTTAGGTAACAGTAACAATCATGAGAAAGTAAACTGCCGATGTGTTATACAAAATATAGACAAAAACACTGTAGTAAATTTGGAGAGGCTGTTGCCTTGTTTATAACCTTTCTGATCATCAGAGAGCTTGTGTTTCTTTCCTCATCAGACTACCTTTCAAAACACTGCAAATTCTCAAATTCCTTCACTGTATTTTGTTCAGTTTTGTAGTTATAAAAATGAAAGTATAAACAATCATAATAAGACTCAAGCTTACACAACCAGTCATATATTATCTTTTAATATCAGTTATTCATAGTTATTTTCCCTCTGCTGTACCATTTTACTGGCAGTCTCTTTCTGTCTTTCTCTCTCTATGGCAGTGATACTTTGTATCTCTGCTCTCACAAAGGCATAATCAATTTAGGAGTTTGTCTTGGGTCATTATTACCTGCTGGAGGACCATCTGTTCACTAAGGCTGGCTGAGATCTCTGCCAGGTAGAGACACACACTGAAGCACACTCATGCATGGGCACACACACAGAGCCTGAAGGGTTACCAGCAAATTCGGACCCTAGTAAGATGTGACATGCAGAATAACTGTGCCTCAGGAAGAGCTAAGGTCGAGAACCTTGGCCATATAAGCATGTATATATGATTGCAAAGTAAAGTATGTAGGTGTTTGTCTTGCTGTTTAAAGATGATACATGTGTGCATCTGCATGACGAGGTGGCTAGTGGGTGTGCAGCCTGTGCGTATATGCATGTGTGTCTAGTACAGATGGTGAAGGCCGTCAGGCATCTCACCAAGCCAAGTGGTTCAGCTACTGGTTAAGAGTAGCATGGCTAAATATAATTACACCCACAACCTTAACAACAGCCTGACTGTTTTGCTGCAGAGAGAGAAAAATGAAAAGGTGGCACAGGCAAGAGAAAGTCAGTGTCAGATGGATGCACCTTGTTGCAGGACGATGCAGTTTTAACATATGCTCCATCTACTTGATCTTTTTTTCTTTGAGGAAACAAAAAAAGATGGTGTTTTATTTACAGATTCATGTAATTATTTATTTTTGTCTTTCAGAGAGCCATTTTTTTTTACATTTTGTTACAGTATCTATGGCCTACTAGTTTCTAGATGAAAAACATTACTAATGAAATTAATGCAGATTTACAGCTTATCATAGGATGACAAACAGAAATAACTTTGGAATCAGGATATTTCCTGGATGTATGCGAAAATCTTTTTAATTTAATGGCTCCTAGCAACAGTTATTACAGTGTCTGTTTTCACTAAAAATGACATTGGTGGGAGTGTGGAGCATATCATAAAACTGAAATGGTGGACTGAGTGACAAAAACTGTCTAAAAATAAATGAATACACAGCACTTATCTGTCCGTCTACTGTACATTTACTATTACAACTTTCCTCTAACTTTGTGTTAATGTGCCTGAGCCGCATCTCATTTAGTAGCAGAGGTGGTTGATAAGTTTGTGGCCTTAGGTTCAAAAAGATGAGTCGCACATATTTCTCATTATGTGTATGTGCAGTTCAATACTTCAAGTGATTATGTGATTACATTTGAAGTTAATAACGATCGTGGTAATTCTGTTTCAGCTAATTGAAAATTACAATCAAGCTCTGTCTGACAATTGACTAAAGCAACCTCGTGCAGTCAGCCGCTAAATTGGTCACAATGGCTAACACAAGGAGGTACAGGAGGACATAAAGGCAATGCTAGATGAAGGCATCCCTTCTTGCAGCACGGTGAAGAAAAAAGATACTGAATACAATAGTGGCAGGGAGATAGTGCTGTGTGAGGGCTGATGTCCATTCTCTCAGACAGTGCTGACTTGCAACCATTAATTCCCCAAAACAGATGTTTCACATCCCTTTTAACCTTAAACTCTCTGCATAATCACTTCAAGAGCTGAACTGTAACAGGAGCTGTCTACCTTAAACCAAAAGTCTCAGGCGCTCCTCCAGTCTATTTTGTTGATTTTGACAAACCATGTGTGTGTATACCAGTCATTGTCTGCAGTCAGTGTGATAGACTCATTTTAAAGGGACATAGAAGGTGACTTTTTTGTATGACTGTGTGATGCATATGTGTGTGTGTGTGAGGGAGAGAGAGAATGAGTGGGACAGACAGCTGTGACAGCGACAGGCAATAATGAGTGATGTGCATTACCCAGTCAGCAGCATGATCGAGGATATATTTGGAGGTAATTGTGTTTTTGTGTACAAAGGTCTTGAGAGAAGGTTTGACTTTCAGCAGGGTAGAAGTTCATCATATGTGAGGCACAGGATGGATGAGCACAACAACCTCATTTGTCTATCCAATTCCTTTATGACACTTTTTCTAAGAAATATGGTTGTTACTCAGAGGACATAAGCATATCATAAAATACATTATTGTTGTTATATGAAATAAGTATCACATCTTTGTGGTATGAAAGTATTTTACCAAAGCTACTTCTTCAAAATCACAAAATGAAAAGCAATAGTATGTAATAATGGCTGAATAGACATTTTGCACATGCTATTTGACCTGGCCTTCATAGCCTTTAGAACCGCACTGAACATGTAGCCTTGTTGTGAAGAAAAGGGGACAGAACTAACTGATGGAAACAGCAATGTCAGAAAATTAGTATTAATCTTTATGCCCATGAACCTTTAACTTAAGTGTTACAACATACCTCATTTGATTCTTTGTCGCCCTAACCCTAACCCTAAACCAACCTGTCCTCATTACCCGTAGGAAGCTTGATCAGGACCCCCAAGTGTCACCTCTGAAGGCACAGAAAACCTGTTTTGCATGTGTGTGCAATGTCTATTCATGAACATCATAGCAACCACCTCACTTTGACAAAGTAAGAAGGGGTTAAAAAATTGCCAGAGACATGAATGTCAGGGGAGAAAGTTTAACATAGTGAAATTTAACATTCTTATACTAAACTACACTAAATAGTTTTTGGTGCTTTAATCTCATTAAGCATTGATTGTTTCACAGTGCTGAATGTATGTTTAATATTATATAATATGGTTAACTGTCTGTTTGCTTTTTGGTAGGAAGACTTTTGCTTTTACTTACTCAGAGGCTTGAGGGGGCTCCTATTAAAGGTATCACTAAAGGGGTCCTAACCAAGCCTCTGTGTGTGTGACCAGCTGGTAGTAACAGTGTGTTCATTTCTTCATACACATGGTTTTAATGTCATTAACCATTTCTGTCTTAGATGTCAGTTTTGGCTCTTAAAGCCAGATGTCTTGCCAGCCAGCTGGCCACAACGCTGCCAGCAAGTCAGTATGTCTGCTTGCTAGACCATCAAGGCAGCAGACATCTACACTTTGTATTTTGAGTCCCATAGAGCATGTGCACTACAATCCTATTTCATCCAAAAAGTTTGATTCCATACTTAATCAGACCATTGCAGTGGGTCAGAAGAATGTGGTAAAACAGTAGTCCAACAAACAAACAAACAAAAAGAAAAATCTTGACTCACCTTTTTACCACAGTGCAGCATATCTTTATGCAAGAATCACTGTAGCATCTAGACTGTAACCTGCATTGAACAGATTTTGCTGTTTACTTATTTCCTGGCATAGAGAAGGAAAGAGCATTAAGTGTTGCTGCTGTGATAATCCTTTAAAATTTGACTTTGCAGCTCATGTTTCATCGTCTCATCAGTACAACATGCCTACACTGATGCAGACCTTTGTGTTGTTTTGCCAGAGGGCTTTTGTCAGTCTGAAAGCGCCCTAAGTGCTGTCAGGCTCACCTCAGGGCAAAGAACGTCCCCTAACTGCCACAGCATGTTGTCGGTATCACAAAGCAGAGAAGGCTTTCAGTCAGCCTGTAGTTCTACATCCTAGTATGTGTTCATTTGTCAACAACATTACCGGCCTGAGATTTAGAAAATCATGCTGCAAAAATTTTAAGTTACATAACCATCCAATGCACTCCTTTTTTTCTTTTTCTTTTTTTTGTTATAGCAGACAAGAAGGAAAAAAAAACATCATTGTAAGTGTCTTTACAAAAATAAAAAGGCACAACTTAATCTATTCATCCTAGTGTAAAGTTGCACATCACAATAACAGCTGATAGTCTTTTATACAGTATAATACAATAAAGCAGGACAAAAAAGAGCAGTACATACACTTATCTTTTAAACAATTACACACAAACAAGAGGACCTTTACACCCAGGAAATAATTCTAGCCATTTTATAAGTTTATGTCTGGTTGACTGTAAACAGCAGCAACTGAAAAGTTTTAAATAAAAATTCTACATTTGAGAAATACTAACCTTACACACCAGATGGAATGTTTTACATATCCATAAAATATATTTCACAATATATTCTTTAAAATATATTTCACTATCTGGGAAACACCCAATAGCCAGCATTTTGAAGGGGAAAATCATGTAATAAAGAAAGGTGCAGGACGATTTGACAAAAATTCTGTCCATCACATTCATTATGGGCCATCAGAATCCTTTTGATTTTCTAAACCCCTATAGGAACCAGTTAGTAAACAAAACTCTTGCCAAAGCCAGTTATGAGAGGAACAAAAACATCTTTTCCATCAAAAAAGCTTTCAGTGCCATTCTTTGCTCTTTTTTAATGAGTAAATATTGTTCAGTTGATAAAACTGCTGCTATTGCATCATTCATGACAACCTGACACTGCCATTGTTTACAACCTTGCAGCCACTTCTTGCTTTCATCAAAACTAAACCACACAAGTGGCTACCACCTCTTACTCCACAAATAATCTCAAAAAAAGATAAGCTATATTTCATTCCCATGCTTAATAGATGTACTTTTCTCAGTGATCAAATGTGTTTTCATCAATAGAGCTGCTAAAAATTAACAACCAAAAACTGAGAAAATTGGCAAGTTTAAAAAAGCTACTGGCTAATGTTTTAGCACATGTTACCATTGCTAGTAGTTCTGTACCTTGCAGTTTCCATTATACATTATTATATGAATTTTTATCAACACTCTGGACAGTCACATGTCGTAATGTCTTCTACGAAAGGATCCATCAAACTTGCAAACTTACCTAGTACCTGATCAGATGGCAGGTCAGTCACCTGGTAGCTCAATGAGTAGCTATTGTACATAGGTGCCAGATGGTTAATCAGTATTAGGAATTAAATAGGACAAAGACATTTTAATTCAGGGCCAAACCAAGCCTGTTTACATTCACATGTACATAGTAGTGATAATGTTTGTATCACAATTTATTTCTTTAGAAACTTTAGAAATGTGATTACTCGGCTGCAATCAACATGGGACTTCTTTCTGTTCAATTTAGTGATTTTTCCATAGTTGTGGTTGTAAATACAGGTGTCAGATCTTAAGTTAAAACACAAATGGGCATGTAACACTAGTAATAAATAATCCGAGTCCAAGAAGCTAGAAATGGTCCTTAAACAGGCTCTATTGACTTGTTTAGTATTTTGAAATAAATATTTGAATATTTTGATCAACTTTTAAGTTTCCATCTTTGAAGTCTTGTCTCATTATTTCTAACAACAATAACACTAGGTGACATTCTAACAATTGTTTTAACAGATGCTATTTTTAAGAACATAGTGTTAATTGGTGATTACAATGATTAGATTATTATTTTGGCACAACCATAAAAACACATTTACGCTAGGCTTTTATAGAGGATTTTTTCCTTTTCAAATGATTCACACGTAACAAAAGATATTGAGAGACAGTATCTTTCCTCCACTCCCAGCTCATCTTTATTTCTTTCCTGCCCACTGAAGTCCAGAGTGGATGGGAACCCCAAGCCCCAGCTAACTGATAGGCTTGATGTGTAATTAATGGTCTGACACGGGCTAATGAAGCTAATGACGCTAACTGCGCTAGCATATGGGCACCCCATGGGGATCTACACTCTGTGCTCTAATTTAGATAAATGACGCCCCAGGTTATGCTGGGCTATTTGCATTTCATTTGGTGAAGGCCAAGGGAGAAGTGGGGATTAAACATGGGGATGGATGGGAGAGATCAAACAGCAAAGGTGTTTTAGGGTTGGAGGGTTGGAGAGATGGAGGTGTTTACGCCTGCTAATGTGTATGTTTGTGTGGGTGTAGATCTCCCCTTGGCCATGTATGATTCTGTTGTCAGATAAAAGCACTGGCAGGAGAGGAGGCTGATGGCAGCTGTCAGAAACAGACAGCAAAAAACAACTTGTGCATGTATTTTTGTGGATGCACACAGGTTTATAATTACTGTATATTGGCCCTTGGGAGACATGTCATTGTCAGCTAAAAAGTCTCAAGAGTAAAGAGAATGTGATATATTTGGATTGCGTCATTAAAATACATGAGTGACTTTTCCTTGTCGAATAGGTTCTTTGGTGTGGAAGGTGGCATTATTGATCGACTTTTCCCCTGCTTCTTGCCAAAAAATTTTCAAGCTTAATTCAAATTTGCATAATTTTTAATCACCTCACATTCACCAGTCCCTTGGGGGTTTTGTTCAGGATGCAGCATCGTTGCAAAAAATGCCGTCTTCTCAAAATAAATCGTTCACAGTGTGTGGCATGTTAACAGCTGGTAATTTACAAAGACACTTCTGACAGCTGTCACCAGTTTAAGGGTTTTTAAAAGACATGTGCAAAATCTTAGATATATGCCACATAGGATTTTATTTAAAAGTTTATTAAATATCTTGTAGTCAGTTTGCAGCTATGAGCTTCTTTTGAAGGAGGGAATCTAATCTGATTTTAAATTGACTTTAATAAAAAATAAATGAAAGTATATCACTAAATCTAGAATTTTACCTTGTGCCCCTCAAGTTTCCGGATAAGTTTCTAAAATATGCTGGCTATTCATCCAGATGTGAACATCTGTTAGGACAGCATATTTACTGTAGGATCTAATGTTAAATAATAAACTACACTTCAGTGTAGAGCACAGTTCATGAATAGCATCTGGCTTCCATTGAGAGACAATTCCAACTTTAAATGATGTCATCAGTGGATGGAGTTGGCTTAGTTCTATTTAAAAACCCTATTATTTACTTAAAGTAGTAACAATTGAGTTGCATCAATCCAATCAGTAGATACATTGCCAAATTCTGACCTTAGTAGGCAGAATGGGTACCATCAAACATCACCAGACCACATTATTTTATTCATTTATCTTTTTTTTATTATTATTTACCATGTTGAGCATATGCGGAAATTAAGTTTAAATACAAGGTTTTTGTTTGGTTACATTAAAAACCAACACTGGCAATGCTTGAAAAAAGCAATATTTTTTATTTGTTTATTCATTCTAATGTTTGTGTATTGCTTACTTTGCTTTTGTTGCAACAGAATATAAAATACATAGCAGTAGTAGATATAGTAATAGTGCATTTTTTAGAGTTCTAAATTTCTATCTCTAAGTATGACTGCTAGCATACACACATATTTATCTTATAGTGTTAGACTGTAGTGTATACATTGAAATATTTATACACTTGATGATTAATGCAGTTTGAGTTACTTTTTTAAAATTTAATTTATGTAAGACAACCCTTTTTACTGAAAATACAAGTTGACAAACTCACATGTAAAACTGTCTTTACTTTAAATGTATTTGTGACTTGATCGAGAAAAAAAGTACCTCACACTATTTTTTATCTCCTCATATTATTACCATTGTTTCTTGCTTTAACCAGCAAACAAGGCTTAATATTCCTGCTATCTTCCTGACATGTTAACAGAAACAAACATAGAAAAAACTGTAATCTTGAAAAGTATGATGTTGCTGTTTTTTTTTTACCAGTGCTGTAATTGTAAAACTTTAAGGTACTTGGTTTCAGCTAGTTTACTGATAAAAAAATATATATACTGTTGATGGACTTGTTATTGTAAATTTAGAGACTGTTTTTAAGCTTCCTGAAGCAGAACTAATCCATTATGCCACCCACACACATTTCGCTGAGCTCCTTCAAAGATCCACCCACCATAGAACAAGAAAACCTGACCTTCAGCTGTAATGGACTACATAACCTGTTGACTTGTGGGTAATGCAGTTTTTAATGGACTGGCTTGAACTTTCAGAGCCAGGAATGTAACCAGAATGAGAGCGATGGCAGGAAGAGACAGGAAACAAAAGGGAAAATCAGATATTGGTAGAGAGAAATACAAACAAACAGCTAGATTAAAATGTTTGGTTGTTTTTGCTTTCCGTGTCTAACATCCTGAGACATGGCCTGTGGTTTTCAGAAGATTTAATGTGAAGGAGAGAGAACAAGATCCATAAAGCCTCCTCTCTCACTCAACACCCCAGGGGGAAGCCATCTTTAATTCATGAACACTATAAAAATAAAGGTTTTTCTCTGATGGCCCTGAAGCCTGTAACAAATTCTTACAGCTACATGGCACTGGGCAGATGTTGATGCAGTGGTTTGGATGGATATTGGCTTATGAGAGGCAGGTTATATGTTTTGTGGAAATGAACTGAGTCAATCTTTGGCTGTGCTTTTAGATAGATTCCAATAAGCTGTGTGTTGATTCTGTTCCTCTGCAGACACCAGCCTGAAACATGACATGTATAGATTCCAGTTAGGTACCACAGCTCCCTGAAATACAGAGACACAGGCATCAATGTGTTCTGTTTCACAACATGTATTCAACAGGAGGGTCGTACTGTTGGTTTCTCATAAGTTTGACTTTATTTTACAAATACTTCAGTGTCAAATGTTGTTGTATCTGTGAAGGCTTCAAGTCTATTCCAAGGCAGGAATATCACCAAATCGAATGGCAGTCATTCAGTTCCTCAGCCAAATATACAACTCACAGAGAGAGAGAAAAAAAAATCAAATGAATAAAACTCACATTTTAGAGTGTGTTTTAGAGTGTCTCATGCTGGACATCAACAGTAGAGATTAATCACCTAATTATACAACCCTTTTTCATCAGGCAAGTTCAGCCTAATGTCTTCATGACATTCAGTAATATCCAATGTTAAAAGATAGGCACTCAGTGAAAAAATCTAAAACAAAGCAGTAAAACTACAAGTTGTACATCCAAGGAACTCAAACTATTTTTCACTTGATGCTACATGACGGAATTTAATTTTATTAATATAATTTAGCATTTAGCTGATTAAACAACAATCATTTTGCCTCTTATTCCCATGGGCTTTTCTCATTACTCTTTTTTGCAACTAACCAATGGAAGCTAGTGGGAAATCTAGTTGACATAATCGGCACTGGTCCAAAGAACAACACCTTTTCACTTTTTTGTTTCAGTAAAATATTCTTAAGGAAAATAGAGCTAAGGATTTGTTTAATGACAGTGAACTAAAAGATATACTTAGGGTAAACTATTTTACATCAGATGGAATTGTCTGTTTAATTTTTCCTAAATCAATAAAAGAAGGTAATGTTTGTAATGACTGTATTCTTATGATCACAAAATGTTCAAGCTGAACATGTCTACAAAACATTTGACCCTGCCTCTTTTCCCATATTTGGTTTTTCGTCGTTTAGGCGGGCTCTTGGTGGAGTCACGCGCAAGCTAATGGCGGCGCCCAGGACGAGATTTCTGAGGCTTCACTTTCGCTCATGCAGAAACCAATGGGTGACATCACGGAGGGTTTGTCCAGTGTTTTATACAGTCAATGTGGTGGGCTCAGTGGCATGCTAGGTATAATATCAATATTATATAAATATTTTAGATATAATGCTAAAATTATCAGTAATGACAATCCTGTGGTGACTCTTCATGGTTGAATATAAAAAAAAAACAATTAGAGAACTTAGTTACAAAACAAGAAATGGGCTTGGGAGATAAATAACATAACAGAGGTTTGTTTGAGCTAAAAAAGGTTGAAGAGTAGTAATTAAAAAGTTTATGAAATCAGTGACAGAGAGCTTAATTTATTTGCAGCACTTTTTGTTTACTGTAGCAGGTCCACCATTACAGCCGCTGGGCATTAAATGTTTTGTGGTAAGTAACCATATATAATAAAGCAGAACTTGAATAATAACAAGGTAATCAAGTACTCAGCTGACACCAAATTTAAAATTACCTATAACTTCCCAGTGACTGCAGACTTCACCCTTTTAAAAGGCATGGGTAAAACATACAGGAAAATGTAAAAAGTGACATGTAAAATTTGAGCTTAAAACTGGATTCAAACTTGTATTAATAACAAAGCTGATAAATACAAGTAGTGTTGCATTTCGCTGTGTCAAAGACAGATGCATTTTTTTCAATAGGTGGTAAAGACCATGAGCAGAGCTAACAGAGGGTATCTTAACTTCATGATTACATTTCCTTACAACTAAAGTTGTCATAGTACTTATTATGTTGCCAAAACATTGTATGTTAAGTGTTTTGATGAAAAAATACTCAGATCTTGTATCAAAGTGATACCTCTTATTTTGCAGTCACATTATGAATTT
>JAPZDZ010000021.1:2266815-2294574 GCA_029783805.1 Acanthurus tennentii
CATTATCTGTGCTTGAGGGGTAATTTATGTCTGTTGCCAAGAACACAGGTCTTGGCAAAATATAAGGATGAACTTGTACACTTTTACTTATTGCTTTATTTCTGGAACCTATGTATTTGATGTACAAAGTTTGTTGCATTAATAAGTATGTCACATGGGAAGTGTTGTGCATTTTGGTAAGGTTTAAGTACCAGTCTGTTTAGTTGGGTTAAGGCAACAAAACTTTTGGTAAGGTTGAGGAAAAGATAATGGTTTATTTCAAATAAATGGTTTAAAATGTGTAAATACCAGTTAGCAGAGGAATATAGTATCACAGTAAGAGAAATATAGTATTGAGACCGACAAAATTAGAAGTTCGGTGTAGATGGGTGTGTCAAACACAGGACTTTTACTCAGAAAACCAGGGTATGTATCCTGTAAAACTCAGTTAACTTAACATAAACTACCCCGCAATTGCTGTGAGAAAAAGAAGTACAAATTCAAACTGATATTTTGCAAGCTGAAGTAGTTAATGTTTTCTTTGCTTGGGAGATGGACCTACTCAGTGCATAGTCAAACAAACAACGAAAAGTAGTTAAACTTATTGGGAGTTAATAATTTTTGCGGCATTTCTGCTTCTGGTAATTGAAAATTGCAAGTCAGCACTGTCTGAGACAATAGACAATACTGGACTTTTTTGTGGCCATTATGCCAATGGCGGACATAACCTAATGGAAAAAAACAAAGCTTTGACACCTAATTTATAGCTGTTTTGTTTGCTACTCATTCAAGCCAGACACAGGATGTTTTCTTTGAATGATACACATCCAGTGCATTTTGATCCCCTGACTTAAACCAACTCCAAACCAGCTTCCCTTCTGCTTTTTGGAGAAACTTGTGTTGTGTCAGTCACTTATATTGATGGGACAATTTGTGCTGGGCGGTATACCGGTTCCTACCGAATACCGGTATTTTTTATTTTTTTAAGATATAAATTTTTCAGATACCCCAATACCAGTGTGTGTAGTGTACCTAACATTGGGAACAGCAAGCAGCAAACATAGCTCTGCGTAACCCGCAAAACGTACGTTTGCCACTACGTACATTTACCGCTACGTTTTGCAAGTGTAGCATGACTTTTCATGCATGACTGGCCCAGTCGTGCATGAAAAAAAAAATAAAGAGAAAATACTGTCATATACTGTGAAACTGATATAATTTTGAAAAATACAGTTATATACATTTTTGGTCATACTGCCCAGCATTAGGGACAATGTTTAAAATTGGGGAAGAATGTGTTTCCTTGACCCCTACAATGATTATGTATATGATGCACTCTTCAAATAGCTGGCAAATACTGTGCCAATGACTTTTGACCAGCTTTTTGTTGGTCAATGGACCAACCACTTATTGCTTTCCATAGATAGTAATGTGCCAATAATGTTTCCAATCACACCTCATTTAAGACCAACACAGTCATGAGCCCACAGATGAGTAGAGGTACATTTAAACAACCTTGCAAAACCTTGATGCTCATTGCTGAAAATGAAAGCTTTGGTGATCTGATATGACAACAATCATACTCTGTGTCCTAGCGTGCTCTTCAAAGTCGTCAAACACATTTTGAGCTAAATGAGGCTCTGTATTCACAAATGGGACAGGAATTCTGAATTCTGCTTCCTTTGACTGTTTCTTGTCAGTTTTGTGTATGTATATATGTGTATGTGAACGCAAAGTTAAACATGACACGTCAAAGATGGAGAAAAAAAGATAACCAAGCCCAAGCCTGAGAACTTTTAGGTACCTAAAACTTCAAATCAAATAATCACCAATGAGACCATATCAAGAGGGACACCATCATAGTTTCAGACCTGACGCTGCTTTTTGCACCATTTTGTGTAACACCAATATCTCAGTTTTTCAATCATTAGCACTATTTTAATGGTTTTGAAAATTATGTACAGTGTTTTTTAATGAATCTTGAAATGGTCTAAACAACAAATCCTCAGAATTTTAGCTTTTCTATTAACAGTCTAAAAAAAACACAAACAAAATAACAATAAATAAAAAAATATTGAGTAGCCTGTGGCTGGCTTGGATTTTGCCATGTATTTGGACTGAATATTTTACCAGATTAGATCTGATGGATGTTTGCCAGTGTAACTGAAATGCTTTTGTCAGGATGTGACTGATGGTTTGTGGGTTCACTTTGAGTGTTGGTGTTGTGAAAGAGGCACTGGTTGTACTTGCTATTTTGATCATATCTTGATGGTCTGGACCAGTACAGCACAATAATCTCAACTCTCCAATGATATTGCATGAGTTTGAAAAAGCAAATGTTGTACTCTAACGGGAAACATTAAAAAAGCAAATTGAGCTAAGCTTAGGACCCACAGATAGGCCATTAGAATCATATTGGGGTTTAGATTTGTTAAATTAGCCAGAAAGAAGTGTATACTGGTGAAAGAGGCACTTATGTAGAGTAGAGTAAGACAAAGTATAAAACAAAAAGAAGATTTCTGGAAGGAGATGTTGGAAAAGCCAAGTGATGTTGTTAGGATTGACTTGAATAGCCGTTCAAAGGAGGTGACAGAAAGGAGGGCAAACAGACAGAGGGGATCGTAGTCTGATGCCCCCTGAGCCTAAGATCACCATAATCAACACTCTGGCTTGTAAAAGAGGAAGGGAAAGAGTCAGACACAGTGAGAAAGCATAAGTGGAGATAAAGTCTCTCCCCCAGGTAACCCCTGTCAACCTGAACGCAGCCTTCTCCGATCCAAAGGATCATGGGATGCCTGGATATATGTGTCACGGTGAGATAACTGGCTTTGCCACTGAACTGAGACAATCATGTCTCCATGGTTCCCCTCTCTGAGTTTTCCGATGCTTTCATATTTATGTTATAAGGTGCCAAAGCACCCCCAGTCACTCACCTGTAACCACCAAAAACTCACACATACTAAATTTCAACCATTTGTGAAGGAAATGAAGTATTTGTTTTGGTTGAAAGATGTTAAAGACAGTTACAAATAAAACTGAATTGCAATTTTCACCACCCTTTTGATTCTCAGTACTCAAATTATTAAAATACTTTATTATGATGCATTATTTCATGCCTCTGTCTACTCTGTCTATCAAAGACTAGCCTCAACTCTATCTTTATCATCTTGGTGTTAATTTATTCTTAAACCCTTGAATCATTGTGGTCTAAAATAGACCTATGCTATACAAAATGCCTTATTTTCACAGAGTAGGGGAAGCAGTTAGTTGAAGAGAGATGAGTTCCAGTGGTAACAGCCATTTAAGCAGCAATACAAGGACATTGGACTTAATGAACTGTGATAAAATCTTATGGCATCAATGAATAATTACGTCATAAACCTAGAAAAAACAGTTGTGACTTAATGCTTTGAAATCATATGCAAAAACCTTTAGCAGTGAGTAAAATCTTTGCATAATTAGGTACCAGTCTTGGATACTTGTAAGGGATATACATATAAAGTCCAAATCCAAATTGGTTGTAGTGCTAGTAAAAAAAATGGTTTGAATGCCAAACAAACAAACAAGCACAGAGGTTTATACTAAAACAGTTTGGAATTGCACGAACCCAATATTTGTACTTTTGTTCAGGATACTTATGTGTGAATAAACAGAAGTACTGTATTTATTTTATCTTTATCTTCCTTACTGCTCAGCAAGTATCACACATCACTTCTTGAGGAGAGTCTCGTTTCTTTTTCTCTTTACAGAGATCTGTGCCAGCAGTGGAAAAAGGTCTGGCTACAGCCATTATAATTCTGCCTCATGGTGTTTATTTCTTCAGAACAATTGTTTAATGTGGCACTAAATCTAGGAATGCTGATATGGTCACCAAGTGGAATGCTTATTCATACCCACATCCTATGTCCAGTGAGCAGGACTTGCACCTATGCATATTACTGTAAACTAGCATGAACAGGAGTTTCAGGGATTCTTGGTATAATAAGAGCCTTTTTTGTTGGTATGTGTCGATGTGATCCCTACCACATTTCACATTGCATGAAAAATTTGAAACACGCAATTTAACAATATATTAAAAACTGAGGGCCCTAATTTCCTGCTGGCAAAAAGCTGATCAAAGCAAAGCTCCGGGCACTTTTGCATTTTGGTGTAGTTCTAGGGGCTTTTTTGGGCCTGCATTGAGATGTTACTTTCATGGCCCAACATGAAGCTGGCTGTGCCAAGGTGGATGGGACAGCACAACAAGGGGGATGTTTATAAAGATAGGATGATGCAGTGCAAGTTTGAAGACATTTTTAAAGTAAATCAAGTTTGTGCTTTTGCCTGATCAAACCAGGTCTAAATACAACATAGTTTAGTGAGTACTTTTTAATGACTTTATTGGCAAGAGCATCCATGGACAGACCTATCCAAAAACCAACAGACAAGTTTGGTGGATGTCCTACATATTTTATCCTACTTAACACATAATTAAAACAAGATTTATTTATGTATTTATGTATTTATTTTTTAAATGCAATCCCCTGATTCTAATATTCAAATAAAAAATTAAGCTGACTCTTCTCTGTTGCATTGGATGTGAATCAGGGAGTTGGCGTGCATCATGCTGCGGTAGCCGTTGGTTACAAATGAACTGCAATTAAATAATACATTAAGGAATATTATTTCAAAAGCCTTTCACCTGCTCATCTGGCTCACCTGCTACCAAACAATGCAGCAGTTATAACCAAGGGTAAGGGCAATTTATTAACCACAGTGTAGACCATTTATTTAATAGCTGGAAAGTGTATTACTAGTCAGCCAAGTCAAGCCAAGTTTTTGTTTGGTCCATCACCTTATATCATTTCACCACTTTACACACTGGATAGCTGTTCTCATAATACCAAGGAAATCGGTATTTATAATTTTAGTTACCTTTTTCCAAAGCCAATTTTGACATCATCAGCCCATGGAGGTGTACTCACATAAAATAGGGTATTACAAGCCTGAACTTGTGTGTGTCTGTTAGTTTCCTAGTTCCTGTTAACTCCCTCTTTATCCATAACTATAACAGTTGACAACATCCTGCACCAAATCACTTTTCAAGAGGATGAGAAGAACTGATTTGATTTGTATTAGAGTGAGCTATGAAACAGCTTTTAATGATCTATCACCCTTCTTTATCACTGCGCCATGTTGCACCAGAATTGCATGTGCATTTGTTTTTACTGAATAACAAAAAAGTTGGCTAGACATAGATGAGATTCCAGTGCACAGAACTTAAACCTATATTTAAATAGATCCCCTGTTGTGCACTGAAACTGATATACTTGTATTGCTTTTTCTGACAAGAGACATGATCAAAAAATTTAAATGCTCTACCCACCATATGTAATGTGTTTTTGTTCAGTGATGGTTGAAACCTAGAACTGTACCTCTACATGTATTAAAAAAACTTCTAAGTTTTTTGGGTTTTTTTGAACAATGAAAATGGTGCTGTTTATAGATTGTCCAGATTCTCAAGTATAAAATGAACAGTTAATGAACAATAATATAATACCCTTCACTAATCAAGGCTGTTGTCTGTTGATAAAAAATGAGAGTTTAGGTCCCTGCACAAAAAAGAAAATATCGCTGTATGTAATGATGCATCCACCAGAGACTCTTATGAGTTGGTTCTTTAATTCAGTCAGCAGCACATGTTCCTCTTCATTCAAACCTTATTTTTTGTTCTTCTAGCTTAATAATTCTGTGAACTTTATTGGTCACAGAAAACTAAGAAATACAGCTGCCTGAATGACTTTACACTGAGTCCAGGAGAGGAGAGGCAAAAGTGCCAGTCAGGCAGACAAAGTGACAGGATGCATAAAAGAAGCTACGAAGACCAATGAGAAATAGAGGTGAACTATAGAGACAATGAAAGTGTGGGAGCTTATTTCAACAGCTTTGTATGAGCAAACTGGGAAAATAACTCAGTGTTTAAAAAATGCTGTTGAATTTATGAAATTGCCATTATGAGATTGATTAAGTAGTTGTTATATCTGCCCGAGCAGCACCATATTCAAGGATTAACACTTAACAATTAAATTAATATGTATTTCTTAGAATAGAGAGACTGTCTTAAGCATACAAAAATTACTTCTGCTTGTGTTTATTATTTTATATTTCTCCCTCCTCCTTATGTCTCAGGCAAAGGGCCTGCAACGTTTTTTTTTTCTCTTAATAGGGGTGTCAAAGCAAAACAAAGCCTTTTTTTAAAACTCGTCACTGCAGAAACTTTATGCATTCAATTCTTTTTCAATTTACACTTCAAAGAGTTGTGTAAGCATGCAGAACTACTTTGAAAGAAACTGGATTAAGTTCAAATCCCTAGAAGATGGTTTCCCACTGCAAGTATCTTGGCCTGTCTAATACTTATCAATCCAGCTAATTATACAACTGTAATAAATTCACTTTTACAGCTATAAGGAAATGCATCAGAGCATTTTATGATTTTTGTTTCTTTGCAATGCATTTGTTCTGTATATATCTGCAATGTGAACAAATGCATTTATCTAGGAGTTTTTTACAAAGTGCTTTAAAGGGATAATCCTTGAAATGTTTTTAAGCCCTTGGCTGTAATTACGAGTGATTCTAGTTGGATAATGTCCTGGGGTCACTGATCCTTATCTAGCTGATATGGCTTATTTTGGATGATATATATCTTGCCGTACTGGCACAAGCTAGCATCAAGCATCACTATCTTGTATGTTTGGAGTCTTGTTGCTCTGCATTCATCCTTTATTCATTGAGTTTTGTTTATATCACAACATACTTTGCTATCAATCAAGAACACTGACAAGCTTAATTATGGAGTGTCATGTTTCCTATATAGGACTTACTTTGTGTATAAATAGCTGGATTGTTTCTCTCAATAATATTTTGGTAGGTTCACTGTTACATGGGATTTTGTAAATACATTTTTATGTTTAAATTTAATGCAGTGGGCTGAAGGTAGTAGCTTCTAAGTGTGGAAATTTACAAGTCCAAGGTTCTTTGAAAGCACTTGTGCAACACAGGGCTGCACATCAAAATGAAAATTTGTAAGTGTTATAGCAAAACATAGTTCTAATAAACATGTAGATCTTGCCCCCAGTGCTAACTCTGTGCATTTTTAAATTTGCATGTGGGAAAGTGTTAACAGCGATATGATAATGATGACATCTTCATGTCTCCATGGTTAAAGTTAGAAGAATCACTGTCCATCAACTTTAACTCTCTTTGAGCACAAAGGATCATGGGCTTGTAAGCAACTCCAAAGTAAACCCACCTGCTTCAGTCTGAGAACCTCATGGCACCTGTTTCATTCAGTGGTAACAAAGTAAAAGGTTAAACTAAAAGAGTAAAACTAGAACCTCACAGAGTAGCAAACCATTACACAACAGCAACAGTCACATAATGTTAACTGTGTTTTTGGAAAGGCTGTCTGACACAAAGATAAAGTGTAATAATCTTGTCTGTCTTTAAAAGATGCCAGAGGTCATTAAAAGTGTTCATACTTGATTACCTGGGGTGAAAACATTTTGGGAAAATTGCTGCTTCCTGAAAAATGGTAGACTATGGTGCAAAAACAGTACCAGCCAGTAATTTCAGCCCCCTTTTTATCAGCATGTTGGACCCGGCTGGTGCCGAAGTGGCAAGCTGGAACATGGACATTTGCAACACTGGTTTTGTTCCTCCTTTGTATATTGAAAAGGCTTTATTTATTTATTATGGCTAATGCAAATTCAAGGGGAAAAAAAGTAAATCAATATTCAAATTATGAGCTATTTATTTAGCAAAAATTAAAGGCCTTAAGAAGTTATTTTTCATCACTTGAAAAAAAAGGTTTTGGAGAATCTTTGAACTGCCACTGGTCTGGAGAAAAGCTCAAAAAGGTCAGTGACAGTTCAAAGATTAAAGTAAAGCTAGAACAGCTATGCATTAAATACCAGCAATTTTGGAAAACTTAGTTATGTTCCTTTGTGCTGTTCTAACACAAATGGTTATAACAAAAGAAGGTTTCCTGAGGAACTATGATAGAGAGAACAGGCATTGCAGTATGTATGGAAAAGGCCTTTAGGGGTTCAAAAGATCCAAGCTAAGCGAAATAAATAACTGATCACTTTCTGGCTTGGGGCTTCAAAGTGAAAAACAAAAAAAAAAGTTTCTTTTTTAAAATTATTTATTTTATCTTATTTATTTTTAATTTATCTTTTGCTCTCTGGCTGATTACACCACTAACTGACTCTGTACAGTTTAAAGTGAAAACCTATCTTTTCTTCTCACACATTGGAAAAACTGTTAGTCGAACCAAACCCTTTGTGGGACTCAAAAAAAGGAAAAAAAAAAACTTTAGGAGTTTTCTAAAATACACAGAAAAAACAATTCAGAGAAGCTACAACTATCTACAACAATATATATATATAAGTATTAATTTATTTACATATCTCTACATACTGACCCTAAGTATGATTAAAGAAATAAAATTAAAAAAAAAAAAAAGTAATTTAAAGTTTGATTTCTACATTGAATTAACTAATTGAAACAGTGAAATGTTAACCAATGGACAGGCCTAAGAAATAGCCTAAGAAAGGTTAGCACCTGGCTCAAATGAGGCGGTTTGTGAATCACACCTCCTGCAGAGGTACAGCGTGTTTCCTGCAGCTTTGATTCTTCACAGTGTCCCAGTGTGACCCATCAGTCTACAGGTTCTCATCTGCCTTCACATCACCGCTGCTCATTTCACTGATTACTTCCTTTTCTCCTTGGAGTAGTGTTAATCAGTGAAATCAGCTGCTTTAGTGACTGATTGCAGTGACTCTGGCCATGAGAGCACAAGCACTTTTCCACTATGCCATTTGTGGATGAATCAACATGAGAAACTTCTAATCCAAAGCCTTCAAAAAACCTGTTAGTCACTGACTACCACAAGGGGAACTGTTCGATTGCAATGCTTTACAATTCCTGTCAGTAATAATAGGGTTTATCAAACGTCATGTACCGTAGGAGTAGCATGTGTGCTTCATATTGAACAAATCTGCCGAATACAATCCTGGAATTTTATTTTACTCAATAGTAAATATAAAATGCAGGGATGTTTACTGTGACTTACAAGTGCTGGTTTTATTGTTCCAAACCCACTGTAGAGGTGATGTATCAGATTGAGTAGAGTGGGTTAGGTGCAGATGAGTATAGGGTCTTGGAGAGTTCCGCTGCTTGTGTCAACAAAGTTTTATGAAGCTCTTGAGGCTGTAGTGGGAGGTGTGTGAAATCAGATATATTGCTTCGAGAGAGGTCACTGAAGACAACAAATGGAAAATGGGATGTTGAGTAGTGAGTGTAAATTAAGTTTTGTTGTTGTTTTGTTTTGTCTTGAATTCTGAGTGGTTTAGATTATGAGTTGCCATAAATACTGCTATAAAATAGTCCTGCCCATACACAGTATATAAAGTAGAAGATATTCCACCAAAATGTCAGCCACTGAGCCGTTGAAGCTGTTTTGAAGTCTCAAATTTGGTGTATGGCCATTACTGAGTTTTTCTTTTCTTACTTGAATGAGAGGGTGGTGCTTTGAAGGATAAGCATTGCTCTGTGACCCCCAGGATACAGCTAGTGGATGCTTGCAGTCAAAAACAACTTTCCCTCATTTGTTTTTAACTCTAGCCTGATATATTTTTAACAGCTTGTTTGTACAATTCCCCACCACACAGAGACACAGACACATGCACACTTTAATGACTATGAAATGACCTATAAACACCAAAACTGTTCTTTGTTCCAGGCACATGTTTGTCTCTGCTGCAAAGTTGGCCTTTGGAGATCAGTTGTTTTGGTTTCATTTTTCATTCCCAGAGATTACTGACGTGTGAACACCAGACAATTATCACAATTATCAAGAACTGGCATGTTATATACAATGTGCAATATACAACACTAATATGGTTTACACATATGCTAACAACAAAAAAGTAATGCCTCCATGTAGAACTAACCTCTAAGTGAATGTTTACTGTTATTTACCTTTACTGCTTCAAAGAGTTTATTTTGGAGAGTTGCAAATCCTGCTACACACTGTTTATAATAAAAATAACACATGCATATTAAAACATTTAGTAGTCAAATAAACTCATAAAATTATATTTTAAGTACTTAATTACCAAGTAACATCATTACTTTGCTTAGAGATTACCCAATAGTGTTGTGTGTGCTGTTTGTGTCTGCAGAGACACTCCTCTCCCTGTATTTTTTATTTTGCTAGGTTTAGGTCATTTTTGGACATCAAACTTTGGGCACTGTTATTTAGCCTTAAGCCAGTAACAGCTTGCAGGGTGTAAGGCAGGAGCTAACAGGTGCCAGTTTTACGCACATATCCTAGAGGAGCCATTGAAGCAGGGAAGACTGGCTACCTTTTACAAACTTCAATGGAACAAACCTTACTCAGTCTATTTTTACACTTGCCTTTCTTCTCTAAAATTATGTTAACCTACATACAGCACTGTATGTGTACACATGTAAGCAGACTTGCATATTGCTGCATATCTGTACTTGTGTTTGTATGCAGGCAGTGTGTGAACTTGAAACACAGCCCTTGTCAAAATAACACTGTGACAATATGACAGCCGCATCAGTAACGCCGTGTTTGCTGTTGCCAATAACATCAGACTGTGCAATATAATTCTGAATAGATGAATACAAATTCACCACATAATAAGCAAGACAGCATCTAAACTGAGACATTATCCAATTTGCAGTAGTTACATTTAGATTAATCTAAAGTTTGATGTCCCAGTGTTTGGTGTTGAAATATAGAGGAGGCATATTTAATTCTCATGAAGTTGATTTCTTGCTGATACAAAACGATCACAGGAGGGGAAAAAGAGCAGAGAGGAAGCTGATACACAGAGAGGAGAATGAGAGAAACAAATGAAGATGGAAAGGGTGAACAGGCGCCAGGGAGTGAATACAAATAAAGAGAGAGGAGACGAGAGCATCTTAGGCCATGATACACAAGCAAAGTGTTGATGCAGTGTAAGCTGGCAGTGTTTGCTGCAACAGGAAGAGAAAATGGTGCTGAGGATTACAAATTATGTGGTGGATTAAAACTTCAGTGAAACAAAGGTTTCTTTCTTCCTTTCCGGACAGTGTTAATTGCCAACTCATTATGCTTGCAGGATAAAGTTTACTCACACAATATGTTTTGCCTAACAGTTAGTCCAATACAAAGACTAGACTTTAAAAACCCAGGGTAATGAATGTTCAAGATCTTCATACAGTCCTATTTTCAGAATCACTGTTTGTGGGTATGTGGTAGTGATACTGAACCACTGAATAAAAATATACAATTGTAGTTTTTTAAATTAATGATTTTTAAAAAAAAATTTATTCTTCAGACTCGAAACAAAGCCAATTATTGTCCTTAAAATGTGGCTGTAAGAGTTCTTGCTATTACAAAGCAGGTGTTGGTGATGCACCTTAACACATCGTAAAGTGAAACGACTCATGAAGCGTGATTGTTCCTGTTGTAAGCTTTTGTACAGTAATGGTTACAGACTCTCTCTGCCCCCCTACACTTGGATTTTGAGTTTAAATAATTTGACAGAAAAGACACCCCACACCCACACACACACATACCCACACCCAGTGCAGCATGAGCAATATGTTAGCAGAGCTGGAGTTTCAGTGGTCAGTCTGTGCCTACACAGGTTGCATTTACATTAAGGCATAAAGTTAAGTGTAGATCCCTCCAAGTTATGGCAGTGCTCAGAGCCCAACACAATCAGTCACTGTAATTATACACATAAACAGAAGAAAATAGACTGAAAGCCTAACAATATGCCTTTAGTTATGTGCATGTGCACAATGTGAGCTGTTCTGCAGTCTGAGTAAACAGCGGGCTTGTTTAAAATAGAAACATATATGGTCTGCTAGATGTGTGTGAGATGGATGACTTAAAAGTATGGCTGAATGACTACAACGTGGACGTTAACTTATTCTGTTTATGTGTCTCAGGTCAATTACATATCCACAATCAAGAAAATACAAATAAATACAAAAACACAAACAACAAGGCAGATTGCAACCCACTTGCTCAAATCATCTCAATAGGTTGTTTGAATGTGTTCTTTTCAGATCTCTGTGTCCTCTCGTGACCTTCATATCCCCTTTGCATGTTTCTGTGGTATTTTGGATATGGCTCTGCAGTGGAAAAACATCTCAGAACCATGTATCTGGAGCAACATTACATCACACTTAATATTGCAGACATATTGGACAAGAATAATGCTTAAAATGCAGATTAATAATTCTATCGAGATTATCTCTGAACAGTAAATGCTGTTAAAGCTGCATAAAAAAATAAACAGCTTGTGGAAAGGATAAACAATGTTTTTTTCAATTTGTATTTCTGTAATAATGAGTTTGAGCAATTTTTACAGTATCTGTTTACACAGCTGCTTTATTCTTTAACAGGAGTTTTCCTCTTAATTCATTCAATCCCTGAACATCTGACAGTGAAACAGATATGCCGATAAGAGCACAACCTGTGATTTGAGTAGCACTGCACCAGAGCACAGTGCCATTATGTGACACAGTATTTAATTTTTTTTCACACTGAGCTGCTTTAAAATGTCCTGAAAACACCATGATAAAAATATATTTCTTCATTAGTTGAGCTGTGGTCATCATGCGTCACTGTGATTTAGTCTCAGTGTTACTCATAAGGTAACTACGATTGCCTTGAGTAAGTAACTAAGGTCAAGACCCTGTGATAATGGTCCTGAAGCTGTGGCAGCTAAACTTTCAATGAGGGTCATTGAAAGAAGTCATCTTTCCCCTTGACACATCAAAGACATAATAAGAAAAGCGGCTGCAGCACTTTCAGCACTTGTAGTCATGCAGACAACATACTGCGCTGTTTGATAGTTGTTTGGAAGCTGTTTTAGCATGCCAGTTGCCTGCTTTTGTTTTAGCAATTAACCACAACTTTGGTTGTGTTTGTACAGAGAAAGGAGGAACATGGTGTGTGAACGTGTCAATCAAACTGACTGGTTTGATCCAGTTTTGCATATCAGAAGTCTGAAACTGGAATAAAAACAAAAAACAAAAAAATACCTGTTATACTAAAAACTGTGTTTATTATAAAGCAAACAACCACAGGAACAAGTTCAAATAGAGAAGAGAGGAGAGAAAATTTTCCATTCTACATCAGTGGTATGCAGATAAGGCAGTGGACTGTAAGAAATAAATCATCTGAAGGAAACAAGTCGTGGTCAAAATTCATGGAAAGACTGGCCATCTGCATACTGTATATAATGGCTTGTGTATCGCAGTATGAACAGGGAAGACAGAGCAAGCAAGAGCAGGAATGAATAAGAGACTAGTGTTTATGGGATTTTTGCTGAGCATGCACATGTCTTCTCATACTGTTTCACTTTCTCTGTCTTTTTCAAACAAAAACACTTTGAAGTTTTTCAGTATGTAAATCAGTGTAACTGCAGAATACTCTTAAATTTAAAAACTTCAAAATTACCTCATTTTATTTAACAATCCGGGTCACATTTTATTTCTGACCCTGTCTGATCTTAATATTGAATTGTGTTTTACTTTAAACACAAAAAGCCTACACTGAGAAGGGGATGTAATAAGATGAAAGCATCTTTATTCCGGTCTGAAAACTTCAGTATATTGAAACAGCATTGAAACTAAAGAAAATTGCATTGCTGCGGTTGAAGTTGTCGTCACTGCTTACTGGTGGAAATGCAAAGCCCACTGTACATTGTACATAGAGGGCTGTATATACATATAAACACATTTATTCTATGGTCAATGGCTTCATGAGAAGCTGCCAACTGCTCCTAAATGATGGGTTGAGCACAGAAAACCAATTTACTAAGTGTGGTTGTATGTTCTTTCTTTTAATTGAAAACCCCATAGAGGCTGTGTGTGTGTGTGTGTGTGTGTGCGTGTGTGCGTGTGTGTGTGGGGGGGATTGATAATTCATAGTATTATCATAATTAGTATTATCCTTATCAGTAAAGGTTCTGACAACCAGTCTAGGCCTCTCTATGCAAAGGCTTCATGTGTCCCCCTTTGTCCGTGTGGGTTTCCTCAGGTGGAATTGTAATCATCCTTGTAATGAAAATCATCATTACTCTTTCAGAAACTCAGTGTCAAGATATGACACCTCTATAGGTGCTGCAGCTGAGAACTGACATGTCATGGCTTCAGGTGGAAATGTCATCGGTGCTTTTGCTGATGTGATTTTGACAGTTAAACATGAGAGAAATGTCATCATCACTGATCACTGCATCACTACTGCTGGCAGATGTGTAGAGACAAAGGGTAGAAACATCATCATCAGGAGTCAAGATATCATCACTGTCATCACTGAAATAAAGAATCTTATCACACTTGGCTGAAAAGTAATTAACAAAGGTAGAAAAATAAAACTTTTTATCAGCATGGAACAAACCACAAAGTAAGAAGATGCTTTACGATGCAAAAAAGTACACAATGATAAAAGACCAGTGGCATAGCAAAGTTCGGTAAAAGACAGCATGATAAAGCTAGAAGAAGTTGATATCATCAAAGAAGGAAAAATGAAAATGAAAACAGAGTAAAACATTTTTAAAATGTCTTCTATTAAAGTGTCTTGAGAAAAGTTTAAAAAGCCATGCTAGCAGCCTTGTGGGGCTGTACGTAGGAACTTTTTTTTTTTTTTTTATGAGGTAAGTACCAACAATAAGCGTGCTGACATAATGTTAATTATCAAGTATAATATTTAACATGTTCATCATCACAGTTTGATGAGCCCACGTAGACTTAATTAATGAGGAAATGTTGAGCAGTTCCAAGTGTGTAAAGGGTTAAACTCGCACTTATAAATGAGCAACAGGGGCTGTGTTTGTGCACACAGCAGAGATGCTTTCTTGTGAGGTTGCTTTTCCACTCTTTGATGCTGTTCTATATGCTAACATTACAGTTACAGGCATGTTTTCATGTTCCATGTTGTTTAGCACCAACCTTCCTTCTCACTTATAGGCGTCACATAAGAATGACAAGGTACATGTTAAGGTCTCCCAACACCCAACACCTCATACAGATGCTAAAGGATACCTTCTGCATAAGTTTGAAACAGAAAATGCTGGTGTTTGACAGACCTTGATTTGGGCTGGACTGATATTTTTCGTGGTTGGGCAAACATACTTGTACTGAGGAATTTTTATGGGCATTTAATTTTAAAAAAGTCTCTTATTGTCTTGCTGCTTACTTCTCAACTTGGTGCATTCTATTGTCAATGTCATAATTTTTCAAGTTTCCTAACCTGCCACGGCAGATGGAATGTTTGACATATCTGTAGGATATGCTTCAGGCGTCCATCTGGAAAACAGCCCACAGACAGCTTTTGGAAGGGGCAGGTTGTTTGAAAAAGTTGGAAAGTCAGAAGGTGATTGGACAACCGATCTGCCTGTCACATTCATTACACTTACCAAAGCCAGTCAGTAGAAGAATGAAAACATCTTTACCATCAAGAAAAACCTTTGGTGCCATTTTTTGCTCTTCTTTTAACAAGTAAATGTTGTCCAGTTCAGTTAAAACAGATGCTATTGCAGCATCCAAGCTAACCTCTTTAGCAGCCACCATTGGTAACTAGATTGTAGGCGCTTCTTGCTTTGGTCAAAACTAAACCATGTCCATAGCTGCCACCTCCTTCTCCACAAAGGACACTGATTGGTCCAGTCATATTCTGAATGGACACAAATTAATCTGGTTAGAGCTTTTCAAGATGGACCTGCATGATTTTACATAAAGATGTAAATATGTCTTATAACACTATGGTAGTGCAAAACCATATGTGTATTTAAAAAAATGTTTTCCCTTTTATATTCTAAGTATTTTTATACCCTTTTTTTCTTTTGTGCAGGTTACACAGTAGAGTTTGATTTAAGCTGTGAAGCTCTGCTGCACTGAATACAGCAGCAAGCCAAATCCTATTTTGAAGAATGCAGGAGTCAGAATATAACATCAAGTCTCCTGGTGCTTCAGACAGCACTGTGAATAATAGTGAATCTGAATGAAATGAACAAAAGAACTTGATAAACAAGTGAACTGCATACCACAACTGAATTCGACTATGTAGATGTCTGATTTGCATTTCTATAATTTTGATTGCTTTGAAGGTATAGCATAACTGCCAGGAGACTGCCAGATTCAGTAGCTACAGTACAGGCGTGCAGAGCTCTCATATGCACGCAATTTAAAAGATAGCTCCTCCGCATAAGGTTAATAAGCATGTAAGATCGAAAACATCATTATAATAACGGTCTTCTAATAGGCTGATAAAGGTAAGATGACAGCTGCTGTCTTTAGACAGAGGAATGTCATCAAATTTTAATATTTAAAATCAATGTGTTACCATCATGTGCTCATGATAACATCAAAAAATGTCAAGCCACAAGTGCTGAAAAATAGTTCAACCTGCACAGCTGCAGCCTCTTTTGCAGCTCTAATTAATTGTCCTTCACATTTGATCCAAGCAGTTTTTAATTATAGCCACCATATAGTTGAATTTTTCTTATACTTAATACAGATAATGTTGCATTTATATCAATTAACCACTTAGCACACAATCACATTAAAATAGTATCAAGTAATGTGCTTTACATGACAATGGTGTTAAAACTAAACTAATTGAAAAAACATGTTAATGAAATTACAAGTGCACTACACCTTTTTAAGATAATGTCAGTTTCTTGTGGACCAGATGATAATATAGACCATGTTCTACCTCCATCTTACGAAAAAGATGTATCAAAGCTTAATATTGCAGTTATATTTAGAGATATATTTTCAGGAGATATATTTAAGGCGATCAAAACACGACCTTCAATCATCACAGGGTAAGTGCAGCCCATATATTAATGCCACCTGTCCATTAAGCACTGTCTGCCTGTAAAGTGTTTTAAACTGAGTGCATTGTAATAAAAGAAGGTGTCCCAGATGAACTTAATCAAAACCTGTGGGTTTTGGTTCCTCGACAGGGTGTGTTCAGAGAGATTTAAGTAAAAAAATAAGCCAAAGTGAGGGTGCAGGTATAGGATTCTGACAAAAGAGGGTGACACCCCCCCTTTTACAAACATGATAAACAGTCACCCTTTTGTTATCAGGAATCTGGATTCCCCAACCCAAAAAAATAAGTTCTCTGTTGCCAGCTTACAGATATTAGTATTTAATATCACAGTGGAAGCCACCCCCTAAATGTAGAAAGGAAAGCTTGAAAAACGTCGCTTGTGGGCATAAAACAGGGTCATTGACTTATCTTTGCACACAATCTGGGTTGACCAAGATTAATGCTCTGGAAGGATAATAGGATTGCAAACAACCGCATACATGCCCACCACCTGTGCTGCTGTCTGCCTCCATGTTGTTTACCAGTGCTCTAAGAAGCTGTAAAATAAATAGCCTAATGATGGAAAGATCAACAGAAGATGGATGACAATGACAGCTCCTCAAAAGTGAATAGCTTCATTTTTGTACCGTGGGAGGAAGTAAAGACGCACATCCATCTTTATGTCGATGGGGGAAACCCAAGAGCCAAATCTGAAAAAGTGAGCCTTCTTCGCAGGCCAAGGCCTGTCTGCTCACCAAATTTCATTCAAATGACGCACAAACAATAACAGACAAAGGGAACACTAATTTACAGAATAGTAGTAAAAGGTTTGCCAATAGCATAAGGAAAAAGACTGCCTATAGAAGTGTATGTCTGCCACAGGCTGAAATTGCTTTCACCCTAAGGTGTCCCACTGCTTTAATCAACCAATACAGTAACTTTTTCTATGATTAGAGGTCAGTGCATGTCAGCTAGCTGTCATGCCAACAATCACTAAAAGGAAAAGATTTTCTTAAATGCCGCGGATCAGAGCTGAACTTCACTTACGTCTAGAAATACCTATTTTCTCATTTTCACACTTTTGAATGGCTGTGCAATCCTGACCCAGGTCTCCAATTTCATGTAAAGCTTTAGGGGCTTATGACAATCAGGATGTACTCACGACTCTGATTTTCCTCTTTGTCACTTTACCTCGCTGTCTTGTGCTCTTACTCAAAGACTTAGACATAAACATGTGCATACATACACACACAGCTTATTGGAATAATTACTTTTTACAAATCAGTACCTGCGGTTTCACCCTTTACCAAGTCTGAGTGCAGTTAATTGTATTTTTGTCTCTGAGTGTCTTCATGTGCAAATGCCAGTTTGTAGTTGAGTTACTTGGATAAAGACTGAGCTGTACCATTCCTTGTGCCTGTGTGATACCTGCCTTATTTACATGGTTCAGTCTTTGCCTCAATTCTCCCCTTATATGCAAATTAGTGGAATAGAGGAGAGAGCAGTTAGTTAGAGGCACCAGCCAACTGCTCATCGCTCTGGTACTGGCAGCCCGCTTTTGGCTCTATTCTGCTGAATCCGAAGTATAGACACACTTAAGTTTTCACACATTGCCAGATAATGATGAAGTAGAATTGCCTAAATTGGAATGCAAACTGTTTTATGGACAGGTAGCATATTGTAGGCATACAATCAACTTGAATTATTGTTTTGCTTGTTCCCATCCAGAGCTAAATGTGGAGCTAGACAATCAAGCTAAAGCAGCAGCAAACTAACAGACCGTAGACTAAGCATTAAATAAACTACCTAGCATTTCAGCAACAAAAGACAATGCTACACAAATGCAGCTTTTCATTTTATCTGTCCATGTAATGTGGTAAAGAATACAGGTTTTCAAAACAAGGTTTACATGTTGGAGCACATTTAACATTTGGGAAGTTTTTTTTGTTTTGTTTTGTTTTTTCTCAGACACAACTGTTCCTTAAATTGCTGGAGCTACCAAGCACAAATTGCACAAACTCCAGAAAAATTTGCCTACCACTTTTAGAACCCCCTGACAGTGCAGCGGAGGCAGCACAGTATACAATAGCTGCTCTTTTACCCACTTACCCACCCATTATTTGAAAGTTTGTTGGACTGATGATAAACAAGCAAGCAAGCAAACAAACAAACATCATTGCGAGTACCCTCTTCTGGCTACAGCAGGAAATGCAGTGACAGCTCAGGGAACAATAAAGCAAAAAATTAAACAAAACAAATACATAAATAAATAAATATCAAGTTTTATTTGATTTTTAATTCTTTGCACATTTTATTTTCTATTTCAAAGGCAGAGACAGTGGCATTGTTTGTTTCAGTTTGTAAACACAGCGTTCAAATTAGGTCACTCCTTTAGGGCTCCAGAAGCTAACAGCAATTGCCAGAATACACTTCCAACAGTTATGTTAGCTATTGTTTGCTTAATACCTCCTTACAGTTATGTACAGGCCTGTGACTGAATGCAGAAAAAGAAGTTTGCCACAAGACATTAAGCAGCTTCAACGTATGCATGCAAGTAGCTGCACTAGATTTACAGTTGCAGACATAAATGGAAAAAAAACTACAGCTAACACTAAGTGTCTGATAGTCAGCCTACAATGTCAGTTTGGTTATACTACTAATACTTTTAGACAAAAAATGATTTATAGCTCAAACTCTGTGCAACCTTATAATGTTTTTTTACTGGTTGATAGTAGGACAACATTACTACTTGTACAGCAAGCTATGTAGGAATATTATATTTGCTGTAATGGAAAAAAATCAGTAATTTAGCAAGCTAGCACAAGCCAACTGCTGGTGTTTGGCACCTACTTATCCAACAGAGAGCAGGCCAGCTCTGCTCTGCTCCTCATCATTAACCTCTCCTTCAGTGTTCGAAAGTGGGTGAGAGCCAAAACCGAGATTCGCTCTTGTTTTTAAACAGGCTTTGTCAGCTTTTATTTTTAACCTCAATTTCCCTATATCTCCATATATGTATATATATATATATATATATATATATTAGGGTTATCAGCAGATTAAAAATTAAAATTTATGATTGCGATTAATCGCATTAGTGTCCTGAGTTAACACATTATTAACGCACATTTTTTACCCTGCCCTTTTACATTTACAATAAATAAAAATTACTTTTGTTTTGTCCAGAGAACTATCGGGCAAAACTTTAAAGCTAAACCTTCCGTTTAAAAGTCCCTTTTCTGTTTCCATTTCTGCTTGTAACCGTTTGCAATGTTTTTTTAGCTATTTGTGTGTATATATATCTATACAATATCTATACAATAGTGCATATATGTTGCTATATCGATTCCAATTGCACAAAAGCTTTTAAAAAGGCTTTTCGCACAGTGTTTTTTAATATGTATTTTGTGAATTTTGCCTCAAAGGAAGGATTTTGATGACATTCTACAAGGGTCCTGGATCGAGCTCAAACCTAGGTTGTCATCTTTTCATACGGTACATGCTTTAGCCCACTAAGCTTGGCAAAACAGGCAACATTTTGCAACAGGGGGTCTTTCCAGACCCATCATTTCATTTACAGCAGCCGCTTTGTTAAAACAAAACAAAAAATTACATGGATTCCACATCAAATAAACTGCCTTAGTCAGTATCCTCTATTAGGGCTCCAAGTCCAGGATAATACGAATGCTTTTTCTAGACACAGATTTCCACAGTGCAAGGCTGTCAAAGGTTTCTCCCTGTCAAGTAGTTGTACAGGTCATGTGTTGTTAAACTCAATACATATTCCCACAGGAAGCAAATTAATTTGCATGTGGCAAGATTTACATTAATTTAATTCTTGTGAGCATTATTTTCTCCAAGGAGAGTTGTGGAGATGGGACACTTAACAATGACACACAGTGTGAAAGGAGGCAAAAGTAAAATCGTCTTATATTCAGAATGTCTTACGGCCACTCAAAGCACTTTATTATACAACATTTACACAGATACATATTTATACCCAGATGGAGGTTCTTCTACTGAGTAAAAACTCTCATTTGAAAAAAAAAAAGTGCAAACACAATGGAAGAACCACTGGAACAATTTGTGAGTGCCCAAGGATAATTTGCCATGCAGACAAAGGGATCTAGGGATTGATTCAAAGGCCTGCAAGTAAGTAGGTGACCTGCTCTACCTCCTGAGCTACAGTCACCACTTTTACTGTGCAGCACAACACTTTTATTCTAAATATAAGATTGTAAATACTTCAGATCAGGCTCAAATGTAGATAATGTGGGAACCAAATGCAGTTTCAATTACAGTACCGATTCTTTTAACTGCTTCAGATCCTTAGACTTCAATCTCTGTTGATAGGTCACACAATAAAGTGCAGTGTTATGTCAAGTCCAATATGGTCTAGCAAGGAGTATTTCTAGTTGTCAATCAGGCGGCCTAGGTTCATCTCTCAGTATGAGAGCGCTTTCATAGCAGAGCTTACACTGATCAGTCATAACATTATGACCGCTGACATGTGAGGTGAATAACATTGGTAATCTCATTACCTGGCACCTGGCAGTGGGAGGGATATAATAGTTAGCAAGTGAACATTTTATTCTTGAAGTTAATGTGTGGTAAGCAGAAAAAATGGGCAAGCATAAGGATTTACGTGACTTTGCCAAGGGCCAAATTATGATGGCATCTCCAAAACTGCAGCTCTTGTGGGATGTTCCCAGTCTGCAAAGTTCTGGACCTAGAAAAAGTGCTCCAAAGAAGGAAAACCAGTGAAATGGCAACAGGGTCATGGGCAGCTACATTCACTGATGCACATGGATGCAACAGCTGGCCCATGTTGTCCCATCAGATGGAGGAGCTACTGTAGCTCAATTTGCCGTGAAATAATTAATAATAATTCAGAAAGCTGTCAGAACACACAATGCACAGTGAGTCCAGCCATTCAATCCCTATCTGTGTTCCACGGGGTGCTGAGACACACATCTAGTCAGAAATCTAGGTCCTGAAGGAAGTTCACAATTCAATTAATAACTCCCTGAACAAATTAAAGCCATTGGAAAGTAATGGAAATTAAGTGGTATTGTAACACCGGGGCCTTTGCCCACATTTATGTCAGAAAACCTTTGCCTATTTATATAATGTGCATTTCCGCATTAGTGTGTTTTTTCTATGTGTGCGTTTGCATGTTTGACAGACAGAAAGGTTTGTTTAAGGTCAAATGCCATGGCTGATCCAAACAATCCCCACCAGGGCTTTGGTGCATTGGTGACATGTGTCATAGCCTATTTTTTATCATAATGTCACATTGAAGGAGCATCAATCAAGTCACAAAGGTCAGTAGTTCAAAATCATGTTTCAGATTAAAGTTTGTAGAGGCATGCTGTAAAAACTATATTTTCAAGGGAAAACAGACTGGGCTAAACAGCAAGAAGACAATCACTACAGCCATATGGATTATAGATTAAAGAGTAAGGTCAGTGTCTTGTATAAACAATCTACTGTCATTTCATCAAACCACATCCATTATTAAAGTGACATAAGATATGTTATCTTGTGAATTAGATATCTTGTTTTGTTTAGTTATCTTGCCTTTTAGAGGTAGATTGATATGACAAAGTATTACAATTTTATGCTATTAAACAGACACTGCTCTTATAAGCCTATGTAGGAGTGAGTTACTGCCACTGCTACTCTTAAGCCTTCAGTTTATTGCCCAGAACAGCATCTAGGCCACAAAGTGGGTTTTAGAGGCTTTCTGCACATTATTGAGTCATTGACATTATAATGTCAAACCTCTCAGAGATACATTTCATAGTCAGCCTTTATTATTGGTCAGTAAATCTTCACTTATTTTGGCAATCACTTGGAGTGAGTCACCACTTGTATCAATTTTCATGCTATGCTTCCTTCTTTATGTATAACCATGCATCCACCCACCAACACACTTAAAAAACAACATGTTCATTGAATGGTTGAGGAAATAGGAAATTATGGTTATGGTAAAACAAAGGGTTATGATTAGAAGAACAACATTATGCTGGTCAATTTATTTTACCTTCATGTCTCAATACCTTGAAAAAGAAAGCATCCTATTTGCACATATTGTCTGTGAATCCAATTTTTGTTTTTATGCAAAAGAGCTTCAGTGTTCTTTCAAAGCTATTATGAAACACATCAATGTTGAATTCTGTTTGGAAAATGGAGATCTCAGTCGAACAGACAGCATTAATGCCTAAATCAGAATCAGAATCAAAATCAGAATCAGCTTTATTGGCCAAGTACGTTCACAACATACAAGGAATTTGGTTTAAATGTCCTATCACACAATCAAGGAGAACCATGTTCTAAATCCCCATTGCTGAATGCCACCTGCATGCATTTGTATGTCCTCACCAACAAATCTGTCCAAATCTGAGGGGCTAAAAGTTTTCAGGGACAAAGCTTTGTGCCTGAGATTGATTTTTTTTTAGTGCGGTCCCTCATAGGAACATATCCGTGAACATCAAGACGAATGAGGTCATCAACCAAGGAGTTTTACCTGACAAAAGCTGCCAAGGTCCCCTGTGTCACAGGCTGCCCTGATAAGAGAGGATGTGTCCCAGTCATCAAACAATGCATTTGCTTTCTAGGATCCAAGCAAAAGCTGGCAAACTAGTGCTGTGAGCTGTTAATATTTGGCAGTACCAAAAACTATCGGTTGGACTGCCATCATGGACCATGACACCTGCATGACAGACTGAGCACTGCAATTTGCAAATTGAAAATTGCCTCGGTGGATGAGAATCACTGAACTATATGGAGTGAGACTTATCCACCATGCCTAGTCGTTGCAATTAGGTTGCCAATATGGCAGAAGATCCTCATGGCTTGGCAGAGTTACGACTGTGGTTCTCCATCCACATACCAAGCAAGGACGGGGTTTGAAGAAGTTTGCTGGGCTGCAAAAAAATTACCCTAAATGTTCTGTTTGTCCACTCCACTTGGGCAGAGGATGTGCCACTTGCAGTAGAGAAGCAGCAAGGAAGTTTTGGTGTCCTCAAAAACCTTCGAGGAATGGAAAATTTGGCCTATGATTGTCAAAACACCAAAATGCCTGTGCTGACAGTATAGTCAGTTAAGTAAATTGCAGGCTCGGGACATGAGTGATTTTACAATGTCAGTGTGGGATGGAAATAGGAAGGAATGCCTTTAGAGTAGATGTTACTTGATTTTTTCTGAAACATTTTGTGTATTTGCAGGACACATATGAACAAAATAAACATCATAGATTTAAAGAACATCATTAACAGCCAGAGACACAGAACACAGAAAACAGCCTGTGTCAGGAGGGGTTGGGAAATGTCAAAAATGAATGCATCTGCACACAACACCAATGCTAGAATGTGCCAAAGTTATACTTTCACTTTCCTGCATGTAAATACCTGTCACTTGTGAGTCTTGCTGCAGAATGAAGCTCTACCATGTAAAACATTATTCTTAAACCATGATGTCACCCTTCTCCCTCCTTCTCTTCTGAGAGAGGAAAAACAGCCAGATGCGCTTTTTCCTCATCTAAGCGTCTGAAGCACTGTAAAAATGACAAGATGAGAACAAGGAGTCCTTTAGTTATAGTAGGAGCACCCAGGAATCCCTCTCAGCCCACTCCTGGAGTACTTTGAGCCTCAGCAAGATGTCATGTAGAGTAGTGTGGCTAAAGAATCAAATGCCCTATGGCGAGTGCAGCACCTTGGGTCTAAAAATTTTACTGTCCAATGGAAGACGCCAGGAATTTAATCTACTCAGAAGAGAAGATGTTCAGCAGAACTGCAGCAGTCCAAACACCCTGCACTCTTTTATATTGTTGCAATTCACAGCCAAATGTGTTTCTGACTTAAGTATTTTGTCTAATTAAGTACCACACTGTCCTGCAGCAGCTGCGGTAGTGGCTCCTGTTTGCTGACCAGCTGGCAGGCTATTGGATCATGTAAGCCGTGAAGCCACCCTGCTCACCCAGGGAAACTTTCTTCTGTGTGAAAACATAGCAGCTACAAGAGTTTGCATTTTATGCAACTCTGACCAAGATGCTTTGACACATTGCCAGATGTCCTGAAGAGATGCAGAGTTATAGGGAAATTACTGCAGGAGAGCAAGCCGTGGCAGAGATAGCTCAACGGCCTAGGTGGAAATGGAGGAAACCTTGCTTGCTCCGTTGCCACGTACTTCACGTTCTAAAAGTCACTGAGATGAAAGATGGCAGACTAGTCTTATCAACTAAATTGGATAAGATGCTGCCATCTTCTGTGATGGGAAGCGGTGGCATAAGGACAACATATGGCATTTGTGACGTGTCGGTAGTTGGAGCATATCCATGGAATAATTGTTTTTCTGGCTGATGGTCAGCTTTGACTCAATCTCCTCACCCATCAGTTGAATCTACAAAGCTGGTTGTGCCACTGCTGTCAACAAATCACTCGGATAGTTGAGAAATCCGGACAGGACAGCTGCTGCTGAAACCTAACTTGTGTGAACACTATTAAGAGACGCTCAAAGCGGCATGAGTAGGTCAGCAGCTGTAATGAGGCCACACTAAAGGGTGCTGATATGTCTTTTGAAGTGGCATTTTCAGCCGTGAAAGTGATGCTGGTAAGTAAGCAAACATCGTCATTGCTGAAATAAAAGGGATGCATTTTACATAGATTTACATCTACACAAGAAATAATTGTGCTTTGGGTTAAGACAGGATAAGTAAATCTGAAGTACAGGGAGCTGAGCTAGCACTGTTAGATTTGATCCTTTTATGGGACTTGTTGAGTTTAAGAAAAACAAAGAATACCACCAATCTAAAACTCTAAGTAATTATATTACGTGACTGTCTAATATGATACCTTGAAAGATTCAAACACCAATCTCAAACTGTAATTCCCAAAGTTGTTCATAGGTTTGTGCTTATGCTGTCTTCTTGTGTAACAAAACTTTGTCGAAGTGAAAAGAACCCCTGCTTTCCCTCGTATTTCATATGTTACCTTAAAAATGTGTGCATTAAAAAACTATCATGCAGTTATGCTTTTGCCAGCAGATGCCTATGTATGCTGTAGGAGTACCTATGGCGTGGCCTCCTACTGCTAGCTGTACCTTTAATGGGTTACCAGCAGACAAACAGAACAGTATTTTACAGTATTAACATACCTGTCATATTACCCTAACAAGGCAAAGTTTAGTTTCTAAATTGTCACTTTTAAACAGAACCAACAGACAGAATGCATTTCTAGGAAGATAAAGCAAGTTCATGAAAGAGGTACGCAAAAAGTTGTTGTGGACAGGCTTCTGATGCAATCTTTGTTTAGTGTCATACTAAAAGTACATTTAAATATATTCTCAAGATGCTCCACAAGCTAAAACCGGTGAAAGGAGAAAATCCTACATGCAAAACTTAGCAGTCTAATTCAAAGAAGCAACTTAAATTTCTAAATGTCAGTCCAATTAGTTTTAAACAGTAGCTGCTTTGTACTACTGCAAACTGTCTCTGCCATGTTGACAAAAACCCATAGAACATTATTTTGAAAGAGAGAGAGAAAGAAAATTAAGGAAATTTAGATAAAGACCTTTCTGTGTCATGTTCAGCAGTGTGTGTGCAGTCTATGTTGATAATAGTGCAGTTACGGCGGTTTAACATAATGCAGTAATTAAAAAAGCACTGAAAACCCTCCACCATGTCAACTTTGCGTGTGCATGTGGGGACTGAATAAGAGTTTCTGTTTTCATCTCTCTTCCCCTCTCTGAATCGAACTTTTCATTTGTGAACATCTAAAATCTATGTTGCCTACTGTGCATGCTGCTTTACTCAAGATGTCCCATCCCACTTTGCTTCTCATGTAGCACCCAACATCCATCATTTCTTACACTGCTGTGCTACGACATGACAAGACAGACAAATGTCAGTGTTGTGAGAGTTGATGGGAGGGGGTTGTGTTTGTTGCTGAGATGTGACACAGTCAGACATCAACCAAAAGGTTACATGGCCAATCAGCCTCAAACATGGCTGAGAGCTGCCACGACAACAAATCAGTAGTGCTGATGAGGGCTGGTGCTTGAGGTGCTCGATGGGGAGCGTGTGAGCGTGTGTATGTGTGTGTGTGTGTGTGTCATTTGCCATCAGAACAGATGTCTCTGCCGCCTGTCATTTTGATGTAGACCTACACCAAACAGTTCTCCTTGATGGCTGGCGACGAGAGTTTGACTCGTCCCAACTAAATACTTAGCTGCTGGTGAGCAGGGCCATGTTCTGCCGCCGGCTGTGTTTGGGAGGCCATCGTGATTTTAAGTTTTATTTGACTGTTTTTTTCTGTAATAGAAAATAGGTTCCCAAGTTTCACAGTCATTTGTTGTTTTTTTGTTTTTGTTTTTTTCTTTTAGAAGCATTTAGAATTTCCTTGGTGTAATTTCTGCCCTCACACACTTACAGAGCATAAATAAACACAAAGTTGGAACCGTCGTTTTGCACAGCTCAGTGCGAATT
Organism: Acanthurus tennentii; assembly: GCA_029783805.1. Lineage (NCBI taxonomy): Eukaryota > Metazoa > Chordata > Actinopteri > Acanthuriformes > Acanthuridae > Acanthurus > Acanthurus tennentii. The sequence continues at coordinate 2,294,166 of JAPZDZ010000021.1, forward strand.
ACAGTGGAAAGTCATTTATCTGAAGCCACCGGGAATAGTGGTTGTTAAGATGGCTGAGACTCATTCATACATTCAAATGTTCAAAAATTAGGCTTGCATAGATCTTATGATAATAGTTAAACACTTGACTTTGCACAGTAAAAGTGTACAGCTTCACTGTATGACCCAGATCGAAGCCTTCTTGGCAACTGTATGACTATAAAAAAAATAACATGATCACATTATCTTGTTTAATTTTCCTCAATTTGATATACTTTAATAATCTGGCTGTTTACCAATTATATAAATTGCAATTGCATAAAAACCCACTTTCAAACAATTCCCAAAGGCTTCATGTATGCAAACACATGCTCACTTATGTACAAGAATATGGTCTTGTCTTGGTGTCAACTGTGTTGTAAGTCGACAA